>JARJCM010000103.1:0-349638 GCA_029233265.1 Mycena alexandri | reverse complement strand
AATGGCCGGGGGAAATTGCGAAATTCGCATTTTTGCGCGAAAACGAGCATCGTGATGGTGCGATGTAATATGAGATCTTTGCCATTTCTTCGAATTTCGGAAATCCCCCCGGCCATTTTGCGGAGATGGTGCATAAACTCATTTTATTCCTTTGAGGTCGAAGACTTCCGCAGTTCAATAGTCTACAAAACGTGAAGTGAGAATTGGGTCAATCAAATTCTCGGCAACTCGGCATCCGACCCGTGGGACTAAATTGATGGCGTCGCGCATTGCCCACCACCACAAATGAGCTCTGCAACTTCTGAGAAATTCTCAAATCAACGTATCTCGAAAAAAAATCTCAACGTCTGACTCTTTTGCGCAAAATACAATTGGGAGGTGTTCACAGACATAATCCAACCACTTGGCCTCGTTTTGACCTTGGCGGCAACTTGGCGGCGAGGCAGTGCGAATTGATCCGGCGGCCGTATTCAGCTTCCATCCTGCCTCCATGTACCCATTGCTCCTCCTCACCCTCCCACTCACTGCAGACGCATTTTCCTTTCCTTTCACGGTCCGTACCACCTCTACACCCCGTCTGACTCGCCGTGGCGGAATACCTATCTCCAACAATGGCAATGCAGCCTACATCACAAATATGACTATTGCTGGGGCCTCAGTGTCAGTGATCCTCGATACCGGCAGCTCTGACCTCTGGGTCGCATTCCCCGGGTCTCCTCCAACTGCCACTACGGACACCGGAAAGTCTCTGTCGCTGGCGTACGCGGTTGGCTCGGCATCAGGGAATATCCACACCGGCCAAATCCAATTTGACAATTTTACCGTCGAAAACCAGGCGTTTCGTGCGTCCAAGCCGTCAATTTCTGAGCTAGTTTGCTTATAGGACCATAGTGCAAGTCGCCAACGCCTCGTCCTTCTCCACAGATACCGCGTATAATGGCCTGCTCGGCCTAGGGCCGAATGAGGGATCCGCCATCCAGGGAAAGCTCGGCACTGCAGGCGACACCCTCCTCAACCGCATCTTCCAGGAGAACAAGACCACTGCCAACTATATCACCTTCTTGCTCGACAGGAAAAACGATCCCGGCGAGGTCCGTTGGCCGTCTTCTTTCCTTTCCTACAAGTCCTAACCCGCACACGATCAGCCCTTCACCGGCCAATTCACCATTGGGATCCCCGCCGCTGGCTACGAAAACATCACGAGCCAGGCTAAACTCAACGTCGAGACCGTCCACAAGCTCCTCGACGACCAGCAGCATTGGCAGGCCCTCACCACCAAGGACCAGACCGTCATTGGCCCCGATGGCTCCCGTTATCGCCATTGACAGCATCGTCCCCAAAGCCCCCGACGGCCAGATGGTCGCCGTGTTTGATTCGGGTTTACGTTCAGGTGCGTCTTCGAGTCTTTTTTGCTGTCTTAACCATTGAACAATGCACACAGTCAAGTCCCCCGCGACATGTCCGACGCCATCTACGGTCGCGTCCAAGGTGCCGTCTATGACTCTACGAACGAGTGGTGGACCGTTCCCCTGTGGACCAGCTCATCAACTTGACGTTTAGTTTCGGCGGAGTCGCATTCCCGAGTGCGTCGAGTTCCTTCCTTTTACTACCCCGTTGGATGTTCTCATTCTCTTCGTAACTGCAGTCCACCCCCTCGACGTCGTCGACGACAACTTCAAGATCCTCGACAAGAACGGGAACCCCGTCTGTATCGGGGCGTTCCAGCCCA
This sequence comes from Mycena alexandri, assembly GCA_029233265.1. Classification (NCBI taxonomy): domain Eukaryota; kingdom Fungi; phylum Basidiomycota; class Agaricomycetes; order Agaricales; family Mycenaceae; genus Mycena; species Mycena alexandri. The sequence goes on along the minus strand of JARJCM010000103.1, from coordinate 347,909 downwards.
TCACCAGCGCGTTCAGCTTGTTCGGCAATTTCGATATGATTATGGGGATGACCTTCCGTGCGTATCTCTCTCTCCCCCTCGCTAATGTCTTCTCCGGCCCTCTGCGCATTACAACACGTACGACTGCGCCGCTTATAGTCGCTGTAACTTGGCGTGGAGCAGCGACGGCTTGGCCCCCAGTCCTCGCACTACGGCAGGACGAGGCTGTCATCTACGCGATGGATCCAGGCTTGCTACTTGGCGACTTGGCGACTTCGCCATGCTTGGCTTGGAGACAGAGTTGTCGCGAGACGAGACGGGGCGTTATCGGGTTGAGCACGAGGAGGGAGCTCAAAGGTGCTGCTTCCCAGCGGCGTGCGTCGTGCATTGCTCGACCTTTCGGTGTCCTTGGGTACCCATCGACTACACCTCTGCGACCTCTTTGTTGGCTGGCCTAGGCTTCTCGTGGCCGGAGCGACGAGTCGGATTTACGCTGCTTCGTACTTCGACACGCTTTTTGCCCGTCGTTTTCCAATTCCTTTCCGCCTTTTCTTCGCTTCCGCTACTTCGTTCCTGCGGCCTCGGACCACGGCGTGTTCCATCCAAGCAGACCCTCACCAAGGTCGCCGTAGATCTCTCCTTCTATTATTCCCATCTTCGTTTTCTGTCCTACACCTGTCTGAAAATCCTTTGCCACCTCTCCTTCACTTCCACCGAATTCTCACGCTGACCTTGTTCTCCTAGTCCGCAATGCCTACGCCCTCATGGATTTCGGCGACTGGGTCGATGGCGCTTCCGTCGACACGGGTGACCCATACATCCAGCTGCTTCCGCTAACAGACGCCACCGCCGCTCACGCCGACTTCGTTAAAGTCCGCCTCGCCGGCGTCGACACCACCAACGCCCCGCAATACTCCCTCCTCCCCTGCGTCGCAGATGCAGCATTCGCCCGTCTCCGCGGAGGAGAAGAAGAAGAAGTACGAGGAGCTGGTCCTGAGCCGATGGCCGTACATCCTTGTGGGGTGCCTGGTGGGCGTCGCGCTCATCGTAGGGCTTATTATCTGGCGGTGCTGCTGCAGGAGGGGGAAGGGTCGAGTGGGGAAGACCCCGAAGGGGTTACTTTGAGCAAAAGTCGCAGACGTATTTACCGTTGCAGGTGCAAGGCTCGCCCGGGGCGCCGCACCCACAGGGCGGATACCCTCACCAGCAGCAGGGGTATGGCGGGCAACCTGCTTACGGCGCCCAGCAGGGGTATGGCGGGCAGCCGGGATACTAGCGGGTAGGCGAGGCGTTGTGATGCGGAGGCCACGGACAGCACACTCTTTTACTCCCGAGTCGATCGTTTATGAGTGCGGGGGCGCGTCGGGGACTGCCGTAGCGCCGGCGCCGCAGTCGCGCACATTGTTAGCGTTTAGCATAAATGTATTGCGTAATTTATCTGAGTGGAGGAGCATCTGCCTCTGTTTTTTTACATGCGTATGATGCTCTATTCTTGCCTGGCGCGCTCAATCTTTTGTATGTACTGTTGACTTGTTGTTGACATCCAACGCAAACAGGGAACTGGACATGGCAATAGGAACTATGGCAATAGGAACTATGGCAATAGGAACTATCTCCAACAAGTATCTCACAGCTGGCGTGAAGTGCTTGAATACACACCGCGCAGTTTACCTTTACCTTCCACGGCTAGATAGGGGCTTGACTGATGCTATCAAACAGTGATAGGAAATGACGAAGCTTTTGCGGCCGCCGGGCCGACAACTTGCCGGCAACGCTCTTGTCTTGGCTCGCTCTTCAAAGGGGGCGTTTGTAGCGAAATGTCAAGCGCCATGTCCCTCCTCGATTCCCCCTTCGCACATAGACTGGACACGAACTATGTCCCTTCAGATTCCGATATTTTGAAGATTCAGGCTCTTCTCGTCGAGCCCGAGCATGAACTGGCCCTTTTAGATGCTCAGATCGACGAGTTGGAAACCACACTCTCTGAACTCAGAGAGAAACGCGCATCGCTGAAGGCTCCCATTGACGCGCACCGGGCTCTCACTTCCCCTAATTCGACGCATTCCTCACGATGTTCTCCTAGAGATCTTCTTCTCCTGCCTTCCGTCGACGCACAACGCTCTTATTGATGCTTCTGAGGCGCCACTGCTTCTAGGCCTCATTTGCAGGCACTGGCGTAACGTCGCGTATACGACACCAAGGAATCTGGAGCTCAATACACATTCCTTCACTTAATTATTCACGATCTTCCTCCCAAGATCAGTGCTAGCGCTGGACAAGGTTGTGGAGGCGTGGCTTGAACGCTTCCGGCGTTTGCTCCTTTATCGGCATCCTTCACCGAGTCCTTCACCGAACACATGGATCCATCCGATCCTGTCCTTAAACCAACCGTCTCCCATATCCCAACTGCTCGCGGCTTCTCGGCGTCTGTGCCGTCTCGAATTAACTGCGAGTGCTCGTGCGCTCCAGTCCAATTCTAAACCTTGGTCCAGATGCCTTGCCACTCTTGCGAAGCATGGGCATCAAAACTTCCGGGAATAAATCATTCTCAGAATTCTCTATGAACGCTTTGAATGCTCCTGGCCTACAAGAAATCTCGCTATCAGTGTCCGGCGACCCTCTTTCATTTCCTTTGAAGATGGCCACAGCTGACGCGACTCAACCTCGTATGCTTGTCGGCATGGACCGACCAGGGCACTGTGGGCGGTGTAGATGCGAATGCAGCAGCTCGAAGTGCTGCGTAGATGCCCTAATCTTTCGTGGTGTCAAATCCAGATCAGTAAACCGGACCCCGTCCACGACTAATACCTCCGTGGTCACTATGCCCTATCTGCATACCTTTATCCTTGGAAGCCCATTTTCCCTTCCGCATTGCATCTTGCATTTGGTCCTCCCAAAACTCTCCTACCTGCGGATTGAATCCATGTTGAGTAGAAGGAGGAGGATACAGGGCGGCCTTGGTCCTTCGATATTTGACGACGCGAACTGGTCGGGGAATAACCCTAGCTCATGTTTGAAAATCGATATCAATCCTAGCCGCTTTACCGCTATCAAGTCTCGTCGACGTTTTACAGCGTTTTCCGGGAGTCACTCATCTCCAACTGCTCTCAATCACCGTCCACGAGACATTGTTTCTGAACGACTCATTCCTTCGCGCTGCTTTCTTCGACGGGGAATGTGTCGTGCTCAAGGCTAACCCATCTTTCTGTCAACGCACCGTGTGCGGGGTTCTCGGATGTCGCCGTCCTGGCCTTTATCAAGGCTCGAGTGGAATTGGCTTCTCCTCTCCAGCAACTCAAAATTCGATTCGGCCGTTCAGCGGATGTGGACATTATACCCGATCTTCAGTCTTTTATTTCAGACGGACTTCAATCTTTGCCTCCAGTATTCCGCCCCTAACGGAAGTTCGATCCGCAGGAGGGATTATTCAACGGACCGGAATCATACTGAATTTTTGGTCAGCATTCCATGTCGTCTCACCCGATTCTTTCTGAATGTTCGAATTAGTGTGTAATTTTATTGTGGGATAATTCTATTCAGAAACCCGGGTTTTTCAATCCTTATTCGGAAACCCGGGTTTCTCCGGTTGCGGGAGAAACCCCTCCTAATGCCGGATCATTTGCCGACGGTGCGGCACAGTCGGCCTTCGCGGCGGGATGATTTTCTCCACGATTTTCTCGTGTGAGAGAAGTAGTTCAATCGATGAGTGCACCTTTTAGCCTTCTTGAGCAACCCAGCATTGACTACCACCACATGAACGCTAATCCCATCATTCCGATCCTTTGCCATTGCCATGACAGTGAACAAGAGATATCTCATTTGTGCGATGACATTTCAATGCCCTAATCTCCACGCAAAGAGAAAGGTGCCAAATAGCAACTTGAACCTGTTGTTGACAGCTGATGGCCTAAAATTCCGTGTATCGATGCGTTCCCTTGAATTTTGCGCAACCTCAACGGCCTACCTGAACGCAACGCGGATCTAACATTGTCTCAGGAATGTGAGACGATTACGTTGAGTTGGAAAACAACTTGAACCGGAAGTGCTGGTGACGTCGACAGTTACAAAAAGGTAGTTGCATCTGGCAGTTCTTGCCAGGGGAGAACGGTGGCGAGTATGTGATCGAGACACTGAGTCCACCAGTGATGAATAGCTCGAGGCTAGGTAGAATGTCGGACTTGAACTCGAGAGAGAAATGAGCTGGGACGCGCTTGAACCAAGCTTGAACGCTTCAGAGGAACGCCCTGCTGCGCGCGCGGTGATGAAGCAAGCAAGTTCGATGTCGGAAATACAACGGCAGTTCATCGTTGGAAAGTGTCACCTACCACAAGCGTACAGCGCCAGAGCTCGGGCGCCGACCAAGAATTTCCAGCCCTCTCGCTGGTCATGAAGGTCTAGGTCGGAGTTCGAGATCGTTCCTGCCTTTAGGTCTCCAATTGTTCGCCGTTTTCGCCCTTGGCCGATTCTTTTCTTCGGCCGATGTGCTTGAAAGTATCTGAATTTCGTCCGGAGGACGGAATATTCTATGATTGTGGCACCGTGTTTGAACGCAAGGGTCCCAATACCGCCTTGAGCTTAGTCAAACGGCGTTCTTCTCCATACCTTGGCGGCCGCAAAGCGTTGTTACAACTTTCACCTCGACTATTGCAGGGTCTGGGTAAATGTGATACGGGCTCAACGTGATAAAACCTGCATCCAGATGTCGCGCTTTTCCCTAAGGTTATCAAGAACTTTACCTTAGGCGATTCGGCAGTTTCTCCGTCAAAGCGCTCCAATGGGCCAGCTGGGTGGTGGTGGTCAAGTGGTGGTGGTTCGTGAAAAGAACGCTGCACAGCTTTAGGCCTGATATAGGACCTTTGCTAAGCGACTAAAGAGATAGAAAAATTTATCGAATGCTTGCTTGAAATACACGTGAGTACAGTATGTACAGATCTTCGCCTTCTCGTCTTCATTTCCCCCGTCGTTTCGTCATTTTCCCCCGTCGTGTCTTGTCTTGTCATGTTCTTCCTCCGAGTCGATCCATGGCGTTCTCGAATCCACGGCGTTCCTGACCGTAATCGGCCAGCGGCGTCTTCCTGATTGCATTAACACGACTTTCTATGCATTATAGTAGCTCATAACGATAAAAGAGCGCTGGGCTGGCCCGTTGAGGCTTCAGACTTTTTGTGTGCCCAAACGCTTCGCCTGCATCGTACGCGTTACAGAGAAGCATGCGCAGCCCACAAACATGGCTGCCTGTACACATGGCAGATGTCAGCGGGTTGCAAGATGGCATAACAAAGGTGACACTGACTCCGGAGAAAACTATTGGTCGCGTCCACAAAAATTTGTCCGTGAGGAGGGCGCCTTGAATGGGCGCAGAGCCGAGGGAGCCGAAGCTGCTTAACGCGAGCGCGAGGCCGATCCGTGCACTAGTGGCAAGTAAGCATGAGTGGAAAACAACCATATGGTGCTATTGAAGAACGCACCCGACTTCATCATGGCTACGGGCGAGGGCGGCAAGGATGGAGAATGCCAATGATAGCCCTGGGACTGTTGAGAAAGACAAAACCAAAAGAGAACAAAAGAACACACAGGCGCCCTGAGACTGTTGAGCAAGACAAACAAGAAGAGAAGAAAAATAACACACAGAGAGTAAGCCATAAAGTATGCTGACGACGATCAACGACGCGCCATTGTGTCTGCACATCAACAAAAATTAGCGTCGAGCCTGGGTACTGGGATAACACGTACACTCCCAAGACAGCGAATATCGTGGCTCCGGTCATCAAGCCGGTTGGCACTTGAATATTGTAGGGGCCATAAACATCCGCAAAATGGTTGCCGATTACCCGTCCGAAAGCGCTGGCTCCGTTTAGAATTGCAATCTATTTTCGGTCGTCAGCCCGTCACAGAGAACGGGAGAACATGTGCACATACTGAGTAAAACGCGAGGTTGCCATCAACGGAGTGCTGGACAGCGAACAGCTGCAGGTAGATGACTGTGGGGGCATGCGGTCAGACCGTTTCTAGGAATAACGCTAATGGGTGTATTCACTTGGGAAATAGAAGCCCAATGTGCTGATCAAGGCGCTGGGGAAATGTCACGAAATGCCGATCGGCGCACAAGAAAGCACACATACCCAAGGACTGCCCACATGTACGCCGCATCCTTGAAGAAGGTCGTAATCGGCGGTGGCTCAACTGCGCCTGGACGTTGACTCCTCGGCGGTAGCCTGGTACGCATCATGGAGTTCCCGAGGATGAGGCAGCCGAGCACAATGTAGCCTGTGGCGCGTACAGTGCTGGCGAATCCAATCTTCGGGAGCAAATGACTGAAAGACAGTCAATACCCGTCGGAAATACTTCGGTTTCTGGGGTAACACATACTTGATCACTGAAAAAAGACAATCGTAACGGCGCAGACGAAACAGCGGCGAAGATCACTCACTGATTGGGAAAACAGTGGCGCCTACTGAACTTCCGCTGAGCCCGATCCCTGCAGCGAGGCCGCGCCGCCGTTTGAAATGGTGGACGTTGATGCTCACGGTCGGCACAAATGTCAAACCGAGACCGAGACCCATACCAACACCCTGGCTAGAAGTTGATTGAGTACGTCTCCAGACGGCTCCATTAGCAGATAAGAGCAACCGACCTTAGGAATATCTAGGTGGGGTTAATAACAATAGCGACGTGGCGCGTGGTGAAGCCTCACCTGGTAATATTGGTGTGGCTTCGCCAGGGACAGCATAAACACGCTGAAAAGTCATAAGTCAGGGAAATATCGTACAATAGACGCGACGAACGAGAAGACAAATATGAGCCCTCCCGAAATTTCCACCAAGTGAAAATGTCCGTTGTCGAATAATTTGCCAGAGACGACACCAACCAAGAAAGGCATCATTATTTGGAATGAACCTTTTCTTCTTCAATTCTACGTAACGGGGGAGTAAATTGTGGCGAACCTATCCACCTGGAGGATAGCTGATAGTTAAAACGCGTCAGCAACAGCGGTGGCATTCCACGTACGATATGCTACTTGGTGAATGATTCGGCAAGTATTCGCGAGTGTAGAAGTCTAGTCGAGCGTGTATAAGTCATCGTAAGTGAGATGGTCCCAACACCCACCTTGATACACGCCCTGGGGGAACGCGCATAAGTCATCGCAAGTCACATTGCCCAAAAGACTCGATTACATAGCTATACAAATATCCTGTTTTTGCGCGAGTCCAGTTAGCCACGCAGAAGGGACCCGTCTTAAAAGAGCACAGACCAACTGCGAAACGAATGTGAGCTCTCTTACGCGCGAAGTAGAGATGCCAAAGCACTTACAAGTACTGAAGAGCACGAACCAGCTGAAAAACAAACGTGAGCTCCTTGCTCGGAGCGCGTATGCCAGACCACTCACGCTCCCACCACAGTGAGCCACGCTTTCGCTCCCCCGTCCGGCACCTCCATGACGTCCGGCGTAACAATCAGCTCGTCCTTGGTCTGCGACATTCTGGAGGGGCCCTCTTCCGATCCTTGAGCGCTAGGAGGAAGAGTGTCCCGCTCGTTTTTTGGAGGATACATTGAGGGTCCACAAAAAGAACTAGGATGACAGAACGGTCTGCGGACCAAGCAAGCCGGAGAGATGTAGTGCCCGCTGTCCTTCTCTCACTGGAAGCGTGGTCTGTCATGCCAACATCGTTTGGATCACAAAACCTGAGAAGCCCCCCCATCCTGTGGAGTGTGTCTGATGCCTGGATACAAATGGGGAGGGTATACTTGCGCAAAAGGAAAGATGCAGACAGATGATCGTGCCTCCGAGGGTATCCGCCGGAGGAATTCAATCGGGTGGAAAGATACCCAGGGTGTCGTTCTCGCAAAGTTTGGCCTACAGTCGGCAGTCCATTCAAAGGTCAAGTTATCCACGCCACACCAGCGGATCAGTGGCTCATGCGGTTGGGTGGTGGAAGAGTGGAAACGGCACAAACAACCACGCGTGACGCTTCCGGCAATAGCATTTCCTTTTTGGGCACCTGCCCCAAGCTCCCAAAGGTTCGCACATCATCCGCCGGAAAGCAAGCACTTATAAAGACCATTTGCCGTGCTATGAAAACTTCGCCGGATCGCTCACAGTTAGCTGGCCAGCTCTGCGCTGCTCGCGCGTCTATTAGTCTTCCGAGATCCTCGGAGTGGATTTTCTGTTATTCTTTTATTTCGTAAATCGTTGCCGATAACAGATCCCACCTCGCTCTACTCACGTATGCCCATACGGCACTACTAGCCAGCCATGTACCAGTCCAAACCAATAGCTCTTGTTGTTTAGCGTGAGTGCATTAACAAACATAAACAATACACCCATGGGCCCAGTATCGACCGATGTACAGTAAGTAATGCGAGTGAGTTTGGTTGTGGTTAATGAGATAGTAATCAAGTCCGTGGGATGCTTGCTCATGAATAAAAAGAGTGGGAGGTAGCAGAAGAGAGTAATGCGCCTAGGTAGGATGGGGAATGTACAAGCAGGGTAAGCGCCCAGTAAACTGATTTACTGCCGGCGGCCCTCCCATGGGTTGTGGTACGGCACGCGCTCCTGAGGTGGGTCGTACGGCCGGTCGGGGTTATACCCAGCGCCGTTGTACGGCTGCTGGGCGTACATAGGGTTCTGCTGGTACATCGGTGGCGGCGGGCCCCCGGCACCTGGTGCAGGAAGGTGCAGCGGGCGGTAGACGCCGCGCTGCCTGGAGCGGCTGCGCTTGACGATGAAGGCAAGGAGGAGGAGGATCAGGATGCCGCCGAGGACGCAGCCCGCGATGATATAGTATGTGGTCTTGGACTTGGTGCTATCGTCGGAGCTGCCTGCACTGTGCGTTAAGACGTCCGTAGTCGTATCGACGCCGCCGAGGCGGGATTTGACGAAATCACTGTGCGCTGGACGAGGGTCCGTTAGCACGTAGTAAACTTGAGCAAAGGATTCAATGGCATACCGTCTGCCGGATCGGTGATGGAGAGGAATTGAATGTACGGGTCGGCCTTGCCCTTGGAGTCGGCCACGAAATCGCCAAAGTCAATCAGGGTGTAGACATTACGGACTGCATGGTGCACGGCGATGAGGTCGGAGAGAAGGGTCTAATAGCGCCAGACGACTTACGGAACGCCATTCCAAAGATTATATCGTAACTGGGATTCGAGCCTGTGTCAAACGAGACCGGCTGGAACTGAAAGCACACTCGTCAGTACGGGACCGTTATATTTAGGACAGGACGTACCAGTCCCAGGCAGGCGTTCTGGCCCGAAGCCGTCTTCCGCGCTGTAAGACCAAAGATCGTCGGATCTCTGATGCTGGGTGTCAGGGAAATAGAAAAAAACGGGAAGATGACACCGTACATGGTGGCGTCCAGAGGGTGTACCGGGAAGGCATTGCCGCCAAACTTGAGGGTTACATTGACCTCCTGCGTGCAGGGTACAAACCAAATCTGCCCGACGTCGGGATCGTTGACGAGCTCAGCGTCACTGAACTGGCTGTAAATAGCCTTCGCTATAGAACTATGGGCGGGAACAACAACAAGGATCAGATCATATTATGGGCGCTTAGTAGTTCGCCACACGTACGCTGAGACTTGCGGGAGGGAAAACCCAGTGTCGATGACGACCGTCGCTTGTTTCTTGTTCTTGGTCGAGCTCACTACCGAGGTGATTGGGATGGAGCTGCCGTCGGGGCCGATAAAACCGTCCGCGTCGAGGAGAATCTGGAAGTGCTGGTTGGCCTGGTTGGAGACGGAGACGACTGTAACCGGGAGCTTGGGCTGGCTCGTGATATTGGTGTAGTTGGGCATCACCTCACCCACGGTGAGGTCTCCAGGGAATGTTTCTGAAGGGTCTGCGAAAAAGAAAAAGAAAATTAGGTTGTACAAGAGATGCCACGATTACCATAGCTGACCATTGAGACGTCCCAAGAGAAAGGTAATGTAATTGGGCGTAGACGTGTCTTGAGTAAATATGTTGTCGAGGACTGTGTTTCCCTCATCCGCAGCATCAAATGCATCAAACACAACCGACCCCTCGCTGGGACCGAGACCAATCAAACCTTGGCCCACAGGATGGGCACTGTCGGGCGGCACTTGGACTATTGGTGGGAGTTAAAAAAAACAAGAGACTCCACAAAGTAGAGAAACTCACTGAATGCCTGATTCGGGACAGTGAATTGGTCGAATTCCACCGCGGCTAGCTGGACAGGCCCAGAAGCTCCACCAGAGGCATACGATATGGTGGCCGCCTTGCCCGTACCAGTGCTGGATGAGACAGTGCCGGCCACCCACAGGTCGGAGCTATGGTGGCATTTATAAATATGATGTAAAAGAGCCTGTGGGTAAGCTACTCACCTCCCAGTGTCGATCATGACCTCGAAGGGAACACCTCCTACAGTGATGTTCGTTAGATACTGCAGGTCGGCAGAGTTGTCGAGTGGTGAGGAGCCTGAAAGGCTTCCTCGTCTATACAGACCGCGGCGGTCGACGGGCACGCGGCGACCCTCAAAGTTGAGTCGTAGAGCGCATGAAAAATCGCCGAGCAAGACAAAGGTGAGCAGGGAGACTGGTAATTTTAAAAGCATGGTGAGAATGAAAGAACAAGAAAGAATGAGGGGCGTGTCGGGAGCAGTATGTCTTAAGAGGCTGTGCCCGAATTGCCGCGCACCGCTTTCGCCTGCCTCTTTCCGGCATGCTGATAATCAAGCTGCAAGTCGCAACCCTTCAACGTTTCAACCGCTGTCAGCGTCGCTGCGCGCTCGAATGAAACCCGGTGAAGGCGATTCAAGGTAGAATAAAAGGTAGACCAAACAAGAGTCAGCAAATCTCTGCGTGGGCGCTCGTGTTTTGATTCACCGCAAGTTCGTTGCGATGTTGATGGCGCACCAGTGCACCGCCACCTGCCACACGCACGGCGAATTCGGCTTAGCTCTCGGCTTTTTGCACAGACCAGTCTGACCAGGAGTAAAAAATCCGTCAGACGGGGATTTTTCGTGGATCCAGACGCCTTAGAAATCGGCACAACCCGGGATGGTCGGAGTCCGCAGGTCCGTTCTCTCCCGAAATAAGTTCAAGTTGAATCATCCTCATTCGCAGGCAGGAAAAGCCAAGTGCGGTTTTGTCCACACTGTGAGTGATCCACGTTCTTAGATTGCTTTATGTCCAACTCGAGTCCATGTCCATCCGCGCATGTCTGTGGAGATTCAACTGATATCGCGGCTAGCCCTCAGCACTCGTTGCTCGCCTGATCAAGTCCTCGCAGACTCAGTTCAACCACGACAGCTGTAACTTTTTCAAGGTTCAATGGATGCGCAGTCAATCGCTTTCTTGGTCATGGCTCCCACCGCGCTCGCTTCCCAGTGGATGCACGCTACTCAGGGAGAAGGGAAACTGATTTCTAAACTGAAGCCAATGATTAGCATGTTCATTCATGTGGTGGGGCATAATGAACTTGATACCAGGAAGAAGCCGTCTCACTCCCAGCGCGTGTTCATTGCTCGGTACGCTCAGCCAATTTCGAACCGTGTGAATGTTGAATCGGATGCACTTACAGGCACCACGATATCGTTCCTCTATTGCGAAGTGTGGACACGGCGTGGCGTATACTGAGCTTAAGCATAAATACAACTACATCCTTCACATCCACACATGGCACTGGTCCACTTTACACGGAGCATGCAGTCATCACGATTGCGAGCATGCTCTCACGGAAAGGCCAGTATTACCCGTTGCGTGCATTCTCCTTTTGAACATCGACAATGTGAACAGGGAGTCAGAACCGTACCTCCGCATTGTCTTCACCCTAGGTTCCTGTTCGCCCTTTTCCGGTACACAGGTGCATCAGTGTCCTAACGAGAAGGCGCTGCTCCGGGCTTGGGAAGAATTTCATGGTCAGAACCGACCCAGACCTAATTACTGGCCGCGGACTTACGCGTTATGAGCCATACCTATTATTGAGGGCTAAGTACATTGGCGTGGGAGATTTCTCCGCTCTGGGTCGGCTCAAGGGTACGACTCTTTCCCTGACCGTTGCTTTGGTTGAATTCCCTTTTGTACAGACATGGAAACTATCCCGATTTCGTTCAACCGAAGTTGGAAAGATGCCCCATCGCTGAGCGGAAGGTTGTTATTCGATTTGCAGAAGCACGTGCAGGAGGCGGTACTGAACAAACTTCGCCGGCCAACCACGAGTCTAACGGATATTGCGCAGGCAAAATCCTGGAAGCGATATACGGAGGGCTACTATGTCGGCAAGCATGTTAACCCTGAGCTGCACAACGAGCTACAGGCGAGAGGGCCCGATACCCGCCGTCGGCTGGCCGTGGTTCAACTTGCTTGAGGGTGCGTTCCCATCATGCCCGAATTCAAGTTGAACTCACATTCGTTGGTGAAGAATGCATATATCAGCCACCGGTTGATCAACTGCGCCACGCTCCAGTGTTTGGAGGAGGTGGCAGAGGCAGCTCGGAAGAACGGGGTGCCGTTAAATGGGCCCGATCTCCCCCGAAGATGGCGCTTCAAGTAAACCTCACGGCAAAGTTGGTATTGGGTGCAGAAAAGTTCAATACTCAAAGTTTACCGTGAGAAATTCAGAGAATCCAATGATTTCTAGGGGTGAACACGGTTGAGACGAATGGCTGAAATCGGGGGTTGAGAAGCTCTTTCTACTTTACGGAGATACCGTATCTACATTGGCGGTGTAATCGGGATCTCAAACTTGAGACCCTTGCTCGCCCAAAGCTTTTCCAGGTCGAGGAAACGATCGACAGAGTCCAGGATCGTCTCCTTCCACGTTTTGTATGAGTCGAGCGAGATGCCAAACACCTTCTCTAGCGGCGTGAGGTCTATGTCGAGCGTGTACGACGGCCAGACGGGGACGGTGCTCGGGTCCGCCAGCCGTTCGCGGAGCTCTGGGCGAGCGTCGAAAATGTACTTGATGGCGTCGCGGAAGTCGGAAGAGTAAGGCGACACGAGGGGTACGCGCTTGGGGTGGTCGGGCGTCAGCGGGTTGAGGCCGGCGATGTGGATGCGGGCGACGTCGCGGACGTCAAGGACGCCGGGGGAGTAATGGTAGTTGACGTTGTCGGGACGGAGCAGCTGGTAGACGAAGCCGTCGGTGGAGAACGCGGCGAAGTCCGGCTCGGGGACGATGTCCTCAAAGCCCGGCGCAAGGGGGCCAAAGATCCAGGGAGGGCAGAAGATGGTGACGTCCATCTCTGGGTGCTGGTTGGCGAATTCGAGAACGGCCTGCTCGCCGAACTTCTTCTCTGCGATGTATAGCACGAAATGATTGCCTTCCACGGCTTGTTCTTTGGTAACAGGGACCCAGTCTGCGGCGGAGAATTAATGTCTGGGGGATATAACCAAGGAACGAGCCTACCATTTGGACCAAATGCGTTCTCGGGGAAGGTGACCATTGAGCCGGTGGCAACGAATTTCTTGATACCGGCCTTGTGGGCTTCCCGGAGGATGTGAAGAGATCCCTCCACCGCGCTCTGTAATGTAAAGTCGATCAGATTTGCGAACGAAACAGCGGAATAAACATACCTTGAACGCGGTTTCGCTGTCAACACGACCCGGCAGCGGGGCTGCGGTATGGATAACGGCGCCAACACCCCTGAAGGCGTCAGAAAAGTCGGATGTGGCGATATCAGGGATTTCGACAGCCTCGAATTTGGGATACTTTTCAAGGGCTTTCTGGAGGAGCGGGATCTTGCGCCCTCTAGCGGCTCTGGGAGGCTGTCAGTTCAACTCGTCAGGAATATGAACAGGACTATGCACACCCTTTAACAGAATAACCCGCTTCGAGGAGCTGGTACACGACTTGGAAGCCGAGGAATCCAGCGGCACCGGTGACCTGGCGGGGGAGTAAAAATTGGTAAATAATGCGTGAATACTCTGCGAGATACTCACGAATACGGTTGGCTTCGATTCGGTGGACATATTGAGTTGATTTGCTTGGGAGGAATAAGACAGTTGAGGGGAACTTCTGATAGAGTCATTGAGATCAGGGAGCCATTCTTTTATACCATAGGTGTTCGAGCTCGGGCATCCCACCGGTCTTCGAGCTGATGACCAATGATTTGCACTCCCAGCTTCAAAGATTCTGCTCGGGCATCCCAGGGCTCTTCAAGCTGATAGACTCGGATAATCAATGCTTTGCAATCCAGCTTAAGATCATCTCCGTCGCCGGTTTGACAGCTTTGTAAGATTCCGCGGTCGACCAGACACAGTCGTTTGAAGAATCTCCCCAGACTCGGCGTGGACTTGAAGACGGCGAATCCCGGAGGTTGAAGGTGAACATTTTGGACGCAGATGCTCGGAGCTTCCTCCGGCCCGGGGCAATGTCGGACCATCACCTCCATCATCTGCCCCTTTCCCACACCTTCTCAACATCATCAACGGCTTTCCTCATTGAATTAGGCCGTTCGCTCTTACAGGACACGGCAACCATCTGCCGTTCTTAACCACAATTCAACGTGAAAATGTTGCATCGAGATCTACAAGAGCAGGTTCGGCCGAGTCTCTGGCTTGGAATGCATTCCAGCATGGACTCCCCGTTCTTTAGCCAGCTGGCCACAAACTACAATCCAGGACGAAGAACTTGAAGTGCCACCGATTAAAGCTCTCCTCGTTGAACCTACCTTTCGACTGGAGCGATTTGCAACTCGGCAATTTCCTCTAGAGCGACTCGACAAGGAAATTGCCGAGCAGTGCAAAAAAGGATAAACTCACGGAAGAGCGCCACAGTCTCGGTATGTGAACACCCATAAAGCTCTTCTGTTCCCTATCCGCCGAATACCGCTCGAAACACTTGGAGAACTCTTCATCGTGTGTCTATCCACCGTAACTGCGTTGTGAGTGATATGCAGCCTGTGGAGAGTCTTTTTGCTCTCCACGCCGCGTCTTTGAGCGAGCTTCATCTCGTTGCACCGTGTAGCATCTATAACCCGGATCCTGAAATAATCGAGGTGAAAGCTGCACAATGCTTAAAATATAGCTGGGTCGTTCTGGAGATTGCCCCTTCCCTTACAGCAGCACCGTCACGACAAACATCCCGGAATAATCCTGAAAATGGTAAGACACTGACATCGTGTCGAAAGTTCAGAAAGGAGTCTGACCGAGTCAGATAGAACCTTTCCGCCAGGATCAAGTGCTGTACCACAAGACCGGTAGACATCATTTTTGAGTCACAATCTCTCAATGGCTCCCGGCCCCGGTTGGTTTAATTTTAAAGAGCCTTCTTGAAGGCGTCCCTGTGTCAACAAACGCCCTCTGAGGCACTCTAGTCCTCAGCCGCCGATTGCTCTCCCCTTTCAAGTTCTCCATTCTTCCGAACTCGACCGGAGCACGACCACAAATTAGTTATGAGAAACTACCCTCGTACTGGCCGAAACCCTGGACGCCGCGACGGTTTCCTCTGGAACGGCAATACCTTTATTTGCCCGTCAAAGGTGGACGGATTCCGTTGTGACCTGCGCAATACCGTAGCAGCTGCTGCTTACGAGGAGGCGGACCGGACGGACTCGGAGGACGTCGTCGTCGGGCCAGATCCACGGGTTCGCGAGCAGCACGAGGTTGCTCTTTCAGACATAGCGCGACTCGCCAAGTCGAAAGGTTTTGATATGACCACCATCTCGTCGCGCGTCGTTAACTCATTTACTAGGCCCCGCCAGGAACTTTGGTTTTGAGATGCTGGATGCGCCGCGCCGCGTTATCGCGCTGGACGAAGATGTTTTTTCGGATGGGCCACAACTTCAATATTGGACCGCAGAAGAAGACGACGAATGGGAGGACATTAATGCGGTTGATTGTGATATGAGGGATGGGTCGTCCGGTCTTGAGGCGGACGACTACTTGCTTGCACGGCGCCTCCAGGACGAGGAGGATGCCCTGTACGCTCATCGACGGGGAGATTCTGGCGTTCAACGCAGGGCTTACGCGGACGTTCTCGCGGCAGGAAATGGCGAGTCGCTTCCGTTTCGAGTTGTTTTTATAACATGACTCATCTTCCGTTAGGCTGAACAGACTCGGAGCCACAGAAAAAAATATGAATTCATGTTAGCTGTAGGATTATCAGTAAGGAATTGAGAACGATACATGACGGGTGTGCAGTTACACCTCCAACTTTATTAAGGTTTTTCTCGCAAAGCTCAAGCCTGTAGGTCTTCAGCCCGTTGTTTCCCACGGTTCAATCACAATCTGTTGTATGAACTTGTATCATCATGCCAATTATGAACGATCCACTTAAAGCTTCTTATTTTAATGTTTTGCGAGCAGCACTGATGAACGCCATGCTCACAAACACTGCTCAACATTACAGAGCCAGACAGAGTCAGGCGGGGAAATTGACTAGCAGAATTTTCCAGCCAACCTAGATATGTTGGCGGAATGCGATACGCATCAAAGTCCTAGATCGTTCCACCCTTCGGGAAGCAGGGCTCAAGAAGCTTTGGTTCAACGGAAGGCCGAGTTTTCCGAACAACGACTCCGATACTGAATTTTTACAATGGGTGCGATTTCAGGTGGTCCCCGAACGCTTGTCAGTGTGAAATAATTTCGCCGCGTTCGCACCGGTTTTGGCCCGAATCACTACCCATTTCTGCAACGGCACATTGGCCGAAACCGTCTAAAACCTGTTGATCAAGACGCGCACAGGTCACCCAGAAATAGACTCGTTACCAGTCTGCGCTACGGCAAAGGAAGGTGATGAGGTTGTTCCTACGGCAAACAACCTCACCCTCTCTTGCTGTAGCGCAGACTGGTTACGAGTCTAACCCAGAAACCGCGGTCACAAGACCGCGTTAAACTTTCTCACCGTGAAAAGAGACCGATTACATTTTCTCTGATTCTTTCATTGAATAAAAGCGGAGTACTCGACACCTCACTTAATGCCTCGGACCAAAAGCAGCGACGACTCGGAAAATTACATCCGCATCGCAACAGTTCGCACGCGGGCCTGTGGGCTCCGATCCCATCAATCAGTATTATTAAGTTATAACCGTCGGCTTGACTTCTCCGAGTCACCTTCGTCCTCGTCCAGCTAGGCTCATGGACTTTTTCACTCCCCTCCCTCAGGCCGTCATGGCCTTTGGGAATCTACCGAATATCAGCAGCAGACACGACCTGCTCTTCGTTCCCGCTTACGCTTCAGGAATCTCGGCGTCTATTCTGCTTCTTCACTCCGTGCTCGCCCTCAGTTCTATCAACGGTTTCTTCGAACGCGTCGGCATTCTTTCGGCGCAGAGAAACAAGGTCCCTTCCCCAGGAATCGGCAGAGGAACGATTCTGCGTTTCAGAGTTGCCCGCCTGTTGGGCTGCTTGGGACTGCTCGCGCTCTCGGTTTTTTCATCCGTGCACGAGCATGAAAGCGCGCGTCGCAATAGATTGGTCTCGGGGGCATTCCTGGCAGCACCTTATGTGGGTTTTACCCTAATTCTTCGTTAGATTAATTGACGTTTCTCGATAGTTGTATGGCGCGATTCTGGCGTCTCTGACTATCAGCCCCGCACATACGCGTCACCGGTTGGTCAGACATGTAAACGGTGTTATGTTCCTGGCCTTTTGCGTGTATGTCTATCGGGATGTACTTCCTCTCGCCACCTATACGCACATTCCGGCGGATCTCGATGAAGGACGCGCGTTGTGGGCCAAAATCGCGCTTCTGTTCATTACCGCCGTCGCAATCCCTGTTTCAACACCTCGTCAATACATTCCCGTCGATCCAGCAGTGAGTCTTCGAGCTTTCCTTCTGCAATCCATGTTTTGACTTCGACCAAGAATCCAATGAAAGTAGTCAATCCAGAACAGACTGCTTCCATTTTCACTTTCAGCTTTTATTTTTTCCTCGATCACATTACTTTCCTGGCATATCGTCAATCGGCGCTCGAGGAAGAGCAGCTCTATCCTTTATGTGACACCGACACTTCTACTCATCTGCAAGATCGAAGCTTCAAGGTAGGAGCGAGCAAACAATCGAGATGATATTCCTGATCAGAACTCACAGTATTTGGACAAATTTTCGGGCAGTAAAGCCAATCATCACATTTTCTTTGGCCTTTTGCGTGTTTTCTGGCGAGAATTCCTGACCCTGGTTGGTCTTCTCATGGTCCGAGTTGCAGCCAATTATTCCGGGTACGATTTCACTCTTTTTGGTGCGCGTGAAGTTGACCCTTTTGTAGACCATTTGCTATGAACCGCTTGCTTCAGTGCGTGCTTGTAGCAGTCACATTTACCCTTCTTCCCTAACCTTGTGATGCGTAGGTATATTGAAACACGAGAGTACGAGGCTGTCGTAGTTCGTCCATGGGTTTGGATTGCCATAATTTTCCTTGGCCCCGTTCTTGGTATGAGTTTTTTTTTCTATTCATTAATAAACTTCATGTTCGTTTTCAGGGGGACTGGGATTTCAATACTATATTTTTATCAACACTCGAACTCTCGTTCGAACGGAAGCCATCATTACACAGTTGGTTTTCGCACACAGGCAAGTGAGAGCGCTGTGTACTTGATGCTAAATTGACTGTGATTAGTCTGCGAATTCGCATGAAGGCTGAAACCACTGCCGCGAAAGCTGTGGACAGTGATTCTCCTGCAAGCGAGGTCCCTTCCCCCTCTGGCTCGGACGCGGACAGCACCACCGAAACCGCGACGCCGGAGAATGGCGAGAGCTCCTCTCGGTCGGATGACGAGACCACCACCGTACAAGCGAGCACGTCCAGCATCAAGTCCGCTAAATCGGCGGCGAGTAAGGAGCCTTCCAAACCCGCCAAGGACGAACCCAAGAAATCCGACGGAAGTCTGGTTGGAAAAATTAACAACTTGGTCACTACTGATTTGGGAAATATCGGTTGGTTTTCTTCGTATTTGTGTGCACTCAATTTGTTCTGAAGCATATTATTTAGTCGATAACAGGGACTTCCTAGTTGTTCTCGTTTTCATTCCCCTCCAAATCGCCGTCGGAATATGGTTCCTTCACGTCCTGTTGGGGTGGTCCGTTTTCGTCGGCGTCGCGTCCATCATTTTACTTGCTCCCGTTCCTGGCTATAGTTCGTCTTTTGATCTTAGCATTAATCTCTCTGACTTAGCTACCTCCAGTGGCGAAGCTTGTCGGTTCGGTGCAGAAGGAACGGTTGAAAAGGACGGACGACAGAGTTCAATCTGTCAGTGAAGGTGCGCGGCTTTGATCACAGAACAAATGACCACAGTACTGACGCTTCCGTAGCTGTGAATGTCCTTCGAATGGTTAGTGCCTTTTGGTATTTGGTATTTGGTTTCGTGTTGGGTTTCTAACCTCAGCACAAGGTCAAATTATTTGGGTGGGAGGAAAAGATGAAAACAAGGATTGGTGAAAAGGTATACTCCATTTATTTATGTTTTGCTTAGGGCGTTAAAGTTTGATTCTTTGCAGCGGGATGAAGAGCTCATCTACATCAAGCGCCGGCGTATCCTAGACATGTTCTCAAATCTGGTCAAGTGCGTAAATTAACTTTGGGGGTATTTTCCCAAACTAAAGCCGTGGACAGCTTTATTATTCCCGTTTGTATTTCTGAACTGGATAATTGGACCATCTTAATTTTCGCCCCCAGATAATAACAATGACCGTCACTTACGGCACATAGTGAGGCTCTTTTTTGTACCTTGCGCTTGATTTTGTTACTGACCGGTCTGTTATTAGTGTCGGTGTATTTTTCCTTGAACTGTCTCCTAGACTAATACTCTGCGAAGACTTTGATCATGGGTCAGCCTCTCAACGCGTCCAAGGTTTTCTCGAGTATGACCATATTCGATCTGTTGAGGTAAAAGTTCACCCCAGTGCCCCGCTTTTCAATGCTGACACCCGGGCTCAGGGAAAACATTGCTTCGGTAGAGCACCAGTCTATGGATTTCACACGTACTGACCAGGACCTTTAAGCTCACTTATTGGTTAAACAGTCTGATGAGCGGCAAAGTGTCGATTGATCGTGTTGATGCCTTCCTCAAGGAGACCGAGTTGCTGGATGGTTTCGACGAGAAAGAAACTCCAGCCTTTTTTACTTCCGACACACCAACTGACGAACGGATTGGCTTTCGTAACGCCTCTTTCCGCTGGTCCAAAGAAGACGATGGAGCTCTCACCCCCTCGCGGAAACAGTTTACGCTGAGAATCGACGGCGAGGTCCTCTTTGAGCGCGGCAAAATTAACTTGGTCGTTGGGCCAACGGGTTCCGGTGCGGTTATCCTTCGTGCTTCAATGAACGGGGACTCATTGCGGAACAGGGAAAACTTCTCTTCTCATGGCGCTGCTGGGTAAGTAAATCGGTTCCGCCATTCGAGCGCTGTTAAATGGTTTCAAGGCGAGATGCACTGGATCCCGTCGTCACCCGACTCCTGGTACAATCTTCCCCGGGATTCTGGGGTTGCATACGCAACGCAAGAGTCGTGGGTCCTCAACGAAACCATTCGATCCAACATCATCTTCGACACTCCGTTCGACGAGGAAAGGTACAAGAAAGTATTGTACCAATGCGCTTTAGAGCCAGACCTTGCCTTGTTCCAAGCTGGAGACGCAACTGAAGTTGGCGAGAAAGGTGTGGTCTTTGATTTGTACTTATTTCTACCTCTAACGGCTTGTAGGATTGACGCTGTTTGTGACTCCCCTCTTGAATCTCTGCATTCGTTGAACCTCCTTGCAGATCCGGTGGTCAAAAGGCACGTCTCACCCTCGCCAGGGCGGTGGTAAGTCGACTCTAACGTCGTACAGCCCTTCTCTAATATATTCTCGACAGTACTCCAAGGCCAGTATTTTGCTGCTCGACGATATACTCGCCGCGCTCGACGTGCACACTGCCCAGTGGATAGTTGAACATTGTCTTAGCGGGGATCTCATTGGTGTGTGGCAGTGCCTGTCAATCAATGCTCACTGATGCCGGTATTCAACAGAGAACCGGACGGTCATTTTGGTTGTGAGTTGGCTTTTGCAGATTCTTGTCCTCGTATTAACAGACATAGACCCACAATGTCGCGTTAACAACACCCATTGCTGACTTCGCTGTGACCTTTGGGCCTGATGGTCGAGTTCAGAGTCAAGGCTCTATTTCCGAGTTAACCAAGCGGGGGCCTTTGGTGGCCCAAATTCGCAAGGACCAACGGGTACTAGACAAAACAGACCAGGAAATTGACACAGAGGATCCGGTTGCCTCAGCTGTCGATATCTCCAAGCCTGCCGACGGAAAACTCATCGTGGCCGAGGAAATCCAAATGGGACATGTCAGCTCTTCCGCGTGTTCGTCACGGTTTTCTTTCTTTACAACTCGTCGATGCTGATTGCATCATCCAGTGAAAATGTACCTACTTGCGATGGGAGGCAAATATCCGATTATGTTTTTCGCGCTATTTTTTGGGGGCCTTTTCTTCAACCAGACTTTTGTTGTGCTCCGGACCTGGGAGCTGGGTTACTGGGCCAGGCAGTACGATTTACTTCCCGCTGACCAAGTAGATGTTGTTTTGTAAGTCTCTTTCGAGATGCTGCCTCTTCGATTAACACTTTCACAGCTATTTGTCCGTCTTCGGTCCGTTCGTTTAGTATCAATGCTCTGTTTTTTTCGTTCTCATGAAAGCAGTTGGGATCGTTACGACCAGCAGCATCGCCCTCTCCGCGGTCTACATCTACCTCGTATACGGTCAACTCCGGGCATCGAAGATCATACACACGAATCTCATCGAATCGGTCCTCAGTGCTCCCTTGAGGTTTAACCCTCTCTATCTGCCGCAACGGGATGCTCATTTTGTTCAGGTGGCTTGACGTTACCCCTACGTCCCGAATCATCGCTCGAGTAACGAACGATGTGAAGGCCGTTGACGACTCTCTCCCGAATCAATTCTGGGCACTTTGTGCTATGATTGTATCTATGCTGGTGGGTATACTCCTTTTTCAATATTTCTCTCTCAAGTTTAACCACGGTCCTCAATATTCAGATCAAACTCCTTGCCGTTGTTATCTATAGTCCGATCTTCTTCTTCCCCGGTGTACTCGTTGGCATTATGGGCGCCTGGATTGGGCAGGTCTATATTGCTGGCCAATTACCAGTGAAGCGATTGATGTCTAACACCCGTGCTCCGGTCCTCGCGCAGTACGCTTTTCACCTCTTGGTATTTTTTGTTGTCTCCTGATGATTCTCACAAGTTTCGGTGCAGCCATTGCTGGATTGGGTACTAATCATTCCGCATCCTGTTTTTATCGGACTGACTCGAACTGGTACTAGTTTCGATTCGCGCATACGGAGCACAGTCCAAATTTAATGCGGAGTCCTTCACCAAAATCGATCGATATACCCGGGCCGCCAGAAATTACTATAATCTTAATCGGTGCGTCGCTGACTGCCGTTAAATATGTATTCAGCCTTTACGGTGCCATAGATGGGTTAGTGTGCGCATTGATATCCTAGGATCGCTGTTTTCGGCTAGCCTTGCTGCATACCTGGTCTATATCAAGCGGAGTAATGCCGGGGAGGCTGGCTTTTTGATCAACCAAGCCATCACATTCACCCAAATTCTGCTCTGGGCCGTGAGTCAGCCGGCGCGGTCAACCTGCCAATTCCTGTACTGATTCACGTGAACTGCAGGTGAGGGTGACCAATGAATTCGAGGTTCAAGGTCCGTAGTACTTGACACACACCCCAAACCCAAACTTGACTTATTCTCGTCTCTACAGGCAACAGGTATGGTTGTAATATGTCTTTACTCCTCACCCCGTATTTACGTTGCCAAGTCTTGAGCGAATTCAGGCATACATCGAGATCGAGCACGAGAAGGTTGCCACGGACGCGGGAAAGCCTCCAGCGTATTGGCCCGCCAGTGGAGAACTTCGGGTGGAGCGCCTTTCCGCGAGATACTCCGAAGACGGGCCCGAGGTTTTGCACGACATATCGTTCCATGTGAAGGCTGGAGAGCGTGTGGGAATCGGTATGCATATGCATCCTTCTTTCCACATCAATTATGTTCAACTTTTTCCCAGTTGGTCGCACCGGCTCTGGGAAGGCGAGTTGTTCATTTTTTTGTGAAGAGTATTGCTGATTGGTTACACAGAGCTCGCTGACGCTTTCGCTCCTGAGGTGCATCCCCACCGAAGGCTCGGTCAGGTATGATGGAATTGAGACCTCCGAGTTGAACCTCGATGCTTTGCGTTCCAGCATTACTATTATCCCACAAGTCGTCAGTTACCAATCACTCTCTATCCGGAAGTACTCGCTCATTGCTTCTCGCAGCCTGAGCTTCTCAGCGGTACATTGCGGGCGAACCTCGATCCTTTCGGTCAATACGATGACGCCGAACTCAACTTTGCTCTCCGTGCCGCCGGCCTCTTTGCTCTTCAGAATGAGATGGACGAAGGTCGTATCACCCTCGACAGCACTATTTCTTCCGGAGGAGCGAATCTCTCGGTTGGCCAACGGCAGATATTTGCATTGGCAAGGTGGGTCCGTCCTAGTTCGTTTGAGTACCCGTCTTATCCTTTTCAGAGCGATTGTTCGAAAGAGCAAGATCTTGATACTCGACGAAGGTCCGTTTTCCATCCCCTAAGTGCGACCCGCATCTCATGGCATCCCACAGCGACCTCTGCTATCGGTAATTTATTCCGAAGCTACCTTTGCTTCTCACTAATACGTGCTCAGATTACAAAACCGACTCGATCATCCAAACTTCTCTCCGGCAAGAATTGCATGGGGACGTGTCCCTCGTAAGTCGCCCTCATTTCATTTTGAACGTCGTTTAACACGTGGCTTTTTTTCAGATAACCGTGGCGCATCGTTTGCAGACGATCATGGATGCGGATAAAATCGTAAGTCCAGCGGGAAGGAAATTTGACGCTGACTAACCGGCATCTCCAGATGGTGCTCGACGCTGGGCGTATTGTGGGTCGTCCCTGAATTATTATCGAAGCCATCTCATTGACACTGTTTCATCCCTAGGTCGAATTCGACAGCCCGAAAGAGTTGTTGAAAATCAAGGACGGCAAGCTACGTGCGTTGGTGGAAGAGTCTGGCGACCGGGATACCTTATTTTCTATGGCAGGAGCGGTTTGATTTTGTTTCAGTCTCTACTGATTACCTACGACGCAGTATTTATGAATTCGATGTGTTATCTTCTAACTCTTTATAGAATTAAGCACCCGAAGCTTTTTAAACTCCGCTTTCGGAGATATCAACCCAACCCCGCGGAGCATCCGCATAAACAACTGAGAATCTACCTTAGATGCCCACCGTAAGCGCTGAAGGCACTGAAGCTTTGCTCCCACCATTAATATTTCACCGAAGTGGTGGAGTGCGAAGCACCCCGCCGCGCTCTTGTACCTCTTATTAATTGATTTGAACTCGACTTGCCATCCCTCAAACGTTCCTTGACAGACCCAATATCCAGACGCCAATGAATAAATTGGCTGTGCCTTTAAGCTGCGTCGGTCGCGTCTTTCGACCACTCCAGGCAAGTCAACGAGGCGACGGTCCCGACGGATGGGTCCTCTCCAAGCTTATCGTCGTGTACTCCTCGACGGCCTCTACCTCGCCCACCACTAGTTGTGGAGGAACTTGGCAGATGCGCTCCGCGCGTGCGGTTGGTACCTGGGCTGGACTAAGGTCCGGCTCCAAGTTCACTGCAGGAGTTCTATACGACGCAGTGGCGGCCTGCTAAGCGCAGATCCTGAAACCGCTGGAATGCGAGCTGCAGCTGCGAAATAAATCTCGCACCCAAGCTCCCTTGTGGCCAGCGGTTTTGTAATTTAGGGTTGCCGCCCGTTGCCGTTGCGACGGTTCAACGGCACCCGTCGAACGGGTGCCGTGCCCGTTCCGTCGGAGATTTCGCGTGTCGAGAAACGGCCCGTTGAAACACGGCCGTCACGGCACGCAGACGGTACACGGCGTATATCATAGGAGCTTGGCTTCAAATACTGTTCTATGTGGTCCATTCACCCACCTTTAGCACTCCCAACTCATTCCGAGTCTTCTCAGACTACTGGGACCTACCGGAGAGTAGTCTCTCGCAGCGCAGACGCTTCAACGATGACGCTCGTACCTCGCTTGTTGAAACCGGAGAGTTACACCGAAGTCAGCCGAGACTGCCGGACCATCATTCCGCTTTAGGAAAGCCCGTATATTTCAACTTAAAATTTGTTTATTGCATTGGTCGGGTCCATGACGATCCAGAAGAGCAGTAGGTACCTCAATGGGTGTTCCAGTATGATAATACATCATGTAGGACAGACATTACCTTCAAATAGAACGCCCAAGCAAAATTGAACCTCGTCGACCGTTACGGCCGCCCCGTTGACCGTCCCGTACCGTCGGCTCTCAGAAATTCGAATTGACGGGCCGTAAAACGACAACCGTGCCCGGCACGGCAACGGGTGAGCGGTGGCAGCCCTAACAACAATTAACAACTCGGCTACCCCGCAGGTTCCCACGGTTCATTCACAACCGATTACCACGCTCACCGGCTGTTCGATTCTGGCACTACGTTGAGGAATTTCGGAGAGCCTTGGCGAGACAAGAACAATAACAATATACATGACGGGCGAAGCAAAGAGTTGAAATCCAAACGTGACAACACTTGGGACGAGAGTTATCTAAATCGAAAAGCATTCCTTCAGTTCGTTGATAGCCTTCTCTGGATCCTCCCAAACCAGCTGCAAAACCATATGAATCAACCGAGCCAGAAGTCAATTACGGGGAACGTACAAAATGATTAGCCCCATCGATGACCTTGAAACTCATGACCAATTCTGGGCAGTTCAGCGCGCAAAACTGCTCCTCCAGAAACCAAGACGCGTGAATAACACCCCACGGTTCTGCATTGCCGGACACGTTCCAGAACCGGGCTCCGCTCCAAAGCTTCCGCACCGTTGGATCGAAGAGTGCCTTGTTAGTTTGCTTGAAGACGGGTCCCGCGAACGGAGCTAGTCCAACGAGATTGTCGTACTTGTCCCCGGGAGCAAAATCGGCCATGCCAAAGAGCTCCCCCGGTCCGAGCGTCTCGATGGTCGGCACCTTGGATGGATCGGTGTTGTTGTAAGTTAAATGCTTCACGTTGTGTGTGGAGAGATCGCCGTGGAGGAAGTAACTCGAGACCCATTTCGCAAACGCGGGTCCACGGGCTTCCGGAGGGATATCGGGGTCCGTGTGCGGGATAATAAGACCGGAGGGACTGGGCAGGCCCAGTGCAAGGGAAGGGGACTCTAAACGGAGAGTGAAGTCAAGACGGGGAATAAACCAACATAGATCACGCACGGAGGAGAATAACGCTATGAACTTGGGCGGAAAGTCTCTTCTTTGTGTTGACGTGCAGCGTGTCCATCGAGGCAATCAACGACAACAAAAATACCGTGCCTAAAGACCATCCAACAAGCGCAATACCACCTGTTTTGGCAATGAACTGCGACTCAATCAACCCGTCGACGAACATGGCCAGATCGCGACCCTGTTGGTCCAGCAATTTGGACCGCTCGACATCACTGCCCTCGGCGAATACTGTCAGATCCTCGATTGTATATGGACTGGAGCCAGGATATTCGCGGCGATTAACAGAGATGATGCGCAAGGAATTGGGCTCTGCGAAGGGATTCAGGCGTTGGAAAGTTCCTACCGCAACGAATGAGTGAGCATTCAGTTCAGCAGAGTCGCCGTACCACTATGGAAGGTATGGCCATGAATTATGATGACTGTCGTATAATCACCACCGGTAACATCTCCAGTATCGGTGTAGAAGAAAACGACGCCGTTTTGCAGGGTGAGGGAAGGCATGGACGGTGGGATACTATAGTGAATGGTGAGCGCCTTGTATGACCCACGCGCTTGCTGTTGAACGGCATACTGATATTGATGTCGATTCCATAACTATCACTCCGCTTGAAGACGGGACTCCAAAAGAGACAAGGCGACCTCCGAATCAAGATAATCAACGCTGATATCCAGACCACTGGATTGGCAGTGGACTCACCCACTCGTAACCAATATTCATGCAGACCTTGAGGGGGTCCCAGTGGGTACCTCAAGTTCAACAATACTAGACTCAGTCAAAGCCTGCGAGACCAAAGCGGGGCAAGGGTTGAAGATACTCGCAGTGGACAGAAAAAGTAGCAATACTATTGCCAAACTCAGGAATAGAACAGCAGGGCCTGGGAGAGAGATCGAACGGGAGCGACCGTTCCGCTGAATCGGGAAATGTGAATTCCCCGCCCAATCCCCGCCAGGGCCCGGGTTGACGGCGAGAGAAATCGAGCTTATTTAGGCTAGAGAAACATTGGCATTGTAAACGAAGGTGCAACTTGGTACTACTCAAGGGATTGGGGGATGAGTGAGCTATGAAGTCCGCTAAAGACAGATATGTGTGGGTATTGCTGGCGAGAAGTTAAACACAACCGGGATAGTCTTGTCTTTTCTGATGGATTTCCACCTTCCAAAAATGATTCAGACGGCGATCCCAATAACCGAAGAGTGCCCTACTGAAGCTGTTTCAAAATCAACCGCGGCAATGGAAGCCTGTCCTTCGCTTTTCTTGCCAGGATTATTGCTTGTTGCGAGGGTGCCCATGGGAATCGAGTTCCAGCCTTTGTCGATGGTGGCGATCTTCTCCCGTATGCGTTGACGAGTGTTCAATCTACCTAAGGATGAGTGTACTATTCACCGAGAGGGAGGGTGATTTACGTGGCCAGCATACTGTTCATGTAGACTGTAAGAGAGGCAAGTTAAATAGGGAATCAAATATTTAACAACATACGTTTGCTACTTGGGGCGAGCCCGAGGAAGAACCAGAAAGTGTCTGGCAGTGCGAGGAACTTCGAGCAAGGGTGAGCCGGAGGAGGCAACGAAGAGAACTGACTTACTAAGACCATCGTGACGCAGGAAGACAACGCCGTCAACGAGCCACGGTTAATCGCATCGTAAATCAACATGTCTACCATCGAATTTGTTCTGTGTTCCAACTCATGAGCTCACTTTTCATTCAACGCCGGACGGAACATACTTTTTGATCTCGCCCTTTTGCCTGGTGAGGAATAAGCAAAGGTACGTCGTGATGAGCAAGTCGCAAGCGACAGATGCGGCAGTTTGGAGGGTGGTAATGGCCTGAAGGTCTTTCTTGTTAATCGACTGACTGGAGAACGAATACTGGGGAGGTCTTTCAAACCTTTGTCTCGTCGATCTTGAGGTAAGAACGAATTTGATACCTGGGGAAATGTTCACGCGACACCCAAGACAGAATTAAGAGCTTACGTTCGAATGGTTTGAGTAATCCCGGCCACTGTGGACAGGTTAGGCAGGCCGGAGTCGAAGTTCAAACGAACATACCAATTTGAACAACCGCCAATAAAAACTGAGAAGAAATCGAGAGGAATGTTAAAGCACATTGTGTCTGACTTACGATGGTGTAAAGACCGATAGCTGACAAACTGAGTTTTCCGCGGCCCTTGGTTACTGAGCGACATTAACCGTAAAAAACTGTGCAGGAAGGGCCAGGAAATAGGAATCAGCTCACGTTTTTCAATGCGACTGGCGAAATATCTAGAGAAAGTGAGAAAGCTGCCTGAAATGGCTAAGGCGTACATTTGAACGGTGAAGGCGGAGAGGTACTGTAAATATGGTCAGCGAACATTGAGTGAACATAACGGGTTTCGGCTTACAGCAGCAAGGAGTTGGAGCTGTATTATGGCGATGCTGTTGAGATGTTCAAAGCCGCCAGCGCGGACGACCACATACCGAGTCAGCCCTAGAAGTCGTCATGTCAACGGCGCTCAGGACTTTGAAGTGGCCGAAGTGCGTACCAGATAAGATCGGTTTGCAGAAACCCGAAGCGTTCGACGAAACGGAAATACGAAGAACGGAAGAAAAAGGTAACTTGAATTGTCTCTAGAGCCCTAGAAAATATGTCAGCTTCGAGGACAGGTGTTCGTCCAAGGAGGAACAAACAAGACGACAAGAACCTGACAATTGGTTTAGCTACAACCGAGACGCGTCGAAACATTGCACCTTACCGTCGACTTCACGGAGACTGCGTCGGTCGGGCGCCCAGTGAAATAAATCCATGCTTGGAGAACACCCATGCCATAGAGAATGGTCTCCAGGAAGAGAGAAACGAACCAAGCGCCGTAAGTCGAATCCAGTGGGTTGCCCATGGTACTAGTAGGGAGAGAAATAAATGCAAACCAAAGGGCTGAAGGGCCATGTTATATGCGAAATCTGAAAATGAGATTCAAGATCGTCGGCAAGATGAAAGAGAAATCTGCTTCTTTTAAGGAATGGGATTGCTGCAGGGCACGTCTCTGGCTGTGGGAGCGTGAAAGGAAGCAAGTTTGTTCGCGCGCCTCTTTGGCATTTAGCCGATTTGGGTAAAGTTCATGAGTGCCCTCCACCTATCACAAAGTAGCTTTGTTGATCAACAAACTGTGTTGGGGCTCTTGATGACCCTGAAGGCGCGCGTAGAACAAGACGCGCAGGATCGCGACGCGGCGTCACAAACCATCGTATTGCCCACCCATTTTTTTCTTGTGCCATTTCTAGTCAGCCTTGCTGGTCGCGCCTAGGTCCCGATCCCGATTTTCACATTTAAGTCGCAACGCGTCTGTATTTCGGTAATGAGGAAGGGATATCATCTTGAGATCTAGCTCGGGGATGAGATTGCCAGGAGTAAAATAAATTACTAAAAGCGAGCTGAAAACCGCGCCTTATAAGATACATCCTCTACAAGCCCATGCCCGGGGCATAATGCATCCCTCCCTCCGCCTTCGTTCGTACGCGCGCGCGCATCATCTACAACCCCTCCAGAATCCCCATGCTCTTCCACCGCTCCCACAGCAGCCCGACCCCCACGGGCGCATTCGGCTCCCCACGGATATCACGCTCGTCAAAGAGGTGGTACTGCGTCCCAAAGGACAAAAAGTGCGCGAACATTGAGTTGAAGTGTGGCTCGGAGCGGAGGTGGAGGATCTGCGGGTAGTGCGCGTGGTAGAGGTGCGCAAAGACACGCAGGAGCTGCGTGTAGACCTGCTTGATCGTGGTGGGGAAGGTGTCTTTGTCGAAGGATTGGCTGGACTTTGTGGGGAAGACGTTCTCGTCGTCGAGGAGGTTCTGGACAGTGGACATGACCGAGTCGATGTATGTGGGCGCGGAGAGTGGGACCTTCTTGCGGTCTTGCACCCAGGTGTAGTTTAATCTATAGCATACGGATGTCTTGAGTAAAGGGCCAGATTTGAAGAATTAGAAAAGCGCCATAAAGCGATTATCGGATTATCGGGATCAGGGTCTCCCGACAATATCGTGTGGCGCGTACCGTCACTGCCGATTGCCAGTGTGAAGACACATGCATGGGATGGCCTTCCCGGGAACAAAAGGCAGAAATTCCAAACGTACGTTGGACCCGCCGACATCGTAGGGCAGCTTTGTTGCGTGCAGCACTCCGTTAGCACGCCATAAAACTCGTTCAAATTCGTGTAAAAGTCGAACACTATCCGCATGCCTTCGAGTCAGCATTCCATCCATCCACACAGTCAATGGGACAGCACTCACTGTTGACGGCAACCCATTCATTCACGTCCACATACTTTGGCTGCATCACGATCGTCTTGAAGTTGCCCTTGACGAGCGCAGAGTCTGCGAAGGGGCGCGAGAGGTAGAGGGGCTTTGGGCCGGCCTGGCCGCCCGGGGACGGGGGCTCGGAGCCCGTCGAGTCTTTGCGGCCCAACGTCCCTGTCGGCGTCGGGGACCGCTTCGACCGCGGTGGGCCTCCCGCGCGATTCCTGCTGAGAACGACGTCGATTATGTACGAGGGCTGCAAGGCAAGGAATGAACTGACTTGAAGAAATTAGACATGGGGGCGAGGAAGAGATGCAACAACGCTTAACGACCGCGGACTATACAATCGCCCAATCGGGTAATTCAGACTCAAGGCAGAATAAATGCGGGGAATAGTGTCTAAATAGCAGAGGTCTATACAGTCGAGGTGGAGTATGCGCGGGTAGCCAAGCACAGCTCGAGTACCCAATTAATTAGAGAAGTATGGAAAACGAAAGCGAGGGTTTAGAGTAAGTGGTAGGTGTCAACCTCCGAGGATGCCCATCCCTTTCCATCGCTCCCATAGCGAGCCCACACCGACGGGGGCAGACGACGACCCCCGCAGGTCCTTCATCTCGAGCAGCTCAAACTCCCCGCCAAAGGCGAGAAAGTGCGCAAAGAGCGAGTTGAAGTGCGGCTCGGAGCGCAGGTGCAGGATCTGCGCGTAGTGCGCGTGGTATATGTGTGCGAACACCCGCAGGAGTTGGCGGTAGATGTGCTTTACGGTGGAGGGGAAGGAAGGGGGGAAGTCCTGGCCTGCAGCGCGCGTGGTTAGTCCGACTTGACTGCGGAAATTGTGGTGGGGCGAGAGAGACGGCTGCTAACCAGACTTTGTGGGAAAGACGTTGTCGTCGTCGAGCATATTTTGTACCCAGGTCATCACGTAGTCAATATACGTTGGCGCGGGGAGGTGTACATGCTTGCGGTCCTGGTTGATCCATGTGTAGTTTAATCTGCGCCGGGGCGAAGGCGTCAACGCAGCAAGAAGGCGAGCGGATCGCAGAAACTTACGTGGTCCCGGCCGACATTGTGGGGCAGTTCTGCTGCGTGCAGAACTCGGTGAGCACACCGTAGAATTCGTTCAGATTCGTATAGAAATCGAACACTAGCAGAAGGATCAGAAATTAGAGTACCAACGCTCGAGAAGTATATTGTAACGCACTGCAAACAAAATATAATCAATTCACTATATGCGGCAACAGCAGGGCACACACCTGTTGACCGCGACCCACTCCATTATATCGACGTATTTTGGAAGCATTACGATCGTCTTGAAGTTGCCTTTGACCAGCGCGGCCTCAACAAAGGGGCTGCATAAGTAAAGTGGCTTTTGCGCCTGCGGTGGGCCAGACTGCGCTCCTTTCGGCTGTTGCTGCTGCGGCTGCTGGTCCGGTGGGAACGTGGCGGACGTCGGGGTCGGCGAGCGCTTCGCATTACGCGGTGCGCGGGTCATTGAACGCCTGGAGGGCCCGCGAGGTCAATTCCGGGGTGCATTTATAATGTATCAAGCTGACCCGATGGAATTGAAGAAAGACATGCTGGAGAGATACTGAAGTGAACCAGCCGTACAACAGTCTATAAAGGTACCCAGCAAGTAGAGCGGAGGACCAAGGAAACAAGGACAAGGGAAGCCAGGAACGCACTCGATCAACGCGATCGCTTCTGCACGTGCCGATTGGGTAATTATTCTAATTATTCGAACTCGAAGCCTGCCTCGCTGTGGTTCCTGCCAAGGTTCAATTCATGTGCCTGTTGGTTAGGGAATATTTCCTTGCGCATGGAATGTTTTTTCAAGACGTGCGGAATATTTCAAAATGCAATATTCCGAGCCGCCCTTCTTGCGAACAAGCACCCACCTTCTCCAGCGCGGCTCTGACAATCACCTGGCACGCATCCGCGGGGTCGTAATTGTTCACATTCTCGTCGCACCGAATCCTAAAGACGTGGTATGTGTCCGTGTCAGCGTCCGTCTCCCGAGGCGTGAATCCCAAATCCGACTCGCCACACGAGCACAAGCACGTACGCACCACACGCGCTCCGCGGCCCTAGTCTTCCGCTCCTCCTCTTCAATAGCCCAGTGGTCAGTGCGTTCGGCCGAGCTTACCGGCGCGTGAGACTACGGTACCGCAGACGTTCACGGCGCGTCTTGTGGAACTACTCCGCTGGGCTCGTCAGCAGACGCGTCAACCGGCCATAGAGCGTAGAACTCATCGATACGGGGAGGGCCTTGCTGTTTAAGGAGTCCGCGATGCGCGTCTTAGATGGAGGATTTGTCAGAATAATGGCCAGGTGGACCAGGTCCGACGATGCGAATTTGGCTAGCTATTCTTACGCTTGCGGGAGCCTCATTTGTGTTGGTTATGGTCGCAAGCGAAGCATAAATTCATGAACACGAGCTCAGCGGGCGGGCCGTCATCCCAATATTGCTAGTCAACAATATCCGGAGTTAGTACAAAATCAGCACTCGCCTTAGTTTGCCCCAGAGATGACGATGCTCTAGCCATGAAAATTTAGTCAGCGCCGCATGAGTAGTATCCATATACATCAGGCTTGGAAAGCGAATGCTTTCGTCCGACGCCGTCCACCCGAAAGTTTTATTGGACTTCGAGATGAAATCCCGATATGTAGTTTGGCGCACAGTGAAAAATGCCCTGGTTACCGCGCCTGTACAGCGGTACGCTCTAGATTGACTATGGTTGCACCATCTTTAACAGCTCTACCCCAAACCAAACACCCACTGCAGGACAAGAACGAAGAGCTTGCGAGGACTGAGACCTCGGTGACATGCGCGTTTCCAGTCCGATTCGGATAGATTCCAGGTTCCAAGTTCGTTTGGAGATCGTCCTGACAGGTGCGGCTGGCCGGATTTGTTGACATTGAACCAGACAAGATCGTTCCACTGCGGTTATATGCACTCAAAGAGCCCAGACACCCAGATAAGTAAAGGAACAGCAGCTTGAAGGGCGTTGCTGGGAGATACAGAACATTACTGATCCTCGGTCAGGAGGCGGATTATGTGGGCTTGTAGATGATCGACTTCCTGGGTGTCGCTGCGTTTTCTGCTTGGGGCTCATCAGAATCAAGTTGCTATCAGTGGCGGTGTGATATTGCATCACTTCTTGCCGAATCCAAGCCACGAATGATGGCATCGCTGCTGCCGCAGACGTAAAACCTTGCTTTGTACCTTGTGCTCAAGATCGTGCATGTTCCTGAGGGCTTGAAGAAAATCACAAATCTTTGGCCTCTGAATGGTGGTAAGATCAACAGCCAATGCCACCTTGCTTGGCCGTTTGAGGAAATATATTACGATTACAGCTGTTTTGGAATCAATAGAGCTTTTTCGTAAGTTGTGATGCTCGATTTTTGCTTACCTCTGTTGACGGGAAACCGCCCCACAACGACGTCATTCTTCACCGCCGCAGGCGCGCAGGTCTTGAATACAACTAATTCTTGTCCCGTGTGGTATTGAAACTATAGCCAAGATTGTATGCTTAGCCCTGTGCAAAAACAGGGATTTTAACAACAAGTTTGACTGGATTTGAAGCAGATTCAGAGTGTCGGCGTCAACGGCCGAAGATCAATCTATACACAAGGGTAAGCACAAATCGAACATCAACGATTTACGAAAAAGCTCTATTGATTCCAAAACGGCTGTAATGGACCCGAAGCATCGCGATCGCTCGATGCTCGACTTGGAGCAAGCCTTTCGAGGTCACACTAAGGAGCCGGGCCGATTTGCCGACCGACTCGGATGCTTCTGGCCGCATGTTACAAACAAATCTCTAAACCCAGAACGCTGACAGTGTCACCGTGACCACCATCAAGGCGGTTGGCGCAGGAATATCTGCTTTACCCCGTCTCACCACCATAACTAACCAGAAAATCAAGTTATCGTATCGCAAGAGAACCATCCAAGAATCATCTGATGACACGAGTCTTCGATTCAGAATATTAACTGGTTACTGCAAAACTAAGTATCGCTCCCAAATCGCTCCATTCCAGGAAAACTTGATTCTCAAACCCTGTATCTTCGCTCTGCCTGAATACACGCTGGATTTCAAGAGCTAGAAACACCCTCTAGCATGTAAAGGGGCCTAGGCTGTGCGATGACTGCGCGAAATACGCCATTCACTCCCGACCCAACCTAACGCAGGAGGGTGAAAACAAAGGTACCCCATTTGCTATGTTTGTTTCAGCTTGCGTGCGGGTTTTTAGCCTGGAGTGCGGGTTTTTAGCCTGAGGTGCGGGTTTTTAGCCAGAGGCGCAGAGTTTGGATGACGTTCTTTGTCTCGGTTACTAGCAGATCCTATGTTTCCTTGCTATAAATGCCGTATCTCAAGTTAGAACACCCATTTTAAGCCATGTCGTCCCCCAGTATTATTCCTGCATCTCTGGAAAGTGGGCTTAACAAAAAGCGCACTGCAGTCAAACTAAGCGGCTTTGCCCTGTTTTTCCTCAGCTTTCAAACACTTGGTATTTCGTGCCCTTCTACTCTGCGAACATTGAGACTCACCATTTATAGGAATTATATACTCAGACATCGGCACCTCCCCACTCTACGTTCTCAACGGGATCTGGCCTGCATCGGGTGATGTACCACCCACGGAGGATATTATCGGTGGCATCAGCGCTATTATCTGGGCTCTAACCCTCCTCCCTCTAATAAAATATGTGAGATTTTCCTGACCGCCGCCTTTTCTGTTTCTTCACGTCGTCTATTCAGGTTTTTATATCCCTTTTGTTCGGAACACAGGAAGGTTCGTGATTACTCTCTATTTTTTGCGACGACGTGCAATATTCCGCAGGCGAGGGGGGCAGCTACGCTCTGTATCAAGGATTATATCCTCCGGAGGACTACGATGGCAATCTTGATCGCACTCTGACCGGCGACAGCTACAAGGTCGCCAGTCATACACCCACGACCATCAGTGAACGTTTTCGACTGCCACTCTTGGCCTGGGTAAGAGCCTCTTATTGTTTCCGATTTAGCTGATGCCTGTCGACAGTGCTTGTTTGGAACGGCGTACGTCCAACGTTTTTACTCCAAAATTCTCTAACAATTATCAATCGTAGACTGACCATCGCAGATGGGATGTTCACTCCTGCAGTCGTGAGTCACCTCGCGAGTTCATCGAGATATTGTGAACTGATATCGTGCCAGAGTGTTACTAGTGCCGTCGGGGGCATCGCAGTGGCGAAGGCATCTGTCTCAGCCCAGATAATTCCCATCTCAATCGTTCTGTTGCTGGTCTTATTCATCGCGCAACGGTTTGGCACTGCCAGTTTATCTTTTATGTTCGCCCCCAGTATGTGACGATGACATCTATCCGTTTCATCACTCACTCGCTGATTCAAAATAGTTTCCTTTGTCTGGTTCCTCCTCTTGGCCGGCACGGGCGTGGCCAATATCACCAGTCATCCCGGGATCTTTAGGTATGTACAACAACATAACCAGTTATGATTCAAACTAACCCAGTTGAAAAAAGGGCTGTTGACCCGTCTCGCGCAGTCATGCTGTTCGTACGCACCGGCGACTATGATATTCTGGCTGGCGTTCTCCTCGCCGTTACTGGTTGCGAGGCGATCTTTGCCAAGTGAGTTCACGATGTGCATCCAATCCTCTATCTTTTTTTTGAAACGAACCTCGAGCCTCGGTCAATTCAACGCCATGTCCATTCGGGTAGGTTCATTTGGTTTGTAATTTTGACTCCTACTAATACCTCTCTCCAGATGTCGTTTGCTGGGTTCGTATATCCCTCGCTGGTCCTCGCATATCTCGGCCAGGGCGCGCGGTTGATCAGGGATGGCGACGCTGTCCTAAACAACATCTTCTACAACACGATCCCCGGCCCCGCAAATGGACCTTTGTTCTGGTATGGACCACGTTTATGAGGATTTAACTCAACACTTACTCCGAAGCAGGATTGTTTTCGTCTTTGCCATTCTAGCCACCGTGAGTGTACTCACGCCTTGCAATCCCACTCACTCACTTTGTTGAAGATTATCGCCTCGCAAGCAATGATCACGGCCACGTTCAGTCTCGTCCAGCAGCTTGTCAACATGAAGGCGCTGCCGCCATTGAAGATGTCTTACACGTCCGAGACTATTCAAGGCCAAGTGTACATCCCTACCGTCAACTGGACGCTCATGATTGGAACCATCATCATCGTCGCCGCGTTCTCGGACCTTGCGAAACTTACCAACGCGTACGGGTTCGCTGTGGCTACCGTAGTCCGTAGTTTTACTTTTCTTGTCCTTGTTGTGACTTATTCCGAACAGATGTTCTCCACCTCGATCTTGCTCTCGGTACAAATGCGATGGGTGAAGCAGTGGCCGGCGTTCGTCGCTATTGGCTATTTCATCCTCTGGGGATTTTTCGATGGGCTATTTTGGGGCGCCTCTCTGAAGAAAGTACCGCTCGGTGCATGGGTTCCCTTGATGATTGGCATTATTCTGTGTGTTCTATTCAAATTATCTGTGGCTTCATTGTTGTCCTCACCTCCTTTGCAGCATGTTGATATTATCCTTTTGGACTTGGGCGAAGGTGAGGACCGCTCAAAGCTCCAAAGCTCCCAAAGTTCAATTCTGCGGCGGCTAACCAACCCGTCCTGTTAGGGCCTGGAGGATAAATTCGACGGGGAACATCGCGAGAATCTTCGGCATTTCATTATTCCCGAAACCGGCCAGGACGAGCCCGAAGACGAGGACGCAGAGGAAGCGGAGGAAGACATCAAACCTAAAGATTTGCAATATTTCTACAGGGCAGAGGCAGACAGCGAGAAAGGCGAGAAAGGCGAAAGCGAACTCCTCCCTCTTGTCAGGCTCCCCACCTGCGCTGTCTTCCACAAGTTTGCCCGCGGTCAAGGAGCCCCGCATACGTTTACTGGTACGTTGGACCGATCAGGAACTTCAAACAATTTTAACTTTAACCTTGCCAGCTTTCGTACGCCAGTGGCCGGCCCTTCCTCGTGTCGTTGTATGTCTTCTCTCGTACCCTATATTCATAATCTCACCAGAGTCTAGATCTTTCTGTCTGTATCCGTCGTCCCTATTGCCCACGTCTCCCCGGACGATCGTTACGCCATTACCAAAGTTCGGACGGTTCAAGGTATTTTCCCTTTGTCTTATCTCTTTCGCCTATGAGCTCACCTCACCTAGGTTTCTACGGGGTCACCGCTTATCTGGGATTCCGGGACGACTTTGACATCCGCGTAGGTAGTTCCTTGACTCGATCAAGGGCTCCAGATTAAACCATGAACTAAATTTATAGGCTGGCGACATGATCGAGAAGATCTGTGCGCTTGAACTGCAGATGGACCCACGACAACTCTCTGGAACCGTCAATAAAATACGGGCGGTTGCTCGTTCGACAACGCATATTGCACCGCACTACCATGTAATCAGCAAGCATATCGACGCGAGCAAATTTTCCCTTGTGTTGAACTGGTGCCGGAAATATCTTATTGAAGATATATATCGTCGCCTGAGTACGTGGCCCGTCAATCCACCGTTACGTTCATCCACTCAATGTAAAATCAGTGACCATGTTCCCGGAAACCGCCAACTGGCTGTTCGCTGAGGAGTAAGCCTTTTCATCGCTGTGATTAAACCTGTGCTAACTTTCACAGGATTATCCGTGTTGGAATCAATGCCAAAATTTGAGGGCCTCATGTAATATCATGGGGTTCATTTATTATTATGCGGGGTTCAACAATAATTGCTTATGGCGGTCCCCTCATCGACATCTACCATCATCTGTTTTTCCTTGGGCCACGCTATACCACTAGAACATGTACTCGGAACACTCTCGTAGTGCTTCAATAAATCCCCATTTAATTCCCCAAGTTCACCGTGATGTTGAGCTTTCGAGATTGGGTGCTGGTCCCGCCTATGGATGCATGTCAGCACACACATACTGAGGATATACATGGCTGAATACCCACCCCAATGAGATAGAGCCGCACGACAGCCAGTTGGGCTCTTCCTGTCGCACCATCAAAGTTGGCCGCCGGAGGAACAGCCACCGTAAAATTCTCATAGATCTGCGCCATGGCTTGCGAAGTCGGTGCAAATTGTCCGGTGAACAGAATCTCTCCAAGTTGGCCAGTAGGGGATGGGCAAACCGCCTCTTGGTTAGTCGGACAGCCGAGGAGTGCGATGGCGATCCCCACCTCGATTCCACCCTCGATGCTGTTCTAGTATGGGCGGGTCAATACTATACGCGGAAGTGAAGAAATGCCTACAGGGCGAACAACTTGAACGGTGAGCTGAGAGCCGAAATCAATGGTGGCGCTGGGAGCGGGGGACCCATTGAAACTGCGTTGGGCCCAAACGGTCGCGATGTAGAGGGAGGAGATGCCAAGGATGTTGAGAATGAACTTCATAGTGTGCAGGTTTCACAGCAGGTGTTCGGAGTATCGTGGACCTTATATACGCCCAAGACTGCAAAGTCCCGAATAAAGATCAGCGCACGTCAAATTTCAAGCCGTGCAATATCGGAAAAGGTTGCGTCAGATGGTACCAAGCGCCTAGAAACCCTCCAGAATCGCGATAACCATCACAGGTACCATTAGGTTCCATTCAATTTATAGATTCGTTCGCGTCTGAACCGTGGGAAACGGGCTGTGGTTCGATTTGGTGACCGACGCGAAGAAACCGAAGGAAGACAATGAGAGTACAACTACGAGTCTCGCCGGTGCCCTTTTCTTAAAACACGAGCCTACACCCTGTTCTTCTTTTCTACATAATAAACTAGTACTGCCGCGCGGAAGACCGATTTTTTGTAACTTGTCAAGGATCCGGGACTTGTCAACTGACATATAACGTCAGTGATAGGCTAAAGCTCAAATTCATTTCCCAAAGGCTGCTCGCAGCCCTTCGCCCATTCCTGGCCGGTTTTTTTCGAACACATGAAGGGTTGAGTGATCGGCTGATGGTATTTTTGAGCGAAGTTTCAATTCGGTGATCCGTCGATATTTTGTTTCCTACTCTCATCTCGAAGGTTGGCGATCCTCAATCTGAACTTTGAGCTTCTTGCGCTCTGAAATACGAATCTTCCCCCTCCCAGGTGACCCAGGCCATGCGCCACGTAGAACGAGTTCGAGTGATGGCTCGTACCAAAGCTGGCTGGACCGATATTAACCTGAGGCTGGGAAAGCAGAACACTCAACCATGAATAACTTTTTACCGGTTAGTGATTTAATTTCACACTCCCACATGCTGGTTCAAACCGTTGAGGTCATGACGACTGTCTTCGACAGAAACGTGCGCCGCCGCCGAAGCACTTCCATTCCTAGCACTGAGCAAATCCACGTTTACACCTGCAGTTAAATTTTCTTTCCGGTTGAAATTTCCTCCAATCCGCCACTGAAACAAACTTTGGCGATCCCCCACATGGCGTCATATTCGGGCTTCCATGTGATATCAAGCTGGCGAGCCGGACCGAGGGCAAATCTCTGTATTCAACCACGTTGTGACGCCGTTCAACTTCAACTGAGGCCCATGGCCAAAGGCAAAGTCTGCCAGTCTATATTCACAGTTTTTTCGGAGGGAAATAGGCTTCAAGGATCGACTCGGAGCCACAAGTATGACCTAAGACGGACGTCACGGACGTAAAAACCGTCCATGTAATTTACTGGCTGGTTCTCTTGAATTCGACCACCACCATCCGCCCTATTACCGTTCATCTAGGGCTATCTAGGAGGCTCTCCAGGGCTAATTTGAAACGATTCTAAACGATTGATTCCCCAGCAACCCCGCATCGCCGCATCGGTGATCGACAGGACCACCCGCCCCGGGATCACGCGCGCCGCACTGCACGCATTCCCCGTCGAGACTGTCCATCTTTCGCATGTTACAGTGTTCATCAAATGGACTCCGTCTATTCTGGCGCCGGAGCGGCGGATTTCTATAAAGAGGCGGTCTTCACGCTCCAGAATTTCACCCGCAACAAGTTGCAAGACTTTTCGCAAACCAGAATGCGCGTCGTACTCTTGTCCGCCCTAACGGCCTGTGCTGCGGTTCTGGGGCAGTCTTCGGTCGATTCTTATGTTGCTACGGAGTCCCCCATTGCAAAAGCGGGTTTGCTTGCGAATATTGGACCTAGTGGGTCAAAGTCCTCGGGCGCCAAGGTATGCGACTAGGGATTTTAGCTCGTGTGTAGACTCAATGTCTTCAAGGCCGGAATCGTCATTGCGAGCCCGAATACCGTCGACCCGGACGTGCGTAACGTTGATAAAACTTGGGCAAATTGTCCAACTAACATTCATTCTAGTATCTCTTCACATGGGTGCGGGATTCGTCGCTGGTATTCAAGGTCATCATCGACCAGTGCGTCGCTTGCCGTCGGACCTCTTCCTCGTCTGAATAACATTGCTTCAGGTTCACGACTGGACAAGATACTACGCTTCTCGGGCAAATCCAGAACTTTATAACGGCGGAGAGTGACCTGCAGCAGGTAACGAATCCTAGTGGAACCATTTCCACCGGCGGACTTGGGGAGCCCAAGGTAATTAATTATACATCGTTGTTACACCAAGCGTCGTCGTTGACCTTGCCCCAGTTCAACATTGACGGGTCGGCATTCACAGGCCCTTGGGGGAGGTAAATATCTTGCGCCGCAGCTCGTTTTTGAGTATCGCTGACGTCATCGTTTCCAGACCTCAACGAGGTACGCATGGAAAAACGCGTCGCGTCCAAAAATATACACGCTGACGCGCTCGCCAGATGGTCCTGCTCTGCGGTCCACTTCGATGATATCCTACGCAAACTGGCTCCTGCAAAACACCAGCGCGTCAAACGTTCTCGACACCCTCTGGCCCACCATCAAGCTCGACCTCGACTACGTCGCTGCGAATTGGAACCAAACCGGCTTCGACCTCTGGGAGGAAGTCTCCTCGTCGTCGTT
Source organism: Mycena alexandri (assembly GCA_029233265.1). Lineage (NCBI taxonomy): Eukaryota > Fungi > Basidiomycota > Agaricomycetes > Agaricales > Mycenaceae > Mycena > Mycena alexandri. The sequence continues at coordinate 306,462 of JARJCM010000103.1, read as the reverse complement.
TTGGACCACGGCCGTGCAGCACCGCTCGTTGCGCATGGGTGCGACGTTGGCTACGGCGCTGGGACAGAACGGCAGCACGTACACTACGCAGGCGGATAATGCCCTATGCTTCCTGCAGTCGTACTGGAATCCGAGCGGCGGATACATCACGGCGAACACCGGAGGCGGACGCTCTGGAAAGGATGCCAACACCGCCCTGGCTTCGATTCACACTTTTGACCCCGCCGCTGGCTGCGTACGTGATTTTTTTTGAGCATTTCAACAGGAGGCTGATATCGATACTTTTCCAGGACGCGGCCACCTTCCAGCCCTGTTCCGACAAGGCCCTCTCGAGCTTGAAAGTTTACACTGACTCGTTCCGCTCTATCTACACCCTCAACAGCGGGATCGCCGCCAACGCTGCCGTCGCAACCGGTCGGTACCCCGAGGACGTGTACCAGGGCGGCAACCCATGGTACCTCACCACCGCCGCCGTCGCCGAGCAGCTGTACGACGCGCTCATCGTGTGGAAGGCCCAAGGCTCCCTGAGCGTCACTGCGATCTCTTTACTTTTCTTCCAGCAGTTCGAGTCCTCTGTGACCGTTGGGACTTACGCGTCGTCGACATCGACGTTCAGTACGTTGACCGCTGCGGTGCAGACGTTCGCGGATGGCTTCCTCGCGATTCATGCCAAGTTCACGGTGAGTTGTTTTCGTTTTCAGAATATTTGTTTGGTACTCATATATTTGGTGGAAGCCCTCGGGTGGAGGACTCGCAGAGCAGTTTGACCGCAACAACGGCACGGCCCTCAGCGCCGCCGACTTGACCTGGAGCTACGCTGCGGCGCTCACAGTGTTCTCCGCGCGGGCAGGAACCAAGCCTGACAGCTGGGGTGCGGCCGGCGTGGTCGTGCCTTCCGTCTGCCAATCCAACGGAGGAGGAAGCAGCGGGAACACCATCCCAGTGACCTTCAATGTCGTAGCAACGACCGTCGAGGGCGAGGACATCTACCTCACTGGCTCCGTTGACGCGCTGGAAGACTGGTCCCCCGACAATGCGATTATCTTGTCGCCTGCGAACTACCCGACTTGGAGTGGTGGGTCTTCCCTCGCGTTTTCTGGAAGCGCTTTCTGACTGCGGTATTTCTAGTAACCGTCAACGTTCAGCCCTCGACGCTCATTGAATACAAGTACATCCGCAAAGTGAATAACGTGCTCACGTCTTGGGAGAGTGACCCGAACAACCAATTCACCTCGCCTGCGAGTGGGAGCTTTGGTGAGATTATCGAGTTGTTTTGATATTCTTTCCATGCTGATTTTCTGGCCAGTGCTGAACGACAACTGGCGATGATTCCAAATTCCGACGCTTTCCGCTTCTTGTTGCATTGTTGCATTGTAAAATAGACTAATTATCGAGCATTGTACTTGTACCCATCTGCAGTCTTGTCTGTTGTCCAATCCACTGCTGTTTGCATCGTTTTCATTTCTTTGAATTTTTTTCGGAATCCTTTGAATTTCTCGCCGGCCCCCAAGGGGATTTGCTTTCGCAAAAATCTCAACACACCTTCCATTTTTTTTTTCGGAGACCTCGGACCCCTCCCCCCCCCCCCCCCCCTACGTAAGGATGATGCGATCAAATTCCCATTTTGAGAAATATATCCGAGATGTAAAATGTCGTTCTAAGTGCAACTACAGGTACTAGAGGTGAAAATGTGCTCTAGTATGCTCTACATGTACATTTTGGCTCATATCATTGGAGAACCATGATATGTGCTAGCCCTCTTCAATCCCCGGTGTGTTAAGTCTCAGTTGTGACAGACATTCTGACATTGGCGGATTTGGGCCGAATGTCTCAGGGATGGCCATGCAAGAACTGCAGCTGGGGGAATCATCAGTTATATAGTGAGTGGTAGGTAATATAAAGATAAGACCAAAGCCTTGTCATCAAAGTCAATACAGCCGTTGTGGAGGAGAGCAAGGTGGACTGAAGCCTTGATGGGAATGGTGGACCGTGGCATCGCGGCATCTTTGATTCCCGACAGTAATAACATCAACTGGCTTCGCCGGAGGTGTGAAATAGTGGTGGCGGGAAGGGCTTTGACCTTTGATGGGACCTCGGCAAATCTCGGCAATAATAAAAAATATTGAAAATATTTTTTGAGGTGTTTTCTATGCAAATCGAGCCTGTAGAACGAAATCCAAGATTCGGTACCTTAAAAAATTTTCGAGCCCAAGTCGACCCTCCCCCCCCCTCCCAAAAAGGAAATTGCTTCTTCAAAGCCCCTTGCCGGCCCCGTGATGGGAAACAGATTGTGTCATAGTCCCGTTTTGGCTGCAGTGCATCTTCTCCATTCCACCATGTCCTTACTAGCAAAATTCAAGCAAGGGGCACAGAAGGCGGGTATACAGGCGACTGCGTTCGGCCAGAAGGCCGGCGTGCAAATTGCGAGTGGTTCTCGGGACTTGGTGCAAGGATTCACTCTCCCTGGCGAAGCAGAGAAGGCCGCAAAGATCTTGGATAGCTTCTTAGGTTAGCAGACAAAAGATTAACGCACTGCAGGCCAGTTAGCCTCATACGTGCCCTCTCTTCCCCCAGCCGATCCCGAAAGACCAGAATCTGCGCTCAATTCCATACCCAAGGCGGTCCTGCAATCGGCAAGAGGTACGTTCGATGGCACCCCCACGGCCCCTGCAGGTCGTTTATATGGGTTGTATTGCGCAGGTCTCGCGGTCTTCCAGGTGCTGAAAGCCGGGTTCGTCTTCTCTGGCAAAGCCGGCTCAGGCATCGTCATTGCGCGGCTCCCCGACGGCTCATGGTCTGCCCCCTCGTGCATCGCGACCGGGGGGCTCGGCTGGGGGCTGCAGATTGGCGCCGACATCACCGACTTTGTCATCGTGCTTCGCAGCGAGGACGCCGTGCGCGCGTTCTCCCAGGGCGGGAATGTTACTATCGGCGGCGCGGTCAGCGCCACCGCAGGGCCGATCGGGACCGGTGGGAGTGTGGAGTCAGCGATTGCGACCACGCCGACGCCCATGTTCTCGTATTCGAAATCCAAGGGTGGGTACTTCCTGGCACCGACCTCGTTGATCCTCCGCAGATCACGGCTGACGGTCTCTATTACTTCAGGTCTATTTGCGGGGATGTCGCTGGAGGGTACGGTGCTCATTGAACGCAAGGATGCGAACCGCGATTTCTATGGGTCACCTGTGCCCGCGCGGGATATCCTCGGTGGGCGGGTGCCGCCGCCGGAGGTGGCGTCGAGGTTGTACGAGATTATCGAGGCGGCGGAGGGGCTGGACGAGACGGGCCTGCCTCAAGAGGCATACGTGCCTAATGCGACGGGCGACCACCTGGATGTCAATAACCACATGGTTTTCGACGCGGATGGGCATTAGGTGGAGGATTGAAGGTGGAGGATTAATATTCGTTCAGCCTGTTTCCTTTTTCCTTTATGATTGTGATATATATGTACATGAAACATGGAAATTTGCAGTAAAGGTCGTCGGTTTTTCCTACTGTATCTTCCTACTGTATCTTCAAGTCTGACGTGCCAGTGAACGCGTCGTCTATTCTTCAAAGTTCAGGTTGCTTACAAAGCAGCTTTCCACTCTAGAGGTCTCCCAAAATTCAAGACGCAACTAAACTCCCTCTGAATACATTTGACCTTGCGTTTCGCGTTCTCGCCGAGTTCTTTCAAGAATATACTTAGCCCTATCTGGGAAAGCCGCTGTTTGGTGGTGTTGAAGACTACTGTAGACGCTATATTCCTATCACTTCACCTCAATTAATTCGCTCCCGCTTGTTCATGGCTCCTATGGCCTCTCCCTCTCCCACTCCTTCAAGAAAGCAATATGACCGCAGCAAAATTGACCAGGAAGAACGCAAGGGGCTTCTCTCTGGCTCGGATGAACTTGACGGCCCTTCTGGCGACTGGAAACCCGAAGCGGACTCACTGGACCGAGACGACGAGCGCGGCTGGTCGCGGAAGAAGATTATCTGCACGGCCGTCTCTTTAATACTTCTCCTCATCACCGGCGCCTTTGCGCGAACACTGTTCGTCGGGCCAGCGCGAACAACAACGGAAACCCATCCGAATTTACTGTTCCACGGTGACGGTGTGCGCTCGAACGGGACGCACGACTTTAAGCGGACTGTGCTCATCGTGTCTATTGACGGGCTTCGGTGGGGCTGACGCGTACTGTTTCTTTTGGCCTCGTTTCTGATACGTAATGGGATGCAGGGCGGATTATTTGGATAGAGGGTTAACGCCGCACTTGCTCGATATCAGCAAGCAAGGCTTACGCGCCAAGGCAATGGTTCCGATATTTCCTGTGAGTGTCGAGAGTGCTGGATGTGTGTCGAAGATTCACGGTTCATGCAGACTCTAACGTTCCCGTGAGTTCATAACCACGAGTTCGTATATTCATCGGCTTATAATGTCTCCTTGTTAGCAACCACTGGGCATTAATGACCGGCCTTTACGCAGAGTCTCATGGAATGGTCGCCAACGTGCGCGTCATAATCTCCACGTTCTACAAAATTTGATCATATAACAGAACTTCTGGGATCCCATATCCGAGGTGGAATTCCATTACAATGAGATCGAGTCGGCGTGGAACCCGACGTGGTGGCTGGGCGAACCGGTGGGTCTTTCCAATTTTTTTCTCTGGCACAGCTAAATGCCTTGCAGATGTGGGAAACCGCCGAAAAGGCGGGCATAATTACGGCGAATCTCATGTGGCCTGGTCCCCCACAAACAACCTCCGGCGCGTCTTCGACGTATTTCGTTGGGTGGGAGGTAAGGTCTTGAAACGGACCAGTTGACGCGTCTAACAAGATTTTACGTTTAGGACAAGGTTCCTCTGCAGAACAAGCTCGACCAGCTTGTGGCGTGGATTGACCTGCCGTTCGAGGAGCGACCGCAATTGCTTATGGGTGGGTTGTTCCTTCCATCCTCGACCACACTCTCAGATTTTGCGATAGCCTATGAGCCTTCCCTGGACCAGGCGGGACACAAAGCCGGGCCAGCCTCGGCGCTCGTGAATGTATACTAGCCTTCCTTCTATCCGATCCTCATTTTAAATAATCCTTTTTTCCCAGAAAACCCTCGCCCAAGTCGACGTCTTCGCACGAGACCTCCACAACGAGCTCAAGCTGCGCAACCTCACCGATATTGTAGACATAGTATTTGTATCCGACCACGGGATGACCGACACCAGCCACCTCGAGGCGATCTACATGGACGACATCATCGGCGAGGATGGGTACGCGTCCATCGAGCACGAGGACGGGTGGCCCGCCATGGGGCTGCGGTTCTCCAATACCGCCAACGTCTCGCACTACCTGCAGCTGCTGGAGACTGCCGCGGCCGCCAGCGGGGGCACGTTCGGTGTGTATACGCACGAAACGATGCCGGAGCGGTGGCACTTTACCAATAACGAGCGCATCGCGCCGATTTATGTCGTGCCGGAGATCGGGTACATCCTCACATCCAAGGCAGAGGGCGATGTCAAGATGAGCAAGGGGGTGCGTTGCGTTCTCCAGTCTCTCGTTCTATGTGCGTTGACGACGCTGTTCAGAACCACGGGTACGACAACACCGCGCCGTCCATGCACGCCATGTTCGTCGCGCATGGGCCCTTCTCCTCCGTCGTCAAGGTCCTCCACCAGGGCCGCAGCTTCCTCTCACGCCCCAACAAGGGCTGGCACTCGACCGCCGACGACACGTATGTAATGGACAAGTTTGAGAATGTGCAGATCTACAGCCTCGTTATGCGCCTGCTTGGCGTCGAGGCGGTGGCGCCGACGAACGGGAGCGCGGCGTTTTGGGACAAGTATTTCTGAGGTGCGACGTGCCGATGGACTAATCTCTTAGAATTTACTGTACGTCCTATGCGCTAGAGCAGCTTTTATTTGTATGTGGTGTACGATATCGGTCAAGACGTGACTTGTCAACCTAACTCTACCGTCACGGTGGTCGTTTACTTCGATCTACGTCGTCGTGATATAGTATTTGCATTTGGCGTGGGGCGACTTGGAATTCTTGAATGCTTCTCTCACGCACTCACTGCCACTGAGAGTTAGGAAATAACACAGGATTGGACAGTAAGATAATTGTAGTACAGCTTCAAATCCAGGTGGATCGATGTGTGAATAGAAGTACAAGTGAAATGATAGTATTGTGCTACAACAAAGAAGTACCCATCTAAAAGTACAGAAGTAGAGAGAGACAATACATGTGGAATGGGATGGTATGTGATACAGCGTGTATGAGAGAGAGAGAGAGAGAGAGACAACAGATAAAAAGAAAGTAAAATAGACCATCCACGCCTCTAAGACGCCAGCTCCCTGCCCTTCCCTTTCCCACTGTGCGCAGCAACGCCTGCAGCACGCATCCACCCGTGCACCTCCTCCTTCAGGTCAGCCTCGCTGTCGGCTTGCAGCATGACCAGCGGCCGCACACTGTTCACAGCGAGGCAAGTCCGCGACGGGCCCGCAGCGTTGGCCGAAGAGGCGGCGGCGAGAGCGCGCACCCGCCGCTTGTGGCATACGCTGCTGGGAGCCCACGTCGTTGACGTGCACGCTCTCGCCACCCAGGAGCCTCCTGAGCGACCGGCTTCTGGAGGACCGCAAAAGCTTCCGCAGATGTGGACGCGGTGAGAAGCAGTGCAGTAAGGTCTTGCGGGGGCTCTTCGCGGACAGAAGGGCCAGCGGTGAAATTTGACGCGTCGAATGGGGAACCAAGTCCAAATGTGCTGGTGCTGGCCATAAATAAGTTGACGTCGACGTCGCCTGGATGGAACACCCTGTCGAATCCGTCGGAGGTGTGGGTGCTCGGCTTGTGTGCTTCCACCGCTGGCAGGGAAACTAAGAAGCGCCCTCCGCTGGGGTCGGCGGGAGGAAGGCCAGCGGTGGGCTCGGGGTGGATTGGGCTTTCTGACGGTCGTGCTTGGCGCCATGTACTAGAGAAGAACGGAAGGCAGCACATTCCGGCAATCACCACGTAAGATATCCACATCCAAGTCGGAACACGTTGACCATCGACATCATTTTGCACAGGCGAAGCGCTGTCGGTGGTGCGGCTGGGGGGAGGGATAGGCGTCGTGGCGGGTGATATCTTTGGAAGCGATGGGGCCAAAGGAAACAAGATGTTAAGACTGTTAAGTTCATGGATGGAGAACGATGGACCCAGGTTATGAGGCCGATAGATGTCGGACGGGCGGTTATGAAGGGTTACTGCGAGGTCCGTTGGAAAACGAAGCGGAAACAGACACTCTGACTTACTGTTGTGAGCGCGAGATATTTTGGGGCGCCGAACTGGGCGGTGTATATGCCGGGCTACGAGGAAGATGTCGTCGCGCCATACAGCGAGACTCTGTCGTGTTGCGCGGGCGCGTTGGAAGAAAGGCACGCGCAACTCAAATCCAGGGCTAAAAGGTATCACAGAAACCGTGTCGCTAGGAATGTTCACGCCGGCGAGAAATATAGCGACAGCCCCAAGAACTTTGACTAGGATGGGGATTACCACTAGTCGGCGGTTAGCAACTTAATTGTACGAGTGGCTACGAGTGGACCAAGCGCGTCTCACTGGTAGTGGTTATTTGGTGGTTATAGACAGAATGATACTGAGATTCAATTGAGCGCGATCTACAAAAATTGGACTGGGCAAGCACTCACATGTGGATGTACGGACACGGGGATGGATGCACGGGGCGACGGAGGTGGCGAGAAACAAGAAAGGCGCGATCATGTGACGTGCCGACGCGTTATTTACTTGCGGTGATGTTTGGGCCATTGGCTGCAGGTCACTGCTTCTGCCGTCGGCAGTGATGTCCAGGAACGCGCGAGAGACATGTCACGTAACGCCTGCTTTATGCCGCCAGCGACGAGGCTCTTCGGGCCGTATTCTAAGACAAAGCGCGTTACCCCCGCCTTGCAAGGGAAAGCAGACGGCTATGTATTAGCTCTCAGACCTGAAGAGCTTGAAGTTGAACTTGAGGTTAGGCCGCTTTTGGCGTCAACAATGGCAAACCGCTTTTTGAAAGTCATTAATGAGGACTGCATAATGCGATTCTTCTAATCTCAGCTCAAGAAAAAAGTACAAGGAAAAGAAATCATTTACAGAGGCATGTATACTACTACATGTTTATAACCTACAGCAGCCCCCGTTCTTGATATTCAGCCAACGCGAATGTGCATGCATCTGGCAGCATAGAAGTATGCAATGTAGTAGTTACTTTGAAGGAAAATGCAGCGTGTTACATACTGCAAGTAAAAAGAGATGCACAGTGCGTGCAGCTGCGCGTAGCAAATACCAGCGAGCATGCGCAAGCAGGGAGAGGGTGTCTATGCCTCATCGAGTCGGTCGCAAATCGCAAATCGCAGCGGCAGAGGTGGGTGAGCGGGTGTGCAGGTAGGCTGAACGTTAAACAGTCAGTCAGAAGGAACAGTAGCAGTGCTGGTCGGTGAGTGGTTGACTAGCCGCCCCCGCGACCGACGCCCCCACGTGCCCGACCCCCGCGTCCGGCTCCGCCACGCCGTCCACCGGCCCCAGGACCAGCGCCGCCTCCGCGCATGGCGGCGAAGTTGACGGGGATGACGCCCGCCTGCGGCGCGACCTGCACGTCGCCGTCGATGCGGTGCACGATCACCGGCGCAGACGCGGGTGTGACGACCTGATCCCCGCCCCCGCCCGGCGGGCCGCGCTGCAGGATGCTCGGGATGCGCACTGTATACTCGGGAGCTTGAGTGGAGAGCGCGACGCCGCCGCTCACCCCGCTCACGCTCTCTTTGCGGCGCATGGGCTGCTGCTTCTCCTTGCGAGGGAAAGGGGGCGCACCATTCGCTCCTGCGCCCGCGCCTGCACCCGAACCACCCGCGCCTGCATCCTTATCCACCGTAGTACCAGCAGAAGCAGCCGCGCGGTCTCTCTCCCTCTCCCGCCGCGACTTGCGCTCCGCCCCGCCCGCGCCGGCACCCGGAGCGACGCCCGCCCCGCTCAGCGCCGCCTCGAACTGGCGCGACGCGAGCCCGATGATGGGACGCGTGCGCCTGGACGCAATCGGCGCGGCGGGCGGCTCGTTGGGGACGATACCGCTGTTGGCGGCGGACGCGACGGAGACGTCGGTGGGCACCGCCGGCGGACCAGGGATGCGCTGGGATTGAATGGCACCCGCGGCAGAGGCGAGGGAGACATCTGTCGGGACCGCGGGTGGGCCAGGGATGCGCTGAGACTGAGACTGCGCCTGCTGTTGGGGCCGCGCGGACTTGGGAGCTTTAGCGGGACGGGGCGGGGCGGCGTTTATTGCATTTGACGGAGCGGCGGATTGTTTGGACGGACCAGCCCCGCCTGGACCTGCTTTGGATGCTGCTTGGGTGGAGGCGGCAGCAGCGGCGGCCTTCTTCGCGGCTTTCTTGCTGAGAGGGGCATTGCTTGTGGAAGCGGCTGGGGCGGCAGCGGCCGCGCTCTTCTTCTTCGCCTCGTCGCGTTTCTGCTGCGCAATCTGGCGGATGGCAGTCTCTTTCTCCTTCTGTGCGGCTTTCTCAGCTTTAAGAGCTTCGAGGAGCGGTGTTGTCTTGGGGGCCGGAGCTGGCTGGTTGGCTGCAACTAACATGGAATCATGTTATGTTGGATTGAATGAGAATAGATAACGCGTACTTAGAGACTCAAGAGACACAGGCTCCGCATTGGATGACTGAGCATTCAGCGATTCAATGAACGAGATATAATCTTCGTCTGTTACAACAATATTAGCCCCACAACAGCAGTTCCAAGTCGAAATGCGTACCCTTCTCGATAGTACCGCTGCGTGCGTCGGTCTTCTTCTTCTCCGGCGGGACCTTCTGATACGGCGCAAACTCTACAACGGCGTACGACTCATTCCCTGAGCCGAGTTAGTTCGCCAATTAGATATACAACCACCAACGGTCCACACCTGCTTTATCGCGAAACAAGTGCCCGTCATAGTCGCGACTAAACTGCGCGAGCTGTTCCTCGGTCTTGAACACGATATAAGCGCGCGAGGACACATTCTCCTTGTTCAGCCTTTCCGCGACCAGTTATCATCCAATTCGGCCAATTCTTTAAAGCAAGGTAGATGTACCGTTTACGCAGCTTCCCTGGGTAGTAGATCTTCCAGGCAACTGTCTCGTCGGAGACCCAAGATTGTACACTCTGCCAGAATATATCCTCGGGGAGATTGGGCGGCAGTCTGCGGACGACGGTCTTGAGGCGTTCGGTGGTGGGGGGCTGGGACGAGAGGCGCTCCTTGTCTTTGTCCTGAGATGAGAGACGCTCCTTATCCTTTCGTTTGGGCTTGCTCGGCGTTGCCTTTGAGGTCGACATGGCGCGGAGCTTCGCGGAGTTTGAAAATTTCCCTTCAAGTTGGTGGCGGCACTCGGCAAACAGTCGGCAAATCGCTCTTTGTCCACCACCACCATCCCGTTTGTGAGTCCTTTCATTCCTTCCTTGCTCGTCCTTGTCCGTCTATCTGTGATGAATAAAAATCACATATCAAGCTCAACAGTCATATGGACCTAGTCCACTGATGATTCTTGTACTTCTGCAATTCTGACTTTTTTTTTCTGTCTTTTTTCTTCATCCTTTTCGTCAACGTCGTTCCCTTTCTGACACCTCTTACTTCTAGGTTTCTCCATCTTGTGTGCTTCTCTTCGTCTTCGTGTAGTATTGCGTGGTCTTTCGTCGTATTCGTCATCAGTGAAAAAAAAATGCTTTTCAAAACCGTCGTCCATTAGAGAATCGAGTGGGGAGGATGGATGTAAAGGAGGACATTGGACAAGGTTGTGAGCGCTCCAAGTGTCTGCAGACCTCGCCTTCACGCTCGCTCGAGGCTTGGGCACTGGGCAGTCCTCTGAGTCTCTTTTTACTGGAGGCGGCGAGGATACTACGTAACCTACGCGTCGACTGCCTCGACAGCGTACTTCATGTACTTCATCGTCCACGCCGACAATCCTGCCCGCGATCGATTTAAGAACGAAGTATCCGTGAGCTCGTCGCTGTTGGTAGACCATATTGTCTCGCTCAACATCCTCAACGCAAATTCTAAAATCTTCGAATTAATATATTATATGTAATCTACTCTTCGGAAATCCGCTCAAAGAACTGCCTGAGTGTGCCCGCCAACACCTCAGGCAACGCCTCGACACTCCGCAACACCACATAGTACTCGAAGGGGAATGAATCGAGATACCGTTGCAGCTGCAACTCCATCCGCCCGTCAACGTTCTTGTACTCCGCCTTGTCCATCGTCAGGATCGACCCCTGCACCACCGGCTTCCGCGCACCACCCGCTGCCGTGGCCGCCGTCGCAGAATGCAACGAATCAACAATAATGAACACAATCATCACCCTCTGCTCCTCCGCCCGCCTCAACACTGTCCGCAACCGCTCATGGTCCTGGCACATCCCGTCCGAAATGATAATCTCCAACTGCCACAAATCCGCCGCCGACGCCGACCCCATCGCGCGGCGCTCCCGCGCCGCCTCCAGCACCCGCAAGCTCGTCTCCACCAGCGCCAGCACATCCGTCGCCTTCTGATCGAACCGGAACGCGCTCATCAGCTGCGTCCCCGCCTGGTCCGTGAACGGGCCCCCGTCAAATCCATGCAGCACATCCACCTGCTCCCCAAACTTCGCGATCGCCACATCCCCCGCCTCGAGCCGGCTGAGCGCCTTGGACACGAGCGCGAGCGTCTCGAACGCGAGGTGCACGGAGTGCGATTCCGCCATGGACTTAGAGTCGTCGAGCGCGATGAGCACTTGGTACTCGCGCTGGCTCGGTCGCGTGCGCCGGAGCCAGATCTTGTCCTTGGTGTAGTCGCTTGCGATGTAAGAGATGATCTTTTTCATATTGAGACGCTTGCCGGTGCGGTAGTCGCCCTTGAGGCGCGTGGCGAGGGTCGGCTCGAGGATGAGGCGCAACTGTTCGCAGAGCGCATACGCAAGATCGTGCGTGAGGGACTCATACAGCCGCCAGATACGCTCCGCGCCGTCGTCGGGCATCCCGCTCGCCTGCCATTGGCGCAGCTCGAGCTCGACGGTGTTGTCCTCCTCCATGTCTACGTCGGCTGTGGGCGCTGAAGAATCCGAGGGTGCTGTTCGTCCTGCCGAGTCGTGTGGCGCGTCATGGACAATCGCCCCATCTACGTCTTCGCGACTTTGCAAGGAAGAGGCGCCCTCGTGAAGAGTTTGCATCTCAGACGGCTTTTGATGGTCTTCTGCGTGCAAGGGCGCGTCGACCTTCGATCGGCGCAAGGTTTGTCGCCCTCCTGCTCCGCGTCGATCAGCGTAAGCTCATTCAGCTTCGCAACTTGCTCCTCGCCGGCGGGCCCGAGCGCCTGCATGTCGTGATCAGCATCATCAGGACGCAGATATTCAGCACCAGCCGCCTCCTCGTCGGTGGGTATCGGGCCGTTCGCGCGGAGCATCACTCTGCTCGGCGTCCAGGATCTGGTCGAACCGCTGCCGGATCTCCTTCAACGCGTCGCCGAGGCTGCGCAGCGGATTACTGGCAAGCTGCATGTCAGGTTTGCGACTGCGCGTGCCCCTCCTGTGGGCCATCAGCGTACGTGCCGGCGACTTCAGACTCGGAGGAAAGCGCAGGCGGCTCGGGGGCTGGTTCGCTGGGTTGCGGGGCACTGTGTATTGAATCAGCAACGAAGAATTGTACAGAACATAACGAACGTCACCCTCCGTCATCCTTTGATTTCTCTTCAGCGGCGCTGTCTTGCCCAGCAACTCCTGCAGAGCTACCGGCTTGACCAGTCGCCGCACTCTCTCCGCCCTCCTCATTCTTCTCGTTGTTCGGGTCAACCTCGCCTTCGCCTGCGGTGACGTCGGGCTGCGCGACAGCATGGTCGTCCGGAAACTCTTCGTCTTCAGGTGTCTCCTTGTCATCGCCGACTTCAGCCGATTGAACCGGTGGTTCGGGTTCCTGGCCGTCCATTGGAGCGTCTTCAGCGGGTGGTTCGTCGCGGTTCGTCTGGTCCTTCGACGACTCAATATCCGGCGCCGGTTCAGCCTCATCCTCGTCCATCGCGTCATCCTCGGGCCCATCCTCCATCTCCATCTCGTCCGGCATCTCCTCACCCAGATTAAGGTCCATGTCGTCCGGTAAATCCAGAGTATTCGCAGTCTTGGATGTAGTCTTCCATTGGCGCGCCGCTCGCATCCGGACGATCCTCCTGTTGCTCTTCGCCGTCCGCCATCGCCTCGTCCTCCGCATTCTCAGGCGGCTCCTCGTCCGCCGGCTGCTCCGGACCCTCCTTCTTCTCCTTCTGCTGCGACTGCTGCTCCCCTTCCTTCGCGACAACCTCCGAATCCCCCGACTTCTCCTCCGAGTGATCTTGATTCGTCTTGTCGTCCTTCTCCGCCGAATCCTGGGGGCCCTGCTCGTCGCCCCACAACTTTTCATCCACCGCGGACGGATCCGACGCGTCCAAGTCGCCCAGCTGCTCCTCGGGATCGGCCTCGCTCCCCTCCTCCGACTCCTTTTCATCTCCTTCCTCCTCGTCCTCCGGTACGTCCTCCAAGTTACCGCCGAAATCCTCGCTCATCTCAATGGCGTCATTATCGTCATTGCGGTCCTTGGGATCGTTCCCTTGCTCGTCGTCGCCTTTCAACCCCTCCACCTGACTCTCGTCCTCGATGTCCTTGCTGACATTCTCCGAACCCTCCCCAACTCCCAATCCCATCCCGCCAGATACCTCAGACGTCTCGCCACCCGCACCAGCGTCGTCGCCGTCGGGCGGTTTGCAGAATCCGTCTTTCGCGATGGTCTGCGTGACGGAGCACAAGACGTAGTCGAGTTTGAACAGCGCCTTGGTCCATTCGCTGTGCGCGATGAGCTGCTGCTCCACGAGCTGGAGATAGAGGGAAAGGAAGGGGAGGAAGCGGTTCAATTGGGTTTTCACGTCGCAACCTGGGTATCGCAAGCTGAACGACGGTAGTATTGAGGACAGTCGAGCGTTTGTTTGAGCTTGAGAAGTCGAGTGAGGTTGCGAACGTGGTGGTAATCCTGCTCGATGTAACGGTCCCGTTCGTCGTTCTCTTCCTCGACCGACTCGGGGCAAGCGGCAAGCATGGATTGCACATGCACGAGGAACAGGTCGACGACATCGGGGTTCTCGACGGCGACGGTGGGATCGGCGTCAGAGCATAATACGACCGTTGGTTGGGATCTCAACCAGGATTTTACAGGAACGAAGAGATGCCGGAGGCGAGGGTGAGTGTCGGCCCAAGCTTCGAGGATGGTGAGAGTTCTGGTGAAGTGGTCGACGGCATCTGTAACGACTACTCGTTCATCTGAACCTGTTCAGAAATGATCCTTGGAATGAAAAGAGGAAAACTGACCTTCAAGCAAGATGGGTAAAGAAGAGGAATTTAGACTATCATAGATACGCTTGATCTGATCGCACAGCGCGTGCGTCGAAAGCTCCAGCGCCTTTGCTTCCTCCAGAAGAGCCCCGGAGACAGCGGGAGACGGGTTTAGCGCATTGAAGGTATCGAGGCCGTCGTTGGTTTCCTTGAGAGCACTGCTGAGCTTGCACAAGATGTCAGTGTGTTTGTCCAACTTGATGTGTCATCAATTCTCCGTAAAACGCAATTCCCTGCGAACCCGCCGCTAAACGATTCAGTCTCTGCGAGAGCTGCTGAAGCTTATCGTAGTCGGCAAATGCGTCAGCCAAACTAGAGTAGCAATCGATGAGGATCAGTTTTCCTGAAGAAGCAGAGCTCGTACCGAGATCGCGAGTCCACCTGCCGTGGCGAAAACCGACTCTACAAACATCGCGCCTTTCTGGAGATCTCGCGTAAGCAAGATCCGGGTGATGACCAGACAACGACGACCGCAAAAGAGGAAGGGCGCCGTTGAGGCGCAAGTAATAATCTTCGCTCTTTGCTACCGTTGCAGCTGCATCAACCGCGCATTGTAGTATGGGCTGTTCCCTCAGCCATCGTGCGTCTGATTGTTGACGTACAGTGTCCGGCTTCACGTTGGCGGTGAATCCAGCTCGCTTGAGCTCTTTGAGAAGATTGCTCCACGCCTTTCGTTTCCTGACCATCAAAGCCTTCTGCTCTTTCTCTCGCTTTCTCCGGGAGCGTGCTTGTGATTGGGACGGCCGAAAGCTCCTTCGTGGTCACGATGACATCGACGGCGAGAGTTGTCGACGATGAGGGCGGAGCAAGAAGCGATGGAGGGAAGAATGCGCGTATGCAGAAGCCCGCCGAACTTCTTGAAAGTAGAGGCCAGGTTTGACCGATGAGAGGATGGCGCGACGGAGTCATCGTTGGGGAAGGATGGCACTGGGATGGAACTCCAAATGTCGAGCGGTTGATAAACTGCGAGACGCTGACATTCGGGATCGCCGGCGTACCGAGGAACTAAATAATCTGATACCGGCTGACGCAAAACGTCGCGGAATTTCCGAATAATCTTGTACAGTTGATGGATGGGTGCGCTGGGCACTAGCCTTCAAGGCCTGAACATTGATATCCTTCCAGCTCGCCAGCTTGATGAACCCGCGGAGCTCCTTTTCGAGGACATTGCGTTGATCAGCCAGCTTCGTCGAGAGTTCGAGAGCAAATATGCTGTAATAATCTCGCGTTGCATGGAGGACACGGCGAACGCGGTTCAGGGTGTCCCGAGCGAGATCTGTTTGAGAGCCGGCGAGATGGACGCAATAGACCTCAAAACTGTGGAGCAACCTCATCCGAGCGTGGAACTGACCCAAAGGGCTCGCACGGATGAAGTCGTCTAAAAGAGGGATGAGGGTGACAAAATACCCCGAGACGGTCTGTGTCGGATCCTCCTGCGCTCGCTTGGCCGCATCCAGGGGGCCGCGAATCGTCGCGTCGTATACTTGGAACCACCACTCGGAAATCCCATCCGCGAACGTCTTGGCTTGCGATTGAAGAAGTCCCTGCCAACACGCTAACTCCAGTCTGCGCCACTCAACGATCAGGGTTGTGAGCGCGGATTGGTGCTCTTTGAGAGTGTTGTGACGATTAGCGTAAATCTCCCAATCAGCGGTTTGGACGAGCAGCTGCTCCAGAGCTGAGAGAACCTTGGCAACCGGACTCCCAAGATCGAGGGCCAAAACCGCATCACACCGCCCGACCAAGTGCTGGAGCACCATCTGATCTGGCCATTCTTCAACGAGAACCTGTAGTCGCATTTTAAGCGCGTTTATCACCGCCACGGCCTTCCTCGCCTCGAGAATATTTGAATCTCCATAGAAATTGTACGGCTCATGAAGACTCGTCGGCGACGTCTGCGTTGATGACAAGCGGGTGCGAAGGAGGGCAAGTTGGAGAGGAAGACTTTCCGCATCAATGACGTCGGATAGAGACGAAAAATGGGTTTGCAGGAGACCGCCAAGTGTATTTTGCCGTAGTTGGTCAAAGATTCCAGGGCCGTTGGAAGCCGTGATATCGTCCTGAGGTACCAGGAGAGAGAGATGCAGGTCAACGAGCTGCTGCGTTTCTGCGGAATGTATTCGACCAGATTGACTCGCTCTGCCCTTGGGTTGTTCCGGCGACTCGGGATCAAGAGCATCTTCGAACGAAGGAAACAAGGCGAGAAACTCCTGCTCTTCCATCTCGGCTTCGCCAACGTCCTCGTGATCGAGCGGTTTGTGACGATATAGTGAGGCAGATGCGGCCTCGCTTTCACCTTCTCTAGCGCGATCGATCAGCCAGAGGCGCTGAGCTTGGCTGTAAGCAGTCTCGATGACGTCTATATGGGTTGCGACGGCAATTCCAGAGTGAGTTTCGACTGCGGCGGCGGCCAAATTCAGAAGGATATGTCTGAGCGGCGACACGATTAGAGGCCCTAACTCGGACCGCGCCAATATCGAGGCCGATCCCTGGATGGACGGGAAGGCGACCAGAGACGATGACAGGTTAGCGAGATGATCCGCAATGGCCTCGGACGAAACGAAGGCCGAGACGACGAGTCGCAGTCCGATTCGAAGACATAGGATGGCCAACTGCAGTGGAGCGCTGATGTCGGAGAATTCGGGGTAAACCGAGTCTAATCGCTGAGAAAACCCGGCCATGGACTGCTGCAGCACATTTTCACGCAGGATTGCGCTCTCGTCCGAGTTTCCAAGCGTAAAAAGGATGGCGTCTATTTTGGCCGATGATATGATATGACTTTGGAATTGTGCGACTTCGGACCAGAACATATGCAAACGCGAAATGTCTTGTCGGGTAGGAAAGGCAGGTATCTCCCGCAGATGATCGAGGGTCTCGGTGAGTTGCGTTCGGAGGTAGCTAAGGATGACGTTCTCCGAGTTCCCGGTTGTCAACTGTTCCAACTGCGCGTGCAGCCGGATTTGCTCGGAGAGCAATGATGCTTGTTGCCTCCAGAATCCTATGGCGCAATTTTGCACCGCAGCGGGATCGACGGGAGCGTCGGGGACGAACAAGTCGAGCATGGTACGGCTCAATGCAATCCAGCAGCTTCCAAGGTCTTCAATACTGCGTTGGCGAGACTGGTGCTGAGAAGAGAAACGCTGGAGAGCTGGCCGAAGGTGGCGCTGGACAGAATCCTTGAGCGGTCGGTTTTTTGTGTGTTCCACGAGGGAAACGGTGTGGCTCAATGACGTCCGAACATCTGATTCCATGCCGGTTGTAAACGCCACATTTTCAAAGCTCGAGGTAAAACAAGCCGCCAGCTGGTAAAGAATTAGGTCCAGAGATTGGAATGAGTGATGGTAGAGTTACCAAAATAATGGTTTGCTGGAGAACTCGGGCAAGTTGCTCAAGACGATGAGAGTCTTGTTCACACTGAAGATGAATCAGCCGTACGCGGCGCCGCAAATTCGCCTCAAAAGCTCCGAATGAAGCAAGGGAGCTGCCTGTCATGTCACTGTTGGATTTTAATGGAGACTCTCAAGTATTTGAGAGGAATAATTCACCAAGAAGACATCGTCGAGTTGAGCTGTGAGGGGCGGAACAATATCGCTGGTCCGTCCTAAGGCGTCGTGTATGAGGGAAGATATTTTATCAATGGCCTTGTACGAACCTCATCAGATGTGGTCCATATGTCGTTAAGCCATTGCATTTGTAGACGTAGGAAGACAGGGAAAGCGTCTGAGATTTGGGTCAGTCGACTCCGTCCTGATAAACAATGAAACACACCTTTCTCCGCATTCAAAGCCCACAGCAAGTGCTGATACAGGACGACGTGTCGCAATGAACTGGACGGTCGAAGACATTCCACTTGAATGAGTTGTTCTATTTTGTGTGCAAAATTCTGGTTCTGATTGACAGCTGTCAAAATCCGTCGGAGTTTCGGAGTTTGAAAATGCACCTCCTTCCCAATACGACCGCCAATGTTAGGGCACGACGCAAGGACACCAAGCTGAGGTATTAGAGATTCCACTTCCACCACCGCTTCAGCGTCCGGATGCTCCCGAGCGCCGTCGTTCATGCGCTGTGAAAATAGATCAGCAACGATAAACCGTACAAAACGGCTAAATACCTGAAGCAAACCATCTCGGAGTTGATCGAAAGTGGAGACATCTTCTTCAGATACAAAGTCCTTTATGGAATGGAGACACATGAGATCGAAGCATTGACGCCGGAGACCTAGAATGGAATGAAATGTGTTCCGGTGGACCAAGTGCGTATTTACCTTGACTGCTTGGAGTATCCATTAAACGACGCGCCAGATCGTCCAATTGCATAAGCGGAGCAGGAAACTCGGGAATTTTATCGGCCATAAACCTCGACCAAATCTCTGTCATACCAAGGCCTGTCGACAGCGCAACGAGCTCTCTTAAGGCCTTGACGTGCTGAGCCAACGGCGTAAAAGCAGACGGGCAATCCTCAAGAGAGTCGACGAGCCACGCAGATATGGCCTGGACGGCCGAATAATCGAAGTGCGTGTGGGCTCTGACGTTCCGTAAATGCTCAGCGAAACGAAGGGTCCGCAGTGAGAGATTGATAGAAACCTAACAAGTTATTAGCACAGATAAATGGGGAGAACATCCAACACACAGCGTTCGAAGACCAATCTGTGGTATTCAGCCCTTCTAGCGTGGCGACGGCTAGATCCTGGGCCTTTTCGACCACGATGTCGATCTCCTTGAGCGCTCGCGCATTGCTGTACGAATTTTCAGACTTGATGGCGAAGACGATGGACTTGGAGGTTTCAGCGTGGAGATATATTGCGACGTCGAGCTCCAAGCTCTGCAACAGAAGATGGTTTGAAGGACCGATCTCTGGCGTAAGGTGACGAGGTTTCAGATAGAAATCCATTCCCTGTAATAATGTGAGCGGCTAACAATAAAAGTTAGGGATCAAACGGACCTGCGAGCGAACGAAGTCGAGTGGAACTCCCCACGATTGAGCGTACACATCCCACGACGAGGTAATAGCGGGGCCGAGGCTGATACCAGGGATGGACTGCGAAAATACACGAGGACCTTCTAGCGCGCTTCCTTTCTGAGCTAAAAATCGTCGGAGGTGCGAGGCATAGGAAGATGCGGCTGTGCGTGCATTGAAGCTGTAGAAAGCAGCGGTAGGAGGGGTTACTACGAAACCTGCGCGATCCAAAATGTTCGACGAAGTCGAATCTTGATCCAGAAGCCGCCCAGAGGAGTAAGGTGTGTTCTGGAAAACAATATCTTCAATGTGGAGACCGCGCCGCACGGCATCAAACCGATTGATGTCGACGGTTGCATGGAGAGCGGGAGGGAGTCGGGCGTGATCCTGCAAGGTGATCGGGTCATCGGCGATTGGGCGCAATGAGAGCGCGATCTCAATGCCCCGGTTCCGCATTGCACGCGACAGTTCTCCGTATTGGGGATCTACCGACATGAAAATACGGAATTTCGGATGTGGGCGGAGAATCTGAACGAGCCCGTCGACGTAACCGCGTTCACTTAAAGTAAGGAACCCATTCACTTCGCAGAGCGAATTGAGACGATCCAGGACGGAAGGATTGCACAAGTTGGCACCGTCTAGAAGAATCCAATCGCCCAGCTTCATTGCCCGAATGAGCGGACCGTCAACCCACTGGAATGACCCAGGGCCGTCTCGCAGCGCCATCAAACGCTCGACCTCTTCCTGCAAGCGTTGAAGATCGACCAAAGCAGTCTGCTCAGGGGTGAGAGCGAGGAGGTCGACAATCAGCGCGGATGCTGTGCGAAGGAGGGCTGGTAGATCGCGTGCGAGGAGGGCACCATGACGCGCTTTCCAAAGCTGGTCATACATCAGGGAATGCGCTAGAGGTGAGCCGGCACTAGATCTCAGATGTGAATCGGCGATACTGAGAAGGTCGTCGACTGCGGCAAATACACGCCCCCGATTGTCGACTTGCTCAAAACTCCCAAGAATGTCCATGGTGTCCGTCGCACTGTTCAGCGATACTTCACATAGGGGACGACCCATAAAGTTCGCAAGCGTCCGAACGAGCTCGGTCTTCCCGCTGTTGCGCGGCCCTGTGATGATAGCAAGCCACGATTGGGAAACACAATGTCCGACGGTTTCCAACGCCGGCAGTTGTGTCTTGAGCATCCGGCCTGGACGACCAACGACGGCATGATTTTGACGAGGAGAGTGGAACGCTCCAATTTGTAAATGCCCTGCAGAAATCGCCCAAACAGGCCCGTGGTCGTGCGCGGCAGAAGTAGTCTGAAATATCTGGTCGGATAAAAGTTGCGCGCGACGACGGTCCTCGACGTCGCGGAATCGATCCAGATAGACACTGCGAAAGATTTCGCTCGGATCTGCAAGTGAGCTTGAAGAGTCGAGGAGGGTGGCCCAACGGAGGACGTCGCGAAGGTTGAATTCCCATGGACTTCCTGCGCGAGCAAACGATCGTTTCACCGAGATTTCTTCATTGAGAGTGGTATTAAATGAAATCATAGCCTGGAGAATTTCGGGGGCGATACTCGGGAACAGATGCTGGCAAACTAGCAAGAGGTCGCCTGGTGTTAGTTCCTCGACGTAAACCTTGGTGAATCGATTCACAAAGGATTTCGGAAGACCCTTGCGACCACCACCCTGATTTAGGGGATTTTGCGCGGCGAAAATCCGGAAATCTGGATGCCGGGTGAAAGAGCGACTGAGCTCAGGAATATAGACGGTTCCACGGTGATCGAGGACAGCGTTGAGGCCTTCGAGGACCGCTTGCGGTGCAAGGTTCATCTCGTCGAGAAGAACCCAATGCCCCTCTTGCAGCGCGGTCAGAAACTCGGCGTCTTTCCATGCAAACTCTCCAGGACCTCCGCCTTCAACGGGCAGATCTGACCCAAACAGGTCGATCAGGTCGGTTTGATCCGATAGATTGATGCGACAAAGTCGATGGCCGACGATGTTTGCGAGCGCGGTGACGAGGCTGGTCTTTCCGACACCGGGGCTTCCTTCCAACAGAATGGGCTTTGGGACTTGACACGCTCGAACCACTCGCATGGCATTGTCCTGGGCGGTGGGAGCGCGAAGATTGAAAGTGGGTAATGATGGCTCGCAAGGTCCCCGAGCGATGGCGAACGTCCCTAGCTGAACCCAATTTGCAGGATCGTAGTCAGGCACATGTCCTTCCTTACTTGAGATGGGAGCGAGGCTTTGCAGCTGCACAAGGGCGTTGTCTTTGAGTCGACGTATCGCCTCTCGTGAGTAGGCGGTCAACTGCGGGAGGGAACCGAGGCCATCTAGGAAAGTCATATGCGCAGCATGGTGCTAACGATACCAGCGGTTAGACAAATGAATTTGAGAATAACCAATGACTCACAAAGATTTCATCGGGTGACATTCCGTCCCCAGTCTCGGATGGGTGAACGGAATTAGAAAACACTACCCATGCCTGAAAAAAAGTCAGCGTTGCAAAGAGAAGACGGTGGAATAACATACAAGAATATCGCGCAAACTCATGAGCGATCTATCACCAACTTTCGCCGAGAGCCACTCCGCAAAATCGAGCACTTTTGGAGTGTATGGCCGCAGCGAGTCGAACTTCCACATGCGATCAACAATGAGCTCGAGGTCACTCCGTGCGTCGACAGGCGGCACCCAAATTTCGGTGAAACGGTTGCGGAGGGCCGGGGAAAGCTCTTTCTTTCCGTAGTCTCCACCGGGATTCATGGTGGCAACCAGCTTAAAGGACTCCGCGGCATGGATCATGGGATGCTCCAAGTCGTCTCCTCCGCGTTCCGCTAAAACAAGGGTCCGCCCGGGCTCGAGGACGCTGTTCAAGCGCTCGAGAACGGAGTCGTCGGCGAGGGATATCTCATCCAGGAGGAAGACGTCGCCGTCGCGCATGGCATCAACGAGAGGGCCGTCGTGCCATTCAAATATCGCCTTGAGCCGAAGAAACTTGCGACGAACGGCGTCCAAGCGCGAACGGCCTTCGGAGTCGACGGATGAGGAGTCCAACGCTGCCTGCAGGCAATGTCCCAAAGCCTCCAAGGTGGGCGCCGCGGGGGTTAAGCCAAGATGTTGAAGGATTTCCATGCCCTCGCGGTACACTTCCGCCTCGCGCGCACTTCTATTCCGGACTGGCCGTAACCCACCAATCAAGTCCGCCGTCTCGGTATTTTGATGGCAGTTGAGGCCATGAAGTCGTTTGGAAGATGCATCTGCGAAGATTTGACAGACGGATGTCTTCCCCGAGCCGGTTTCACCGACGAGCAGAACGGGTTCGTTGAAGCGGAGTGCGCGACCAACGAGGATGAAGAGACGTTGCATGGCGCGTGTCCAGATAAGATTGGGGGAAGAGGAGGGAATACGGCAGTCGAGATAGCCTGCAAAGTCGACATCAGCGTTGTGGAGGTTGTATAGCGCGTTCTCGTCGATCTTGACGCCCATGACGGATTCAATGACCTCCTTTACCGCCACTTTATCGTCGTCTCGCCGAGCCCGTTCAGCCAGCAGCATGTATCCGTTCTCCGCCAACTCCTGGTATCCGATGGCGTCTCGGCCGGCCCAACGGAACAAGTCGCGCAGTGTTGCGAAGCCTTGCTTCGTCTCGAAGACGCGACCAGACTGTCGACGCTTTTGGAGCTCGCGGAAGACGCTGACGATTTTCTTGCCGTAGGAGGGGGCGATGCGACACCGCTGGCAAAGAATCGTCTCTAGCTCCGACTGGGGCACGTCTTCAAAGTGAACCTCTAAGAACCGATTGCGGAATGCGCGCGAGAGCACCTTGCGGCCAGCGTACAAACCGGGGGGATTCTGCGTGGCGAACAGCATGAAGTGGGGATGAGGCCGAACCACCTCCTGAGTCTCGGGGATGACGAGCTCGCGGTTGTCGTCCAACAGCCGATTTAGGGCCTCGAGAACGTCGGTCGGCGCGAGATTGAGCTCGTCAAGAACGATCCAGTCCCCGTTTCGAAGCGCACGAACCAGTAACCCGTCCTTGAAGACGAGCTTTCCTGTGGCGGGATCGGATACATACGACCCCAAGTACTCCTGGATATCTGTATGTTCGTGGTTATTGATACGGATGAAACGGTGGCCGGTCCGCTTCGCGAGGTACTCGACGGAGCTTGTCTTGCCGCTGGACGTCGGCCCTTCGATGAGAACGGGGAAGCGCCGCGTGAGAATAATTCGCGCGAGGTCGATGAGCTTAGTCTCGACGGAGGGCGTCATGATGTAGTCCTCGACCAGGTCAGCGTCAAGAGGTCCTTTTTCCAGGTAGAAAGGCCCCAGTTTGACAAACTCGTCGGGAGAACGGCCGTTTGGTACCGATGGTTCCTTCATGAGCATCGACCGCGGATTGCGTACGCCGGCCAGCAAATGCTTCTGCGCGAGCGCCGTGACAACCTCCGCACTCGGAGCGTCCAGGACCATGGTAAAGGCCATCAAACAGCCCTCCCAGATGGCGCGGCGCAAGCTGTACGCAGCTGCGATGTCGGCCGCGAACGACAGCGCACGGGCCAACGTCCGCATACTGTAATGCGGTTTGTGGTTTGCCCCGTCGGAGATTTGGCGCGAATCGGCAAGCTGCTTAACGGCGGCATAGAACTCGGCTACGTTCATAATCGCGCCCTTGTCGCCCAGTGCGTGGTCGCCGATGTACTGCGTGACGATGCTAAGGAGCGTCTCGCGATCGGCGTCTGGAGGAGGCACGTCGATCTCCGTGAAGCGGGGACGAATATTGGGCGGGAGGTCTTTTTTGCCGACGTCGGTGGCAGGGTTCATGCAGGCGAAAAGACGGAAGTCGGGGTGACGCGGAACGGGTTCGAGGGAGCCTTGCTCGGTCAACGTGATGGACGCGGTCGGACTATGAAGGAGTGCGGAAATGCATTCTAGTGTCTCGGGGCTTGCTAGATTGATTTCGTCGAGCAGGACCCTGAATGAAATAAGGTCACTCAATACATCGAGCCAGTACTTGAAGACGTACCAGTCACCGGACCGTAAAGCCTTGATTAACGGCCCCTCGACGAACCCAAATGCGAATTTCCCTTTTGCGCGGACATGCTGGACATCAAACTCGCCAACATCCTGCTCAAACACGTCCCACTCTGCCTCGGACACGTTGGCGACCTTCCTCCTCTTCCTCGGCGTCTCCCCATTCGCGCTGGCATCCTCCCTGTACGCAACGATTAGTTCAAGCCGATGGGAGGAACCAAAAAGAAACTCACAACTCCTCGCCCTTCCCCTTTGCCTGAATCTGCTGCTTCGCCAGTTGCGTACTCTTCCTCCATGCCTCCACCGCCCGCTTCCACCGCCCCTCCCCAACCGCCTTCCTCACCTCCGCCTCAAACTTCTCATTCTTCCTCCGACTGAACGTCCCACCAAACAACTGCAAGAACCGCTCCTGCAACACCGAGCCGGGTATCCTCGCATCAATAGGCTTGAACCCCCCAATAAGGTCCGCCGACTCCGTCTGGTGGGACAAATTCAGCGACACAAGCGGGCGCCGGAGCAACGACGCCAGATGCGTCACCACGCTCGTCTTCCCCGTCCCTGTCTCCCCCGTGAGGAGCACCGGCTCGCCGATCGACACCGAGGTCGCGATGCGCGAAAGCAGCAGCACGGCGGGCCGGTGCATGGCGAACGGGCGCGTGCTGGGGGCCGTCATCTCCGCCTTGACGGGGCGCGCTGCGAGACGCGTGCGACCGACGCGCACGGCCGTGGGGCGCCCATTCACGTCCTTCTCCACCTCGAACTCAGGCGTCCGCCCGTTCAACACCCACGCGCTCCGCTCCGGCTCCAGCCCGAGGTGCTGCGCAACGACGCGCGCGATGTTGTCGAGATGTGCACGCGCCGAGGCGGTGGTGGCTCCCGCGCCAAAGAAAATGTCGCGCGCCTCGAGGTAGAGTTCTTCGCGCAGTGTTGGGTTGGGGAAGATTGTTGATAGGGGAAGAATCTCCGCGCTCGTGTCCGAGTCGACGTCCATCGCGTCGTGCGAGCTGGGCAAGCACCGCTGGACGCGGGTGCAAAAGTTTTCTAGCTCCCGCAGCCCCACGTCCCGCGTCGATGCGGCCGACCCCAGCGCTTTCACGGCGTCCCAGAGCGCGATGAGCGCCTGAGCAGTGTTCCGCGCGAGACGCGGGAAGCGCGAGAGGATGATTGTCTCGAGCTCGCTAGGCGTCGGCGACGAGAGGAGAATCTCGTGGAATTTATGGGCGCCGAAGAAAAGTGGTTGGGGGAAGGTGCCTGTGCGCGATGGGATAACGGATCTGGTCGCGAAAATCGCGAAACCGTCGGCAGCGACGACGCGCCCGCGGCCGGGAACGTCCAGCGACGCGCGTTGGCCGATCCATTTCCCGGGACCGAGTGACTCGACGAGAGGTTTGAGAACACCGAGAACTTCGCTGCTCCCGCGGTCGATATCCTCGAAGACGACCCATTTTCCCTGGCGCATGGAGCGCACCAAAACACCTTCCTTCCATTCGAACGTTCCAGGCTGCGTCGGGGACGATATGTAGGCACCGAGCAAAGAGCGTGGGTCGAGGGAGGTGTCGGCAAGGTGGATGTGGATTATCTGGTTCTTAACGCCGGGGTGCAGTAGCTCTGCCATGTGGGACAGAAGCAGAGATTTGCCGGATGAGGGGGGCGAGGAGAGGAGTGTCGGGAGGCGAAGAGATATTTGGGTTGCGAGCGCGCGCAAAGCCCGGTCCGTGGTCGGTGTTGGTACGAGGGGGGAGGTCGTCGTTGTCGAGCCATTTGCACGAAGTAAAAAAATACCGTGAACATTCGTTAAACGGGGACTGCAACCTCTATTAGTAGCCGCGAAATAATTTATGTTTGAGAACAAACACACCTGAGCTCTATCGGCTCCATTCCGCCGCCTTCGTAAAACGTTTGCGGGTTCTCCACGAGCCCCCTCCTCATCTCTTGAATTCTTTGGACCTCGAACACGGGCAACACCCATCCGTCCATCTGCTTCACGCTGCCGTCCATGTCGCACCCGTACTCGATGGGGCAGTCAACAGCACACAGCTCCCCCAGCGTTGACCGCTCTAATGTCTCGCGCTCGCCCTCCCCCATGCCGCTTTGCAGCGAGTAGCAGCGGATTGCAAGTAGGCGAACGGCATTGTCGAGTCCAGGGGTCCAAATAAGAGTGGAAAGGGGAGAGAGGGACCAGAGAAGGTGCCGTGGAAGCTCGCGGTTCGCTTGGAGGATGCGATAGTAAGCAAGCAGGAGTCGCTGCAGCCGCTGTACCTCGATGGAGAGAGGTGATTCAAGTCCTGCAATAAATGCAATGGGACCGTCGATGAATTCTGGTCGTTGCAGCAGGTCATTTAGTATTCTTTTTCAAGAGGTCAGAGTAGAAAAAATTAAACGGCGTATGAGACGCACGGGAAGAGTTCCTCGTGAACTTCAAGCAGGTAACAGAGGGCAACTAATTGACCCTGGGTAATTTTAGGTTCATCTAACCATCGTGCGCATAAATCGAGTAGTATTGGCCGGAAGAGAGTCGCAATTTGTAGAGTCAGTTCTGGGGCGGAAAGGAGGCCAGAGAGCACGGTTAATAGTTGAGTGCTAGTTTGCGACACGGCTGCGGCGAGCATGAACGCGTGAGGGGATTCTGAGGGGAGCGACGCGATGAGGATACGCGTTTGTCCGCGCAGATTTATGGCTAGTGGGTCGTGCAAGGCGTCCATGTCGATTCGCGTCGTTTTGTTCGGAATTGCCGACGGATGAAGCTAAAAAAGTTGGGAAGCCTTTGCACAACATGCCAACGCAAGCAGTCGGCATACCCCGGGCCGGAATTTCTGCTCGAAGAGCGATTGAAAGGTTATGCACTGGTGGTAAGAAATTGAAGAGTACCCCAAGACGAATTTATGAGACCTTTTTTCGTTGCTTATTCTAGGTCCAATGGAAATCTTAGTAGCACTGCAATAAACCATACTGTAGAGTTTCGTTCAATTCGGACGGGGGTGTGACCCGTGACCCGACCGTCCGAACTTGAGTTTTCGTACATTGGCGGACCGGGCCGTGACCGAAAAAAAAGTTCGTACATAGCCCAAAAAGGCCTGAGATCACAACAAAAACCCAGAGACACACTAATGACAGTGTTAACGATGTAGCAGTCCCAGGGATGGATCAGAGGACATACTTGGCCTCTCCACCCTACTGAATTTGCCGCGCGCGACGTGAGAGGAGCGGAACACGTCGTGAGAATCCAACAAGCGGAAGCAAAAAGGCCAATCACGTCGCAAATGCCGGTTTGTGAAAACACCGCGGCCTCCCGATCAAGCGCGCTTGCGCGCACGCAAAAATTCGATTTTTGAACCATTTTCCGCCAAATTTGTGACTTTTCCTGAACATTCGTACATCCTCTCGGTGACCTGTGACCAGGCCGAAAAGTTCGTACATTTTGGGCCCTGTGACCTGTGACGTCCGAATTGAATGAAACTCTACAGTAGTTCCGAGTCTCTGGTTTGAAGCAAGTCTGAGATACAAGATCCTAGACCTTGATTCCAAGTTCCCGAGTGCATTTGGGAACTCAGAATACCGAACACCCGGTGTGGCCGGATCGTCCCCGATCCATGCCCGATCGTAACCGCGGCTATCAGCGGGTGAGATGCCGCACTGAAATGATACGGCATCGCGTGGGCCGGTTGTATAAACTATCGTGTTGGACTCGCCGTACTTTGTAACAAGCTACTGAACCAGAGGTAGCTCCTTGATATGATATGACGTGTTTGGTCTACGGTGAAACAATCCCCTCAATTATTGCAGTTGAAAGATGCCCCTATTTAGTGGACTTGGAGAATGGTCGAAGGAACAGGAAGCAGTCGTATATTTACGGCGTGATGATGTTTAACCTGTAGCACCGTTAGGTCTACTTCGAGTGGCCTACAAGATGAAAAGTAGCCCAGTCGGAACATGACCTGAGAATAATAAACAAGTTGAGCTACAACTTACAAGAGCCATGCAACAGAACCCATTAATCTTACTTCTACCGGTGTTCATCTTAAATAATTCACGAAAAGGTCGCAAGAAGGCCAGAGTCCTGCAGCGATTCAACTGGACAACATCAATGCCATCAAACCCCGCTTTGATTTGCCGCGCTGCCGCCGATGTGCACAGCCCCACCCGGTCTCCGGTATTCTGAGTTCCCAAACTTTGTGAAGTTCCCGAGAACAAATGGGAAATGGGAAAACCGGCGATCGTAAACCGGGATCAACCGGGGTGCCTGACGGGGATTTTGTCTGCGCAATCATTTCGTTCGGCAGACCGATCACCGTCTCATAAGTTCTGCCATTAAGACTCTAACAGTGCACAGTGGGCTCGATGGGATCACGAGTCTGAGCCGCTGAGCTCGGGAAATGCTTGAACGCAGAAGGTCAAGGTTTTTGATGGATTCAGAGAGATTGATGCCCCTTTTAAATTTGAAGAGCCGCTGAGGGATTTAGCTGTTCAACACTCACTGCGTTAAGCCGCCCCGTCGGCACAGGTTGCCGACGTCTGACGGCGTGTGACGACCTGTGCCGATCCTGGGAAACACAGTCTGCCGATGCCAGATCGGCAAACGTCGTCACACGTCGGCAGATGTCCCAACCTGTGCCGACGGGGCCGCTTAACGCAGTGACTTTGAAGTCAATTTACTTAAATTTTGCAGCATAAACTTCTCTAAGAAAAATTGCGGAGCCCCAGTGTAAGCTGACGAGGTCCATTTAACCCTTTGATCAGTTGTAGCACCGTTCCAATATTATGCCGAGCAATATTATTTGACTTGCCCCAGGGTATGGAATATCGACGGCTAATTTGCTCGGCGACTTCCGGTGGTATGTTGGGTGCAAAGGTATCACAAAAACTTCAAACGAAAGTGGGTGATTCACGCGGCACTGAATGGAAATTTAAACTCCGCGGGGATGGTTTGTGCCGTCGGTTTGCCGCCGGTTTTGATCCCGGTTGTTTTCCCGGTTATCCCATATCCCATACTTTCACAAGTTCCCAGTTAAGTTGATCGCCGGAACATCGGCAATCCGGCAGCGTCGATGCTCACACGCGTTGAGAATGTTTTCTTAGTCGATATATTGTGGCTACAGCCTGGGCAAGGGTAATTTCTCAAAGAGTGTGCAGACATCTGGGAAATTTGATTCAAGTGCTCTCCAGATTAGATCTATCTTGGTACTGCTACTCATGTGTGTTTTGAAAATTTCCAAAGGAATAACTGGTGCCCGTGGTTGATTTAACCTTCTCGAAGACACCTATTGGGCAAAGAAATGAGTCTCTGGTGGGTGGCTACCGTGATTTGTGCCTGCAAACATCTCCACTGTAATTCTGATTTCACATTCCAAGCTTTAAAATTCATAAATAGCTACCCAGGTGATGGTGGGTGAGCTTCCTTCATTTATTTTGGCCTTCTTGGCGGCTTGGTTGGCGGACCTCTGGTGAATCGACGGAGAGTCAGAATCAAAGACAGGGGCTACCTACCTGTTTGGGATAACGGCATTGCTCGGCCCGAGATTACGCCGTGATCGGGAGTTGGGAGTGAAGAGTTGAACTTCGATCAAAACCTGGCACAAAGCGCGGGAATAAACGACGATAAATAATGCCATACAAATTCAACCAAGAATCAACGGTGAGATTCAATGATGTGAGTTAGGTTGAATTACGCCAAGGTTGAATAGTAACGAACAAGAATCGATTCAAAGGCAGTTTCACCAGGTACTAACACCCACTGCGATACACGGCATTCCGCAGAGAGAACACAATGACGCAAGAGCCATACAGATATGAATTTTGGACCATAGAGATTCAAGCTGGCCCCCTTAGTAGTGTTGCCGATGTCCGGTTCGGTCCGGTTTTTAGCCAAAAAATCCGAACCCCCGAACCTGACCGACCCCGAACCCAGGTTCGGTTCAGGTTCAGAACGGGTTCGAACCTGAACGAACCTGTAATTTTTACAAAGGCACTGTTGGGGTGCAAAAACATTGTGAAAAGGCATACTCACTTGTTGAATGCATGGTAGGTACTGAGAAGACAGACAAGCCCGGTTCCAACAGCTCAAATGAGTATTCTTTGCCCTAATTGGCAGAAGAAATTATAATCAGTACCATCTGGGCGCTTCGGGGACATGATTATGAGCCGCACCCAGTGAAGCGCCCACATATTTCAACACCAACATTCTTCGCCAGGTATGGAGTGAGGTTGGGTGAGTTTTTGAACCGAAAATCGGTCGAAAATACCGCTAAATACACCCTCAAAACCTTCAGGTTCGAACCGGTTCGCACATGTCCGAACAGGTTCGGGAAAATCTAACATTGGCCGAATCCCGAACCTCAACTGAGGTCCGGTTCGAGTTCAGTTCGGGTTCAGAATCGGTTCTGAACCCGACACCGGCAACACTACCCCTTAGCTGGGGTATGTACTTCAATTACTTAACTTCCAGCCCGAGGACGCGACTCGTGAGGCGGGCTCAACAGGTCCGAGTCAGGAATAGGAGTATTCACACGAGTTTGGTGTTTCATAGACCGAGGGACCCGATTCTGGCAACTCAAGAGGTGATGGTAAGGGTGGGAAGAAAGAAACGCGATCACGTGTCCGCGTGCGCGATTTAATCGCCAGCAAATTAATGTGTTGACACCACGTTCACTTTGGCCTAAATTTCGAGTTCACGTTGGCTTCTCCCACCAACCGCATTAATTAACATCGATACATACATCAACTGCTGGTTGAAAATTACGTCTAACGTTCAATATGAAACCCAAACAGGGCCTATGGATCGGCACTGGCCGGCGAATACCGAGTCCTGGGTGACCCAAATAAAGCGTAAACTCCGCATTATCTGTGAATTTCAAAGAGTCGAGGCCCAGGTGGAGTTCCATGTTTATTTCAGCCTGCCGTCATAAGGGTCTTGACTCCTACGGTCTGGCTGAGCTCTTTCTGTGCACTGAATGTGTATTGAAATATACAAATTGACGAGGAATAAAACGCCGGGCATACACCGACTCAACCGGTTGTGTCAAAGTGAGTCCTTGCCAACGATTTGATATTCAATCCGAGAAATGAAATCAGGATTCCACCAAGCAACTTCTCCATCCCTGTTAAGAAACACAGCAGTCTTCCCTCCCTTCTCCAATGCAGCGTCGACAATAACCTTGCATCCATCAGCCGGCGGCATGCCACCGGTAAATTTGTTCAGGTTTGTCCGGTTGTGCCCTACATATATTCAAGCCAGAATCTCCCCATCTTGGCTGAGCCCAGATCATGAGACGCGTACCAGGGTCAATGGAGACCACCCGAATCGCTGAACCCTTCTGCTCCTCCTGCAGTTCCCACTGCACAGTCAAGGCATTGAGCGCAGTTTTGCTCGAGGCGTATGCAGGAAACACAAGCGGCGCAGGCCGCCTGGTGTACGCGGAAATGGAGCCAAGCCCACTCGAAACGTTGAGGATTGTTCCATCGTTGTTGAGCAGCGGGCGGAAGGCGTCCGTCACTGCGACGGTTCCGAAAATGTTCACCTCATATACCGCCTTGAATGAATGCGCGCCAATCGCGGCACTGGAGATGGCGGTCGGTGTTTTGATTTTCAAGAAAGAAGAGGAGAGGAAAATGGAGGCTTACTTGTTTACTAAGACATCAAGACCTTGGAGTCCTTTTTCTTTGATGAAATCCGAGATGAAGACTTGTGCGGCCGTAACCGAATTATCGTCGGTTATGTCCAGCTGGACCGGAACAACGGTGGAAGAGGGATGAACGTCCAAGACAAATTTAGTACTTGACCCACTCATAAATACAAGGACATTGGGAGTGGATGCAAGCTGGTGAACGATATGCATACCGAGACCTAGCAATTACGAGGTTAACTATATTTCCGGGCAGAAATAGGCGTAAACATTATGCACCTTGGTTGGACCCAGTGACTAGGATGGTGCGGAGGGTCATGGGGGAAAGAAAAATGAAGCTCAAATCTGTCAGTGGGGTTTATGAAGCCATGGGCGGTGCCTGGAAACCGCCGTGTCCGCTGCCATGAGTCCACATGACATCAAATCCGACCAAATCTCGAATATTTCGCAACTGTGCCAGCAGAAAACAAGAGAAAGTCGAAATTCAACCCGCGCCTTAGCACCTGACTGGCTCGCTTAAATGTCCCTCAGATAAGCTGAAAGGGATATAATATGTCAGGAAAGGCCTTGTCAAGAGCTATGGGGATGAGAAAGAATTGAGGTAGGCGGAGACGAATTGGGTTGAAATTGCAGTGCAGAGGGACTCGTCATCAAAAACTAATCAAAGCCATCAATCAGGCCCGATGTGGACGTACTTACTCTCACATCTCAAAAAGGCAGAAACCTTCCATGGCAGGCGACCTCTCGGGGCCGAAAAAGGGAGTAAACCATTTCGTTCTCAGTTCGAAACTATGCAATGAACACTCTTTATTTTTAGGTGCATTTAGCCTTGCAGACCCTTTACGAGTTTTGAACCAAGCAACATCCGAAGATTTTCAATAACAAGTTATTGACAGTAGGTGGATTTGACTTTTCAATCGGGCGGTTTTGAATTTACCACTCAACATACCCGTCCTTGTCGATAAACACGCCGCTCTGCCCTTCCTTCGCCAGCGCCGTTGTGACAATGATTTTGGCGCCGTCCGCAGGGTCCATGGCGCCCGTGTAATTATTCAAAGCAGTGGCATTATGGCCTTGATGCGAGTAGTGAGCCTCTGTTCCGAGTTCTTTAATGCAGACATACCTGGGCAAATGGAAACCACACGAATCTTCGAACCTTTTGCCTCCTCTTGGATAGCCCACTGCAGTGTCAGTGAACTCAGCGCAGATTTGCTCGAGCTGTATGCTGGGTAAAGCGGAGGCGGGGGACGTTTCGTGTGCCGCGTAAGAGATCCGATACTCGACGAAATGTTGAGGATTGCACCGCCGTTGGTGATCAGCGGGCGTAAGGCTTCAGTTATCGCAACGGTACCGAAAACGTCGACGCTATACGTTGATTCAAACGTGGCTCCAACGATTGCCGCGCTGCAAATTTGAGTCGGTTAGTTTTAATTGCAACTCATTTCGAATCGAGCTTACTTGTTGACGAGAACGTCAAGATTGGAGATGCCTTTCTTTTTCAGATAGTTGACAACGAAGACGTGTGCCGCATTGTTGACGCTTTGTCGGTGATGTCTAACTGAACTGGCACCACGGAAGAGGAGGCATGGATATCCGAGGCAAATTTCGAGAGCGCCTCCTCGGCTGCCTCGAGCTTTAGGGATCCTAAAAAATCTTTAGCAAGTTAGAATGTATTCAACCTTACAAAGCCTACCCATGAAGACGATCACGTTGGGAGTCTGCGCGAGCTGGTGAACGGCGTGCCTTCCCAAACCTAGATAGAACTATGTTACTACCACATCATCATGAGTAGTTCTGAATACCTTGGTTGGAGCCAGTAACTAGAATACTGCGGACCATGGTGGCTAGTTTGCGTGGGTTAGAAGAGCTGAGATTATATTATTTTGGCTCGTTCCCGGAGCATTATAAAGGACTCCGTGTTCGCCGCTGAGCAGGCGGAAGCAGATGCCGGCGAGCAGCTATTACGCGTCGCCGGCAGACGATTGAACGTTCATTGTATCTGCGACAGTGGAATCCGGGACTGGTTGTAAGTCCAGCGAGCACTGCAGTCGGGAACTGTCTGTTTTTTTGTCGCGAATGAGAGGACAAAAAGGGTCCAACTCGGGAGACCAACCGCTATTCAGCAATGGTCTGGAATTCGAGGCTCGACCAGAATCGGACCCACACACCCAATAACGGAAAATCTTCCCATATGGGAAAAGGCTGTCTGAAAGTAGACAAATCAGTAATGAAAAAGAAAATCAGGAATTATGTCTTTTCACTCGTGCGGAAGTGGCACTGAAGTAATGGCAACCAGGGCCCATTTGCAACCTCACATTTTCTTTCAACATCAGTGGGCGCGGATGTGGACACCGAACTAGCCAAAATCAGAGCCGATCCGGAACTTGATGGGCTCTGATTTCGGTGATTTGATACTTCGGTGTCCAAATCCGCGCTCTTTTCCCATATGGGAAGATTTTCCGTTATTAGGTGAGACTGAGGAAGGTAGACTTACGTTATGATTCAGAGTTCTACCATGTAGATAGCTGTATCAATTTTGATCGGCGCTAACGCAGGATCGAGCCTGATGGAGGGATGCGCGCGCGCGCCTCTTCGCGCTTTGCGAGCATATCCCCTTGAACATGCGATTGCGCATCAGAGGGTTTCCCGAGCATATTAGCGAAGTGTGTGCAAGAGAATCAATCGCATTTTCTACATATATAGTTTGTTTTGATTTACCACTCGACATGCCCGTCTTTGTCGATAAACACGCCACTCTGCCCTTCCCTCGTCAGTGCCGTCGTGACAATGATTTTGGCGCCATCCGCAGGGTCCATGGTTCCCGTGTAATTGTTCAAATTAGTCGCATTGAAACCTTGAAACAAGCGGTGAGCCTCTATTTTGAGTTCTTTTATGCAGACATACCAGGGCAAATGGAAACCACACGAATCTTCGAACCTTTCGCCTCCTCTTGAATAGCCCACTGCAGCGTCAGCGAATTCAGCGCAGATTTGCTCGAGCTGTATGCCGGATAAATCGGAGGCGGGGGACGTTTCGTGTACGACATAAGAGATCCCAGAGTCGACGAAATGTTGAGGATTGCGCCGCCGTTGGCGATCAGCGGGCGTAAGGCTTCAGTTATCGCAACGGTACCGAAAACATTGACGCTATACGTTGATTCGAACGTCCCCCCGACGATTGCCGCGCTGCGGTTTGAGTCGGTTAATTTTAATCGCAACTCAGTTCGAATCGAGCTGACTTGTTGACGAGGACGTCAAGACTCGAGATGCCTTTCTGCTTCAAATAGTCGGCGATAAAGGCATGAGCGGCCTTGATGGAGGCTGCGTCGCTGATATCCAATTGGACTGGAACGACGGTAGATGATGCATGGACATCGGAGGCGAACTTGGCGAGCTCCTCCTCTGCCGCAGCTAGCTTTCGAGATCCTAAAAAGGGTCTAGCACGGTTGAATGTATTGCTGTGCGAAAGCCTACCCATAAAGGCGATGACGTCGGGAGTCTGCGCGAGCTGGTGAACGGTGTGCCTTCCCAAACCTAGATAGAACTGTGTTACTACTACATCATCATGAGCAGATCTTAATACCTTGGTTGGAGCCAGTGACTAGAATACTGCGGACCATGGTGGCTAGTTTGCGTGGGTTAGAAGAGCTGAGATTATATTCTTCTGACTCGTTCCCGGAGCATTATAAAGGAATCCATGTTCGCCGCTGAGTCAGGCGGAAGCAGATGCCGGCGAGCAGCTGTTACGCGTCGCCGGCAGATGATTGAACGTTCAATTGTGTATCTGCGACAGTGGATCCGGGACCGGTTGACAAGTCCAGCGAGCACAATCTGTTTTTCTGTCGCCAATGAGAGGTCAAAAAAGTGTCCAACTCGGAAGACCAACCGATGGTCTGAAATTCGAGGCTCGACCCAATTAATGAACTCGGATGAGCGCCAGTCCCAGTTGCGACACTAATTTCCGCCAGTGTCTCGGAAGTTCGACCGAACTTCGGATATGTAATGAGGTTGACCGTCCGATTATTCATCAGCATTACAAATAATTTTCGGTTTCATCTTGATTTACCACGCCAAATTTTGGTCTTTGTCGAAAAAGACTCCACTTCTTCTGCAGAGCCGTTTTGACGATGATCTTGCACCCGTCCGCGCGGTCCATCGTTCCGGCGTAGTTGTTCAAATTCGTCGCATTGTATCCTTGAGAGAATGGGCTGAGTATCCGCCGACTCGGACTGTTGCGTTGCGCACGACAAACATACCA
The DNA here is from genome assembly GCA_029233265.1 of Mycena alexandri. Classification (NCBI taxonomy): domain Eukaryota; kingdom Fungi; phylum Basidiomycota; class Agaricomycetes; order Agaricales; family Mycenaceae; genus Mycena; species Mycena alexandri. The sequence continues at coordinate 270,229 of JARJCM010000103.1, read as the reverse complement.
GGGGGGCGGCCTTGCTCGAGCTGTATGCGGGGGTAAATCGGGGGTGGCCTCTCTGTGTGTCGTGCCAGGGACGAAATGTTGGGCATTGCTCCGCCCTTGGTGATCAGCGGGCGCAGGGCCTCGGTTACTGCGACAGTGCTGAAAACATTGACGCTGTAAGTTTCTCAAACGTCGCCCCGCCGATCGCAGCGCTGGGAAATTTCGGTCGGCTATCGACAGCTCAGTTAAAGTCGAAGCTCACTTGTTAACCAAGACGTCGAGACCTCTGGTGCCCATCCCCTTCAAGTGGTCGGCGATGAAGACATGAGCGGCCTTGATTGAGACATCGTCGGTGATATCCAATGAATTGGCACGACAAGAAGATGCATGGACATCCGAGGCAAACTTAGAGATGGCCTCCTCTGCTGCCGCTATCTTTCTTGATCCTCGAGGTAAAAGTTAACATCTCATTCTCCTTCAACGGTCCAACTTAGTCTCACCCATAAACGCAAGAACAGGTGAACAGTGTGCCTTCCTAAACCTAGAGAGATGCATGAATTTGCTCATGCCTTGGTTGGACCCGGTAACAAGGATAGTGCGAACCATCTTGAGCATAGAGAAGGGCAAGGAAGACTCAGATCTGAGCGTCGATTGTCTTGTTTCTGAGGTCTCTTCACCTCATGGCACCTGATTTTTGGGTCACCGGACAGAGGTTAACGCTGAGTTATCGCAGACTCGCTCGGAGTCGTGTTGCGCGTCGCGGCCGGCATTGTGATCCATCAAATTGATTTGCGCCATCACACTTCCTCTCAAAGGAGGCGATCTTCAGATCTTCAGGTGACGGGGAGATTGGCGCTATGACCGAGCCTAATGGAGGAGGACGCACCTCTTCGCAACTGAAAAAGGCAAAAAAATATTTAGGCTCCGCTCAGACTCGAGGAAACCCCATTTGTGTTCAGGCAAGCTCACTCGGTTTGCGAGTAAGTATATCCCCTTGAACGTGCGAATGCACATCAGAGGGTTTCTCGAGCATATCAGTGAAGTGTGTGCAAGAGAATCAATCGCATTTTCTACAGACATACTTTGTTTTGATTTAGCACTTCAGGCTTGGTTTTAATTCACCACTTCACCTCCCCGTCTTTGTTGAAGAAGATCCCGCTCTTTCCTCCCTTCTCCAACGCCGTCGTGACAATGATCTTGGCGCCGTCCGCAGGGTCCATGGTTCCCGTGTAATTGTTCAAATTAGTCGCATTGAAACCTTAAAATAAGCGGTGAGTGTTTACTCTGAGCTCCCACGTTTAGGCGAGGACATACCAGGGCAAATCGAAACCACGCGAATCTCGGAGCCTTTCTGCTCCTCTTGAATGGCCCACTGCAGCGTCAGCGAGCTCAGCGCAGACTTGCTCGAGCTGTACGCCGGGTAAATCGGGGGAGGCGGGCGTGTTGTGTGCCACGCAAGAGATGCGAGCGTCGACGAAATGTTGAGGATCGAGCCGTCGTTACTCAAGAGCGGACGGATCGTCTCTGTCAAGGCGGCGACACCGAAAACGTTGACGGCGTATATCTCTTCAAAGGACCCTCTTGCGACTCCGGCACTGGGAGATTGGGTAGGTTATTATTTCTGCGTGCCCTGGTCGGAATCGACACTTACTTGTTAACGAGGACGTCAAGACTGGAGATGCCTTTCTGCTTCAAATAGTCGGCGATAAAGGCATGTGCGGCCTTGATGGAGGCTGCATCGGTGACATCCAATTGGACTGGAACGACGGTAGATGATGCATGGACATCGGAGGCGAACTTGGCGAGCTCCTCCTCTGCCGCCGCTAGCTTTCGAGATCCTAAGAAGGTTCTAGTACGGTTGAATGCATTACAACTGTAAGAAAGCCCACCCATGAAGACGATAATGTCGGGAGTTTGCGCGAGCTGGTGAACAGCATGTCTTCCCAAACCTAGACAGAGGTTACTAGATGCATGGGCCACCAACAAGTAGATCAAATAGTACCTTGGTTGGAGCCAGTAACGAGAATAGTGCGAACCATGGCAGAAGAAAAGAGAGGTGATGGAGGGAGTATATAAAGGAATTGACCCCGCCGACGCGCATCACCGGAATAGGAGATTTGCCGGGATCGACGATTCATCATCGAGGGATGAATCCGCCGAATTCGGTTAAACGGTCGTAGTACATGATCGAAAGGCCTCAGCAGACACGGTTAAACGGTTAAACTAAACTTGAAGAAATCCGAATTTTATACGATGAGAGCCTGAGTTTGAATGGACGAAAGTTCCAATCGAATTGAGATTTCGACCGACTTTTTACGCAAGGGGAGTTTGAATGAAGATTTATGAAGTCGTACTCCTTCCATGAAAAATTTTGTGCCTCCCCTTATGTACAGTGAATAAGCTTGGGATACCCTTCAATAATAATTGGCATACGACGAGCTTCGACCCAACACCAGAGTTGTAACATCCCTCAATGAAGATTTCTTCAGATTCCATTGGCAGGAATATAACTCGCCGTACAGGGTATGGGTAATCGGGCGGGGTATCTTGAAGCGACAGGCTATTTGTGGCACCTGAGCTTGCAGTAGACCAGAGATTATAAGTAGATACATTATCCAAAAAGAGTCCCATAGATGTACAGAGAAAATCGAGGATGCGCGTCATGTTGAAGGATCATGCAGCACTGCAAGCAGGTACCGGTCGTCTGTGCATAAATACCCTGAATACACGACAATGTTGCTGCACAACAAAAAAACACACCTGGCGATATCATAATTTCGTGCCGTTTCGTCCTAATTCGCAGAAACCGTAGCTCATCCTGAAAGAGAGTAGTTAGCAAAGCACGATGGCATCAAGTCAGTGTACGCACTGCATCGCCGTCTCCTGCATGCACCTCCTCCAGTCCCGCTTGCACACTCTCCACGATCCGCCCAATCGCTCCGGCATATTTTTTCCCCTGCTCTCCTTCGAAGACGACACCGGAATGGCGTACTATGCTGACTGGATGTCCGCGCCCGAGTAATATGTAGCCTAGCACTGCGCGGTGCGAGGAAAGTAAGGCGAGTGTCTGTTCGAGCTCCGGCGACATTCCAGGGGTGGGTGCGGGTGCAGGAGAGCCATTGGGTTGAGGTATAGAAGCTGCGCGTACGGGTGCTTTGGGGGAGTCCACTACGGCTGAGGAATAAGTTTAAAGGACCGCATGAAGTGCACTCTTGACATACTTGTGATTTGGTTTGGGATGAGTTGTTTGAACTTGTTGTCTAACGGCTTTCGTTTCTTTCCAGGCGACAGTCTTTGACATTTCGCCCTTGGGTTCGTGACTAAGCATTTCTTTATGTGGAAGGCTGATCTCGGCAGCTTTCGGCGCCTCTCACACAATTTCATCCTCCGCCTCTTCACTCATTCTTGCCTTTCACCACCACCACAACAAGTTGCCACTCGGGTTCCAGCTCCCCACATCCCCATCATCCTTCAATATTCAATGCCAATGCATCCCTCGTCGCCCCTCTTCCGGTCTCAACGGTACGCTGTGGTGATGAGGCAAAATGTTACATTGCCACCGTCGCTGCGTGCTTCGTACACGATAATATACTCATTTTGGAGGTGTGTCGCTATTTATTGGCCCTTTCACATTACGGTCGTGCAGTCTTTCACGTTATGGCAACCGTGACGACGTGCCGGCGGCGCGGCGTCGCGAACATGACGAGCGCGGGGGGATCAGTACGGGCCATTGGGGAGCAGCATGCACAGTTGCAGGCATTTCACCCTTCCCCTGCCACCTATCCTCCTGCTCCTTCACCCCATCCTTTACTCACTTCGTAGCCGCTCCCCAATCTCGCTGTGTTATATTGCCACCTAGTTTTTTGTACTTACAATGCTTAGTATACATACATATTGAAATGAAACCCAGTTCTCCAGTGCTACATTCCTTTCAAAATGCCATTGAATTCAACAGACGTGAATTTCTCTCGTACTGTACTTGAGAAATTACTGCCGCAAAGCCTGCCGTTGACCGCCGGGATGCCGTTCCCGAAAGGGCATTACCATTTAAGGGAAACCCAAGGGCGAAAAGTGGAAAAGTCCAGGCGACTCTCCATTGACAGTCTGGTTATTCAGTGCAAGTGCAGCTTCTTCCCAGACGAATTCACTTTACCGAAATAATCGTTTCCCATGCTCGGCCAATTTCATTACCTACATATTCGACTAGTACTGCGACGCTCGTAACGGTTTCTTCAAGTTTTCTTGGCTTCCAGCTTCCAGGTCCGCTCCAACCGCAGCTGGGCTGACATGGGCAAAACCTACATCCTGCAATATTCCAATACTTCAAGTGCCGCGGCATGCAATTCCCACGGATGTATAATGGCAATTAATGGCTACGCGCTCATGGACCGTGCGGCGGCGGTGCGGGCGTGCGGTCGACCTGCGTGCGGTCGACCTGTGCTCCCGTCGGTGAGGCTATGTTGTCGGGATTCGGGTGATGTGCCGTCGGCCGTCGGCAAAGCTGTGTCGTCGCGGATCGGGCTGTGTCGTCGGGGCGGGACGTCGCGTCGCGTCGGGATCGGGTTTTAAAACATATTTGAAGCACTGGATATTTTATTCCTCCCCATATTTTCTAGAAGCCCGCCTGCTACTCGGCCCAGGAACAACTATCCTTCCCTTCAACGTCGAGGACGACATCCAACACTGCAATTATCGAGGCTGCTGGAGCACAAACCCCATCGCATCTTCACGGTCGCTGACAATTCACCATTTTAGGGTCGCATATTGTGGGAGGCCCCGGGAAGCTATACCAAGGGGTTGTCCGAAATTTCAGGTTTTTGAGGTCCAAAATCGGCCATTTCCTTGTCCGAAACTCAGGTTTTTGAGGCCAAAATTCACCAAACCTTGTCCGGATTTCAGGTTTTTGCGGGCTCTGGGACCAGAATTTGACAAAATCTCAAGAATATTTTCAGTCTCTGGCGCTCATCATGGCATCCGAGGAGAGCATCCTCGTAAGCTCAGAAAGTGATATCGAGTCGATGCACCCAAATTTTCGCATAATTCATGTGTTTTGTGACATTTTCTGCAGCACTAGGTAACACCGTGACCCTTGTCCGATTTCAGGTTTTTGAGGCTCTGAAAGTCAGGTTTTTGAGGCCAAATTGGACAAATTTTCCGGACAACCCCTTGGTGCAGCTTCCCGGGGCCTATTGTGGGCGACAAGAACAAAGGCAGGAAGGAAGTTGCTTCGGTACGCTTCGACACGCCGACAGGCATGCGCCTGATAACTACACCTCTCTGCTCATTGCTCAATCTTCGCCGAGCCGCTTTGCACGCACTTTAGGACCTCTTCCGGCGGTAATCGCGGACCTTCGCAACTCGCTGAGGAAATATCTGTGAATTGAGGTCTGTTCGGTTCAGTTGTTGCTACCGCTCGAAGCATGCAGCAAAGTTTTCTCCGCTAAACTATGAATTCATGTTGACTCAGTCTCAATCGTCGCCGGTGGAATAACGAGATGCACCCGACTCTCGGGCGCCTCAGCGCTTGTTGTCTCAAGCGCTTGTACTTCAAATGAAGACCGGAAAACGCGTAAATGATGTTGACGGCATACTCAGAAAGGGTTCGTGGGTATGTACATTCTGGTCCACTCAAACCGGGGGTCCTGAGTCCGTTGATCTTCTGTCGCCGGATGTATCTACATACTCCTGCCGGTCGCCCAAAACCTTTGTCATCTGAATGGCCCACTCGCGAAATTAAACTTACACACCAGTTCTCCTTGATCTAAATTCAAGAACCGTGACAACTGTGCGTCTCCCTTCCGCCTATCGCAGACCTCCCCGCCGGCAACTAGAAGCTGATTTCCGAAATTCTCCAGTCTCTTTTGACGACCACGCATAGCTCGGACAGAAATCGTCCGGCTGCGGCCCCGATTGTTCAAGTCGATGCAAGAGTCCTCAGGGTGCTTCCCGCCCACAATTTGGTGCAGCCATCCAGATCAGCTTTTTTGTTTTCTCCGGCAGACGTGTGACGCAAGAAATGGCAGGACCCTTGAACATTTGATTCCTAGGTCGTGTAACCTTCCTCACCCATCCAAGAGTCCCTCTTCGTATTTCGGTGTCCAATTTAAGGTCGCGACTTTGGAACGCGTCCACGTGACCTTGTTCGATTAAACAAACGCGGTAGAAAACGCGTTGAAATTGAGTAGCGTCTCCCGCGCCCTCGCACCTTCGACACCGATTTGGTCTTCAACGCCAAGTGACAGACCTTTGGTAGCGATTGACGATGCATGGATCTGCCCCGCCGCCCGCCGTTAAACAGCATTCCCCAAAACAAACCGTGCGCGGTGAGTGCATAATTCAACAGTAATTGGAAGCTGCGCTGACTTTCATTGGTCATCGGTGCTCAGACCATTTTATGCGAATCGATGGATTCCGCCCTTCAGCACTCGCAGTTGAGTCGAATTGCATCAATATAAAGTACACAGAGTTATATTTGAATCGCAGATATGGTTTCAGCGAAGTACAGAAACCGAGAAGCCTTGGTTCGTTCATACACGGATATTAGTACTGCGGCAGCTGGTGCAGCTCAGGGAGGTGGTGTGGCGGCGACGGGGTGTGCAATGGGGCCCGGGATGACGGGACGCGTGGAGGAGGGTACTGGGGCATGTGCAGCTGCGGTGGATATGTTGCATAAGGATATGCAGACTGCGCGTACGCCGCATGAGAGGACGTGGAGGGTTGAGGCTGGTAGAAGGGTTGCCCTTGCATCGGGTCAACGTTCGGGAACAGCATGCTGTTGAACGAGTCGAGGGATTCATCTGGGCTGCCGCGGACGATAGGAGGCGGCACGAGTCTAGAGTATGGCAATCCCGCCCTCGAATGAGGCCGCTGTGAGTTGGGGATGGAGAAGTTGTTGAATTGGTCTTCGAGTCCGGAGTACGGGCCCTGATAGAACGGACTCGGATCACTGCGGGGGGTACCACGACGGCTCAGCGGGGGGAGATGCAGCGGCATCGTAGGCTGCGGGCTGTTGCCCGCGGACACGCTGTTGGAGCGAGAAGCGGGAACTCGAAACATTTCCGACGGCGAAGGGTGCTGTCCGAAGGGGGTTGTGGGCGAGGACGAGGATGCAGATGATGAGGCTGGGGAGTTCGGCGAGAAGCTCGAATCCGTAGCCGCCCCAGACTTACGCGACCGCGTTTTCTTGGAGATTTTTTGGGCGCGTGGCTGGGGAGCCAAATGGACTCGCTGACTGGTTAACGTATAAGAGCCAGAAATTTGTGTTCGAGGGCACTCACTGGGCGTGAAGGTTATCCAGCCTCGAACATCTCGTTTCGCAACCAGGGAAATTGCACCTGTAGTTTTTCTCTCCAGTATGCACACGAGAGTGTCTACCCAAGTGACTGCTCGTGGAGAATGCCTTTTCGCAGTCGGGACAAACATAGCGCTTCTTCGCAGGGTCCGAAGCATCGGCTGAGGATGAGCAAGACATGGTGGTTATTGTCGGGATGAACCAGAGCTGGAGGGCGATGTCCGATAAAACGAAAGGCCGAGTATATATACATTTTCAAGGCAGGGATGAACCTCAACGGTCCAGATTTGATCGTAAGCGATCGGCAACCGAATGGGGAAAGGGGCGCGCCTCGAGAGTCGGGGAGGCGCGATGGCTATGCTATCCCGGTCGCTTAATCACGTTCCTGCTGAAAATGAGAAATGCACCCGCTACCGGCAGTGCAGTCGTAAAATCTAATGCCACGCGAGGGCCAGTGTATGTCATATCAAACTGTGAGACGGTGAACCCTATTTCACTTGCCGTTGAGACACGTCGCGTTGATTAATAATCTGTGGCTTGAAGTAACAGCTCAAATTTAAGAATTAAAGAGTTGAACTGACCTCTATGAATCAACTCTATGACTGAGTGGTTACTAGTTTTTTGGACACTCAGCCCAGAGTTAGTTTGAGGACAAGTTGAAGAGTTGGGAACGCGAAAGGAGGTTTCTTTCGAATTCCGCTCTCAAGTAAGGCATAAGCTGAAATTGAGCATACGGAAGCCGGCGCATACTCGAATGGCCACTAAGCACTTTCGCTCGGAGAGGCAACCTCCGGAAAAGTCAAAGCCGCATATTGATCGAGGTGTTCTCCAGTGATCCGTTGAGAAGTAAGTTCGTCCACCGGGTAACCGTGGACCGAGTTGAAGTAGGTTGGCGTGCCTGACCCCGAGGTTGTCGCCCGAACTAGATAACAAATTCAGCAAATATTTCAAAGAATTCGGCTGAATTCGGTTACTCAGGTTGCCGATCAATTTCAACCAAGTGTTCACTACGTTGTACAACACCCGGAAGTCGAATTATAAAGATTTCATGCGAGTCGGAAGATCGTGGACTAGAAATTGAGGAAAGTCGCAGATCAAAGGCGCAGATCATCCGTCCGGCCGGGCGGCCCGCCATGGCCCGGGGTCAAAGGTGGTTGAATGAACTTATTTCTTACCACCATCAACCCAGTAGCGAATGACGATGGCAGCAGTCTGCCAGCAGAAAGCTCCTGCAGTCTGAAAAACCTTGGTAACGGACCTCGCCGGGATCGTTTTTGCTGTTGAGTAAGAAGGTAATGCAGTTTGCACTGGTCTTTCTCCTGAAAGTTGCGGTCAAGGAGGGTGTCGCCTGCAGTGCCGAGCTTTATTTATCAAGTCCACGTTGATTGGGCGAATATGTGAGTATGTACTTCGGCGATTTCGCCCTTCACCCCTCCATCTACTGAGCCCCATCCTCAAGGCTTCATTAATCGTCACGTCAAATTGCCTCCCACTCGTGCCCGCCCTGCCCTCCTCATGCTCAACGTTCTGGCACGTACGTCGTCTCGTGCTGGTCTCTACCTATGCGCCGATCATGTCGCGCCCACGCACGTGTCAGCAATTCAGCTGCTTCCTCGTCTCCTCTCCACAGTGTCTCCAGCGCTGCACCTCTTTCGTGTACGTCTCTTTTGCGTCCCTTCGCCCTCTTACCGCTTGCCTAGTCGTCGCATGGACTCCAACCGTGGCCGTTGCTCCGACAACGCGACCGTCGGTCTGGAGAGTAGCTTTTGGGCGGAATTTTCGGCACCTGTCCTCCCCTGCGTCGCGACGCCATCATCCTCTGACTCCCGTTAAATAGGGGCGCCCGTAATTTCCAAGTTGGGACTTTGGACGAGTACATTTCCTTTTTCGTCCTCGATCATAGATTGTGTGTTAGTCGGGCACAATAGCGCGCGTCGCTTCAATTTCTCTTTACCTCATGCCTACTGCGCACCATTTTCGTGGTATACGTTTCGTTTTTGTTAGTGCTGAGCACAATATTTACGGCGTTTCCTTCACATTCCATGCTATTTTTTCCGTTGGTTTCTACTAAAATCCAAAATTTAGTAGCGCATCCATCACCGGGCAGAATCCTCGTATATCCCGTCACTGAACGTTCAATGGCCGCAGTGTGGGCCACCTTGTTTTCAACAGCCGACAAGAAAAAAACTGGAGGTGGTAAAAAACACAGTGTCATAGCTCCAATTACGGTAAAATACATAACTAGTAAGTCTCGGTTCTCTGCACTAACAAAAGCTTTCTTATCCACAACACTGCACGTTGGTTTCGAGCCATGGCGATTAAAGTACACTTCATGAAACAAAGACTTTGAAAGCCTCGTAGCATCTCAGGATGATGCGCCTATTATCCAACGGCTTCATGCCTTCGGCCCTCGGTCTCGGGAGGTCAGGAAGATGAAAAGAGACAATGGTCGGGGTGTTGGGATAATCTCCGCGTTCCACACACCGCACAAACTCTTCGGTGAGGGGGATTTTGTAAAACGTCGGGCTCGTCCCAACCAATATGATACCTGGGACGACCTAGCATTACAGTTAGGACAAAGGTTCATAAGAATCGATTTGTATTTCACCAAGCTCTGTAAACGGGGCAGCCCGGAAGCGGTCCTGGTTGTCTGGTTCGCTTGATACGCCGCGATCGCTCCGGCGATAAGTTGCGGGTAGGCGTCGGTGCGCCCTCCCAAGCGCTTGTCCTCTTGAACGAGGAGGATGATGTCGTCCAACCTTCGATGTATGACGGAGACATCTAGTTTGGCGTAGTTGAACTCTCCACAGATTAGGAAGCGAAGTTCTTGACGAGTGCGCGCCACACGCGGACGACGGGTGTAGCCCAGCGCGTTGAAAAGGCATACTGCGAAATCACCGATAGCCGATTCCTCCGGATTGGAAGCACTCATGGCGAGATCGAGGAGACTGAGAAGATGAAAGTTTACGTCGGAAACTGTGTTATCGGCGTGTTCGACGGTGAGAATCTCGTTATCGACGGCTGGAGCGCGCAGTTGAGCCACTCTGAAGAAGGTAGTGGCGTCCTCGAATGAAAGGTGTACGTTATATGCGTCGGTTTCATTGTGTGTCCATTCGCTGCCGGATTTCGCTGAACGAGTGATATTGGCCATGATGGTCTGGAGTCAAGGTTATAAAGAGCCTCCGCGTCATAGCCCTTCCGAAGTGAGCAATAATAGCCTGAGAAGCGAGAGAAAAACCAGACCGAACCGAGCGGAGAGCAATTGAACCATCACAGTAATAGCCGGCGAAAAAAATGGCAAGGTTTCAACAGAGCCTCCGCGTCCAATAGCTCTTCCGAAGTTCGCAGTGTGTAGGCGTTGTACAGGAAATATACGTGAAGTAATACAGTTAATGATGCAAGTAAGACAGCAAGAGGTAGTTGTGAGTGTAGGTAGAGTACAAATAAGCAAAACAATCATGATGGAGCTGGCCGTCTCAACGTCACAGGCGGTTTAGCAGCAGGCTCCGCTGATTTCAGACGCTTGGCGAGCGAAGCTTCAGCCTGTGCTGTCAGCCGCGCCCTCCTCCCGAGGTCGTTTTGCGGCCCCCATGATCTGAACGCCCTGTCCGCAGGTGGTGCAGCAGCAGAGGTCGAAGCAACTGGCGGGGCTCGAGTTGCTCCTCCTCGGATACTCAGGCCATTGCCCCGTGCACGTGGGGCTGCCCCTCGGGCAGCAGGTCCACCACGAGTGGCCCCAGGCGCCGCGCCGCGAGTGGCAACGGCGGGAGCACCGCCGCGGGCAGCCATCGCGGGGACACCACCGCGTGCAACCCCTGTGGGCTTTGCCGTCGACGCTGAATCCGATGTCGACGTGGAAGGAGTGACAGGGGCAGGAGCCGAAGCCGAAAGCGACGACGTAGAAGCGGACGGAGTCGGAGGGTTAGGTATCACCCCTTCCTTTTGCCACGCAAGGATCTGGGCCTCGAGATCCTTCACCTTCTTCTGTGCCTTCACGAGCTGCTGATCCTTTACTTTTGCTCTGGAGGCGGATTCAGCACGACCCCTCTCTACAGCGGCGTTGATCTCATCCGCTCGACTTTTCTCCAAGTCTTCATCGTGTTTAGCGATAGCGGCTGCGATCAAAGCGGCGACATCAGCCGGGGGAGCCGAGGGAGCTGCAGGCGGGTGTCTCTGCTCGCGCGGCGTCGACAGCGGCTTTGAGTTCTGCGGCATGCTTCGCGGAGAGACTGTCCTGAAGGGCTTGTAGCTCGTCGGCATGTTTCTTCGTAACATTCCTCCGGAATGGCTTCCGTCGAACTCGGCACTTCACTCTTCACCTCTGCGACAGCAGCCGGCGACGGCGGCTGCCTGAGTTTCAGCCGCCTTATGTTGGGCTTGAGCCAACTGGCGCGCCCGAGCCATCAGTTTGTCGTGCGCAGCTTTCATGTCGACATATTTCTTCTCCGAGTCCTAGAAAACAAAGCTTGAGCATTCGAAGGTAGTGGAAGGAAAGAAAAGGGAATACTTTGGCTTCTGTTTGAGCCGCATCTCGTGCCTGGGTAAGTTCAGCCTTCTGGGCCTCCCATAGACGCTGTGCTTCCTCTACGTCGGCAGACACGGCGGGGGCAGGAGCGCTCGCGGTTGCGACCCAAGTAGACTTTTCGGCCAGTAACGCATCCCGCTCCGTACGAAGAGCAGCCTGTGGACTTGTGGGTAACAGTTGCAACTACGACCGATGGAACCCACAATGGTCTCGGCTTGAGAAGCCACCTCTGCAGAAGAATTTTGAACGCTGGTAAGCCTTATCAGCATCAGAGCTGGCCTTGGACTCTTGAAGTGTCTTGATTTCGGATTCCAAAGCGGCAATTTTCGTAACCAGCCCTTGCTTTTCAGCGGCAGCTGCCGATTTCTCCGCATTCATTTGACCGAGCCGGGCTTTGAAGCCTTCGTTATTCTTGGCATATGTATCCCTGAACGTCCGCAAATTGTTTTCCACAGCTGCAGTCTGAAATCACATCGTTTAAGAAAGAAAAAGAGCCACTGAGACGGGGCAGAGTACGCACGTGCGTCTGCTGTTCTTGGAAGGCCTTCTCCTGCTCCTCCTTGAAGCTCTCAGCCGCAGCCACCTGCGTCTTCAACTGCTCAATCTCATCTTTGAGTGATTGGACCTCGGCCGGGTCAATGCGGTCGTACTGCGCAGATGAGCAGATGAACGAAATGAGTCAAATAAATCATACCTTGCTCAGAAGCTGAGTATTACGCTCCTGCCACTTTCGATTCTCCTCCTCCAGACGCGCCATCTGGCTGGCACGGGCCTCCAATTCGGCCTGTGCAACCCGTGCTTGTTCTTTAGCGGGATTGAGCTGGGCGGACAACTGTTTCAGCTTGGCCTCTAATTCCCGAGATCGCTTGGCATGATTCTCGCAGTCGGTGCGCAGCGTAGCGTTGCTCTCGCGCAAAATGTTCAGCTGGTTGATACGCTCAACAAGCTCTGCAGTGCTGTGCAGCCGAAGCAGCAGTTTCGACTGCCCGTTCTCGTTCCTAAAAGTCCTCATGAGCGTCGGGAGTATCAAAGGCAAGAATGGCGTACCTCGGAAAGCGAGGCCCTAGTATCGTTTAGAGTTTGCGTCAAGTGGCTCTATCTGAGTCTTCAGACGAGTATTCTCCTGCTTGCTGAGCTCCAGCTGGAGGTCAACGATCTCCTTCTCCTTGCGCAAGTATGCGACAACGGAACGGAGTTCGGAGAGCTTGGTGTCGGTATCATCCGCCGACTCGCCTTCTCCAGACGCGGAAGGTCGAACTCTCAGCAGCTTGGCGGATACGAGCGGCCTGAGAGCTGACCGACTCGAGGTGCTGGTGAAGTAGCGAGTTTTGGGAGGTGAGATCTTGGCACCTAAAAACGAAGTAAGCTCAAGACTGCTTTTTTTTTCGTTTCACGAGGAGGAAGTCCGTACCGTCTGTTCAAGTCCGATACCTCCTTATCGAGAGCGTCCTTTTGCAGGGCCCAACTGCTCTCTGAAGTGGTGAGCTTCGCGATGGCGGTTTCGGCAGCAGTTTGATGATCCCGGGCCGTCGCTTGTGCCTTTGACAGTTGTTTTTTTAAGCTGTCGACGGCCTTGATCGACTCTGCATGTGCGACAACTTCCTGTGTATAACGCTCCTCCGCTGCCTGTGTACGGCTCGACGTATGCTCACAGCGATCAAACAACGGTGCTCACCTTGGCGCGGTCTTCTTGCTGCCGGACTTCGTTCTCGCGAGAGGTGCGGTCACTTTCCGAGTGCTTCTCAGATGTGCCGAGCTCGACAATCGTATCCTCGAGGACTTCTTGTCGTTGGTCCAAGCAGTCCGCTCCGTATCAAACGACTTTTGAAGCTCGTTGTACTTGGCATTGAATTGGGTCAATTCTTGCTGTATAGCAGCGAGTTTCTCCTGGATAGCGTTGTACTCAGGACTGGATAGTTCACTCATCAACAACGCTTCGCCGAAAAATAAGGATCTAACACACCTCATGTCTCGCGATCTGCGCCTCGGTCGAACTCTTGTACTCCTCGTGCGTAGTATCAAGACTGTTCAGGGCCGCCTCATTCGCTTCGCTAATCTGGCGGAACTGCTGGACGTGGCTGCGTGCCGTAGCAAGATCGACTTCAGTCACCTTGAGAGCGGATCTACGCACAGTCAATACGTTGCCGTGGAAGAAGAAGAAAAACAAGATAGACCTAAGCTCCGCCACCTCAGCCTCAAGTTGCTGCTCGCGGCTCAGGTCCTGATCCATGTGTTGAGCGATGCCGGCAACACTCGATCGCCGTTCATAGACAGCGAGTTTCTCTTCGTTGCCCTGAAGCTGACGAGCGAGCTCCTCCACGCGCTGCTCGAGGTGCATCTTGCTCGTCTCAGCGCCAACTAAGGATTCTCGCGTCTTAGAGAAGTCTTGGACCTGAAATGCTTCCATCAAATCGGATCTGAAGAGGAATTTGTTGTTTCTTACGGCCTTGTCGAGGCGAGTTTGCAGTTCCTTCACTTCGATGTCCTTTTGCAAAGAAACGTGCCGAGTAGCGTCTCGTTCCAGGGAAAGCTGTACCCTCAAATCTTGGCTACGCGGGATGTAAGTAAAATCTGAAAGGGGTCTCCGCGATAGGCACGTACTTTTGCCCTTCGTACATCTGCACTTGATTCTCCAACCGCCTGCGATCGTTCGCGCCGGAGTTTTCGAGATCATTGTGCATTTTCTGGACATTGCCCATGAGATCGGACAAATGCGACCGCTCCATTGCGAGCGTCTTGTTCTCTTCCACAAGACGGCCTTGGACACTCTGTTGATGTGGCGTCAAAATCTGAACGTAGATGTATGGATGGGCACACGAACCTCCCAGATCTTCTTCTCAGCACGAAGATTGGCGCACTCATTGCGCAGTTGCTCAATCCGTCCGTTGGCAAGTCTGCAAGTCCTCCGTGGCACGACTACATTCGATGTCGATCCGGGTCCATTGATCGAAGAGTTGCTGATTCCGCTTCGTCAGGTCCTCAATCTCACGACCGTGGATGGAGAACTGGTCCTGGCTCATCCTGTGCCGGTCTAAAGCAGCCGATGAGATGGGCAAAAATACCGAAAAATGTAAAGGACGTACCAGACAGGTATTCAATCCGGGCGTTGGCTTTAGCAAGCGCAGCACCAAGCTGGCCGACTTCGCGCTGGGACGTAAGCAGCTCCTCCCTAAGCCGTACAGAGTCGACTCCCATCTCAGTACGATACGTCTCGAACTGGTTCTGCATCTCAGCAAGCTCCTTGGCCATGTCGCTCGAATTAGGCGGCAAACCCTCGCCAAACCCATTGGCGTCGCCGCTCATACCGTTCGTAGCCGCCCCGCCGTGCTCCACCCGCGCCAACATAGCCTTCAGCGCGTCCCGCTCCTTCACATACGCCTTGATAATCGTATCGCTGCTGCTCTTCTGCCTCTCGAGCTGGTCCGCAAGCTCCTGCATCGCCTCATGCGCCTCGCGCACCGCCTCACCCTGCTCCCTCTCCATCGCCTCCCGATAGTCCCGCTCCTCGCCCTCCATCTTGTCCCCGAGCTCCCGCACGATCTTCAGCAGCTTCTGGTTCTGCTCCTGCAGTTGCCCGATCGACTGGAACAGTACGAGATTGTTGGTGATCACGCCATCGATGGTCTCCGCGGGCGCGGCCGCGAGCATCTCAATGTCCGCGTCCGAGGGGATCGACGGGTCGTCCCGACGGCTGAGCTCGCGGAGGAGGTTCTGGATCTGCCGCCCAAGATCGGTGAGCTGTTGCTGGAGGAGGTCGTTCTCGCGTGTGGACCGGGCCAGCTTCTGTGAGTTCTCTTGGGCGAGCTGTCGCTTGCGAGTCGCGATCAGCCAGCGCCTGGGCGAGTTGCGAGGCAAGGTGGGAGGCCTCGGACTGTAGGCGCTCGTATTCCGCGCGTTGTTGCGACAGAATAGGTGCCTGCGGAGATTGAGTAAATAGTAGCAGGAGGTAAAATTCAGCACGCACCCGCTCCTCGATTTGCGCAAGAACAGGCAGAGAGCGTCTGATCCATGCGCTCATACTCGGTGCACTTCTTCGCAAACTCGTCTTGCAGTCGGACATAGTCCGCATAGACCTCGGTGAAGGTCTTCCCGCTCTTCTGCGCCTTGCTGACCATCGCTACCGTCGGGCTGAGACCCATCATCCCGTCCGTGGTGAAGTCGAGTGCCCGGGGACCAGGAACAGGTAAGTCTCCCCTCCCCATCCGCTCCAACACTTCCTCTAGCTGCTCCGTCCGACGCTCCGCCTCCTCGCGCGCCTTCCTCTCCCGCTGCACCTCGTCCCGTAGCACTGCCTCCCTCCGATCCGCCTTGTCGCCCACGTCCGCCCAATCGCGCTCTATGTTATCGACCACCTGCTTGGCTTTTATCTCGCGCTCCTCCATCATGGCCACCAGTCGCCGCAAGTTCTTGGCCTCGCTCGCGTACGTCGCCTCCTGGTCGGCAAGCTGGCCCGTGAGGTCCTGCACCCGCGCCAGCGCCTGAGTCAGTTGATGTGTCTGCGCGGTGTGCGTAGATTGCAGAGCCTTGAGCGTGGCTTGCGTCGACGCATGAGTTTGCGTTAGGGCGTCAAAGTTGGCTTGCAGGGTGACGAGCTCCGCGTGTTTTGTTCGGCGGTGCTTCGAGTATTCGTCAGACTTGGCGGTGAGTTCAGCGTTCGTGCGCTCTGCCTCGGCTTGGGAGAGCTGGAGCTGTTGGGTGAGTGATTCGAGTTTGAACTAAGCGAATTTAGTGAGCTTTGAAAAGATGTGAGGGACAACCGTGCGCACCTTTGTGGATGTTTCGGACGACCGCAATTCTCGTACTTGGCTTTCGAGTGTCTGGTGCTCCTGTCGCGCTTCCTTGAGGTTGGCACGAAGATTTTGAATTTCCTCTGCGTCGTGTCAACATCGAGACAACCAGATATAAGAAACGCGCGCACCTTGCCGCTGGCTGTCATCCTGCTTCATTCGACTAATCACGCCGACCAGGTCGCGTTTTTCACGCTCCGTGTCCTCGACGCGATGCTTCAAGTTGTCGACCTCGGTGGAAGAGGAGGTTTGCGAAGTAGACAAAGAGGATATCTGAGCTTGTAACGCGGCCTGGGATGTTACTGTACCGCGATTAAATAAATGTCAGCGCGCCACCGAAAGTGAAAGACGCACAGAGTTCGTCCCGTTGCTGCTTAACCTGCTTCAGCTCGGCCTGCAACGCTTCTGAGGAGCCCTCGAGCTCCTTGGTCAGGGACTCCTTGTCCTGCAGCGCCTGATCCATCTCGACCTCGATTCTCTCTACCTCTGCGCGATCCTCGTCTCGTTCCCGCACCGCAACATCGAGTTTCGAAGCCAAGTCAATGAGGCGCCGGTAGAGCTCAATGATGCCCTCTGGGCTCTGCGACGTGATGCTCGTTTCGGGCAGAAGATTGGACAAAGTGTCGAGGTCAACATCTGAAGGTATGAAGACCGTCAGACGCTGGTTGTCGTCTGCCGTGGGGGAACCAGGGTCATGCTCTGGGTCGGCAGCAGCTGCAGCCGCCGCCTTGCTTTTTCTGCGAGTCTTCATCATGACCGCAGATGGAGGAAAGAACGAGGCGGAACTTTCCCACGCTCAAACAAAGATTATAAAAAGCCTGGAAACGAGACACCAGCGCTATCACTCAATTTGGTTACAGCTCGCTTCATTGGGACGACGGGCGGCGGTGGACCATTTCACCGGAGGTCCCTCGAAAGACCTTGAAAACAAGGTTCCCAACCTTGTCACTCGGGGGCCCGTATTCAAGCGAAGCGACACAAACGCAAATGACTACGCCTTCTTACACCACCTCAACGCGTCTCCCACGACCCGTACGTGCATATTTATTGTGTTCACGCGTTATAAGGAGAACAGTGGAGTTTGTTCGGGCTGCTGGTGCACAACAGAGCCACACTGAGAACAAACAACCGCTTTTGTCCAAAAATGGTAAATCGTTATCTTTGACGTGTTGCAATCAACAAGTTCAGCGAAGTTCATCGGTTACCGCTGAATTATAATCCCAAGTTTGTGTTCGGCATTTCCCCACATGATCCATACCGTCACCCTTGGTCCAAAAGACGGGTAAATATTATAGTTGTTGACGCTGGGTCAGCTATAAGTATCGTCAATGTTGCCCGTGGAATCCGCGAACATAAATCCAGGTACGAGTGATCGAACAGGGCTTCCCTTGTCGAAACTTTTCAAGGCCAAGCTGAGCGGAAGGCGCGCGCGGACGGCGCGATGCGCTCTGGAATTTGGATGAGCGTCGACTCGGAAGGACTTCGTTTTGGATCTCGGATGAAAGCAAATTCAGCGCGTTTTGGACCCAAGCTGCACATTTCTAACCATCACTCTTTTATGGTGCTGTTCTTGACTTTTTCTCTTGCTCAAATTGGCTGTCTGAATTCTATATACTTATGTGGCATGTTAGGTCCTTTGGCCAACTCCAGTCTTCAATTGCGATGTTCGGCGTCACGGTGGTTCAACTGCCTTTCAGATACTAGTTGCTTATTAGTGAGCCCAATATTTTATCATAAGCCTTGGTCAATACGGGAAATGTTGCGCGGTTCTCTGAACTACATGTATTCCTGCGACTTTTATGGCTGTGGGTTGAAAATGATCGGCTGTGATCGGCCCGGCCACCATGATTTGCCGCTTCCGAGTCCCACGATCGAAGACGTCGATTCAGCGACTCGCCTCTCTCTCCCGTACCATGAAGTACATTACAGGCGACGTACGCCCCGCCGCTCCCCACCCTGCGGCCATGCGCTGAACCCTCCCAGGAGCTCGCGAAGATCATCAAGAGCGACAAGGTCGCTAATCGGGATTACCTCGTCGTGGATGTGCGCGACGACGACTATGCGGGCGGAAACATTAAGAGCGCTTTGAATTTGCCATCACGGGAGTTTCAGATGAGCGCGTACGACCTGGTGCAGAAGACGGCGGATGTAAAGACGATGATCTTTCATTGCGCGTTGTCGCAGATGCGGTGCGTGCAATTTAAAACGCGGCGCCTCTCTAAGCAGTATATGCTCATTTGGTAGTATGCACCAGAGGCCCGAAAGCAGCGCGTGTATAAGGGTTTTGCTCTCGCTGTTGAATCGTCTGACCACGCGTCATTTCAAGATTTATGAAGAGACGCGAAGCAATCTGAATCTCGCTAGAGAAAAGCCGCAGGAAGTCTACGTCTTGCGGGACGGGTTTACCGACTTTCAGCGAAGGTTCAAGGTATGAAGTTCACGTGTATTATGTGCTTTGTGCGAATAAATGTGGGATAGGATGACCCCGCGCTCGTGGAGAACTGGGAAGAAGAAGTCTGGGCAAACGCTGAAGATTGGAGTTGAAATATCAAGTCGATTTAGGCTCCTTATCATCCTCCCTCTTCAATCGCAATTGTTTCCCTAGATTCTGAATGGCCATGCGCGTCAATTCTTGCTGTTTTGCGATCTTGTTCTGACATATATTCCTAAAAATCTAAGTTGCTGTTTGCAAGAGGATCGGACGAGCATGATTCACCATGAAGTCACAGAAATTACTGCCCATGTACCTATTGCCCAGCTACCCGCAACTACTGGGTCTGAATACGATTGGTTAACTGCAGAGAACTAGAGCGCGGGGCAATTTACACACTTGCGGACAAGCCCCGAATGAAACCGATGCCAACGCCGGCAGCTATTCCACTAAGAAGACTGCTGCGCGCACAGGGAACTTCTGCAATATGTATTGCACTCTTTACTAGCGCGCGTCGTTGTTAGTACCGCGCAAACCTAGCAACTTGATCAAGTGTCCTCACTCGAAATGAATCCGCAACCAAGTTGCCGGTGGATGGAGGACCAAGTTTTGGAGGGGGAATGTTGAAGGGGTCATCCACGAGGCCCGTTGTGAGCGGCTTGGGGTCAGGCATCCTCGCCGTCAAGCCAAGGTGACGGTAAGAGCAAGGGTTTTCGTGATCGCATCGGATATCCGATACCTCCGATGTGCAACTTGTTCCAAACCACAACCTTCAAAATTCGCTGTTGTAGAATGAGCTGGAACTGACCTCATTTACTCTGGATTTTTAGAAAGAGCGCATCTATGATGAGGGTCCTTCATGCTTTATGTACGTACATCGTACGGTAGCGGCCCTAGCGAGGCACCTGGCAGACCACCAAACAGATACCCGCTTTGGCTCTACGCAATATCAACCCATACCGGAAGACGACCGTGGCCGGACGCCCTTCAAATCTCAACTGGATGATTTTTCTCGCTACAGGAACAGCTATCTCCTGGCTTGCTCGGTCGCTTTGGGGAGCCTATTCTATGGCTACGACATGTGCGTACAACCCGAAGGTTGTATCCATCGTCAGACTTACTGTCGGAAGCGGTTTGATCGGTGGGGTTCTTGCCCTTGATTCATTCCAGCATTATTTTGGCTTGGACGAAATGACCCCCGGAGAACGGGCCTGGCTGAACGGAAACATTGTGGCCATTCTACAGCTGGGATGCTTGTAAGTAGGCATCATGCATTTTTATATCCGAACCTGACGCCCGTACATTGGGGGCACTGGGTGTTGGATCATTTTCCAGCCGTTACGGACGGAAACCGTGTCTACTTGATTCTGGGGCCATTTATGTCATTAGAAGCACTATGCAAGTTGTGGCGGGGTTAGGAACTACTCGATCAAACGCTTTGAGGCTGCTCTACGTTGGCCGGTAGGTGCACAATGTAATTTTTTCGCACAACTTGTTTTGACACTTTCGCAGGAGTTTATGGCGGAGTCAAGGTACTTCTTATATTACTTGGATGCGGTCTTTCTCAGGGACTTGTAAAAAATGCGTCCAGGTCATATCAGTTTCACTCGTCCTCGCTTTCGCTGTTGAAGGCATCGGCCGCAAAAAATGCCTCATCCTCGGGGGTCTCGGGCGAGCGTTAATGATGCTATGGATCGGAGGCTTCACCGCGTTCCTCCCCCCAGCTACGCCCGTCGCACCGTCTGCCCTCAGTTACCTATCCGTCCTCGCCGTCTACCTCTATGCCGTGTTCTACTGCATTGGCTGGGGTCCGCTCCCCTGGATCGTCGCGGCCGAAGTCGCGCCAAACCACCTCCGAACGGCCGTGATGACAATCGCTATTGGAGTGAATTGGTATGCATATTCGCAATCAGCTGCCACTTACCGTTTCTCACATTTGCTCGCTCAGGCTCTTCTCGTTAACCATCTCGAAACTCACGCCCATCATGCTAAATGAACTCGGTTACGGGCCGTTCCTAATATTCGGGTTCTGCTGTCTCTTGATGGCGTTCTGGGCGTGGATTTGCCTGCCGGAGACAGCGGGATACGGGCTCGAAGAGATCGGCTTGCTTTTTGAGAGGGAGGTGATTTCGCGGTCGTTGCAGGATGCGCCTGGGGGGCGGATGTTTATTGGATAGGCGAGCCGCGCTAGTTGTTAAACTCCCTTCCGTGGCGGCGACTGTTGGGGTGGAGGATTTGGATGCGTGAGCCTGAGAGCTTAGCGGATTTTTTTATTTCAACCAGTTGAAGTTCCTTGGTTCAACTTTACTCATTGCCTCGGCCTTCACTGCGATCAGTCAATTTTCTGGTTGTGCCCGCGTCTGAAATTTCCAAAGTGAGTCTACATCTTCCTACGTGCGTCTACATTGGTCTATGTTCGTCTACCCCAGGCAGACCGAGGTAGACTCACTATGTCTACAGCATGTAAACACATTTGGGGGTCTATTGCATGGTCTACGCGTGTAAACACTACGGGGGCCTGAGCGCAGGCCTGCTTCGGTCTTTCGGAACTCGGCGAGGCGAAACGGTGGATTCAAGTGACGAGCAGCCCAGACCTATCCGAGGAAGGTCCTCCAGTCCGAGACTCGACAGTTGAGTCAGCGTCTCCAGCGTCATCGTCCAGGCAACATGTTGGATAGGGATTGAGGTTGATCCAATTCAAAGATAAGGTAAAAATCGGTGTCGTGAATCCCCTTGCAGCTTCCTATCCGTGCCGATCCTGTCGTGGGTATGCTGGACTTCTTGCTGTCTTCCAAGAACGAACTTGAAACTTCAACTTGATGTTTTTCAGGCCTACCAGTATGCCTATAGGATGCTTTGAGTTCTATACAACTTCTACGAGCTTGTACGCGACGGGAAAATTCCAGATGCCCGATCATCGCCGTAAAATTGCTAATAAACTATTAATTCTATAATCAGGATTCCGGAATCCGTGTTGATCGAATCACTCTGACATTTTACAGTATAAACATCTTTCCTTGCTCAGCGTTTTTATAAGTGCGCAATGCTCGACGTGTTGATTTTTGGACTGGGAGCGTGGGTTCGCATCGCAAGTACACTGATTCAACTCACCCATTAACTTTATAACAGCGTTGGATCTACTTATGCTTACATCCTTCAAGGCGCGTTGACTGCGAACTCAAGCCTGCCTTTTCAAACTTTACAGTGCTTCCTAAATAGCTGGGAATCAAGTTCACGTTAGCGTGGTGGCTCGTTCGAATGCTTCAGTCATCAAAGAAAAGGTCCGTTGTTGTCCATCAGTACACTACTTCCCTTGATTGATGATAGCTCACAGGGATTGACGTTGCGCTCAAATAAATTCGGTGACCACAAAGGGATACAGTTCTATGCAGGTAATCATGGTTCAATAGGTCACAGTCGATCCCTGATAATATTGTCAGTTTTTTCCGACTGTCAAGCGGCCGCAAATTCGGGGCTTTCGTTCTCTCATGGTCAATTCCCCTCTGGTATCAGTAACCCTCTCGACTGAGAGACGAATCCAGTGATATGTGCAAACAAATCGCTTCTGGATTCTGTCCCGCCTATGGAAGAAATCATCGCGCCGGTTATCGGCTCAGAGACGGTAATTGTGTTGATAC
Organism: Mycena alexandri; assembly: GCA_029233265.1. Taxonomy (NCBI): domain Eukaryota; kingdom Fungi; phylum Basidiomycota; class Agaricomycetes; order Agaricales; family Mycenaceae; genus Mycena; species Mycena alexandri. The sequence goes on along the minus strand of JARJCM010000103.1, from coordinate 247,578 downwards.
AAAATGGCATCGGGCAAGAGGAACAGCTACACAAGGCATTTCCAACCACCACTATCATAAGCTCCGCGGTATAATTTTATTGTTTTGCCGTATCTGAACCCGCTGACATTTTCATTGAAGGTCTACACAGGAGCACGGATAGTTGAACCTGGCGTGACTCAAATGTTCACTCGCACCGACTCTTTGATAATTGGGGTGGACTGGAACCTTGCCATTCCTCGAGCCCGGCAACAGGCTCATATGGATGCTCTTGCTGACATGTTCGTCAAATCCAATGCGGGCATCACCGTCAAAGAGGACGTCCGAGTGGACCGTTGGGTTAAACTCCTCTGGTTGGATTTCATTCGTTCGTCTCTGGCATGTAAGTTGTTGAACCAATATCTCTCGCAGGAACTCTGTCTGGTTCGTTGTTCAGCACGCCTTCATTCCACTTCCATTGATACTGAGGGCGTTTTAGGAACTCGTTAACGGCTTTGACGGGACTGCGAACTCGGGATTTTATCAAAACATCAGTGAATGCCGAGTCGGTTGCTCGCTCAATGTTTTCTGAAGGAATCAATATCGCCAAAGCCAAGGGTATTGCTGTTCCGGAAGATACCCTGAAGACAATGATGAAGCAGTATATTTCACTGTCTGGGTCGAATAGCTCCATGCTGGTTGACGCACTAAATAAAAAACCGATGGAAATAGAAGTGCACATTAGTGTATGCTGGACCTCAATTTTAATTCTGATGTTGAATGCGACAAGCGATACTTGGAAACCTCATGCGCGAAGGGATGGGCCTCAACATTCCGGTCCCAACTCTCACAGTGTTCGTCCACATTTTTATTTTATTTCACCGAGCTCACATGAAGAGGCCAGAATCTATTCGCTCTTGAAAGCCTTGGACTGGAAGAATGCTCACCCCGAAGAGGCTCGTCTGTAGATGATTACGGTCGTTCATCGGGAAGTAACAATTTGTTTTGGGGAAAATACCAGTCCAAGTGCTGGGTTGAAGCTGAGGACTGCAACAGGACAGCGGGGTTCGTAATTATTGATAACAGATTTATCTTTGCCTTGACGGAATATGGACCCTGAAAACTCTTGTCTGTTTGAGGATACCCGAAAATCCCTTCCGAGTAGTATTAGAATCGCGGCTTGGACGATGAATTTCTCCATCCATCCTTGAATTGGATGATTGTGGTTAGCCAGTGGGCGTACAATCTTTCCAGCCTCCAATAATTCTATTTCTCTAAGATTTCAAATTTGAACCTTGAGTTGAACTCTACTAGATGGGCTCACGAGGCACGACAACGAACGGATGAGCTCCCAGCTATGATGCAGGCTTGTTCCATTTACACACAGAAAGAGAACGTAAATGGATAATTCAGGGCCCGCATAAATCTGGGTCAAGCTAGTAGGCGAATCGCATCCTTGCGCATAGAGACAAGGTCTACATAAATATTACGGTAAGTTGACATCTTCGATAGCTGGAAGAAATCAAGCTCACCAACACAAATTTATAAGGACGGTACATCCTATGAGTTCGGGGATAAGTATACCACTGGAGGCGTATGAGTTCAGTGCTTGACTCGTAACTCGCGTAGAACCAATACCATTCCGCTATGATGACAAAAAAACACATCCAGGAAAATTGAAGGACTAGTTCCACTTTCTTCTACAAAATGGGACTTTCTGTCAAAGTTCTGCTCTAGACTTGAGCTCATTAGTGCGGAGTTGTTAGATATGGTTCATTTTCTTCCAAATACATGTTCTGGAGTTAAACTGGCTGCATTTTATGAGGTTCAGCTTGAATTAACACTGGTTTGTTTTGGTGCTTAGCATAGCACAATAGATTGGGCGGCCCACGGGGGGTACCTAGATACTAGGGATGGATGGAAAACACTATTGCTCTCATCCCCAAGCCTGTCAGGGAGCTGAGAGTATTTATAGTTGGGCGAGGGACAAATGAAACACTAGTTTGGACAATTTTATCAAAGAAATTGAAACTAGTCCTTCAATTTTGCACCAAAACTCCCAAGAAAATTCACAGTTACACCTAAGATACATACACACAACTCTACTGAGGCCGATTTGTGGAAAAGCTACGAAAAGTGGTGAAGAAAGGCAGTTGAACACCGCGCGTCCCAAAAAGGAGCGTTACGGTCACGGCACGTGGGGTAACCGTAAGTGCCTGTCCGCTACCTTACCCCTGCGTTTGACATCGTTAGCATATTCTTCGGTAATGGCCCTGCCGGGTGGAGCCTGGATACACCCCTTTATAAGTCCAGAGTTCCTCTATTCAACCAAAATTTCGAGAACAACAACTCTAGCGGAGTGCTTTAAGTGAGCTCGTACCACAAACACGATCCTTCCTTCCCCTTTGTCTATGATACGCAACGACCCAAGTTCTAATGTCTCCCACAGCCCCAAAGAATAGGGACCGAGGTTCGAATGTCTGGTAGCCAACTTCCTCATACACCCCAGCTTCAACGTAGAAGCCCAGTCCAACGGGAGGCTGCTGGGTACCGAGGTCAGATGTCGGGTAATAGAATCACAGCATGTTGTTGTTTTCGCGTTAAGCTCTGCACACGTGACCGTGTCAGGTTGGCCACGTTGGACTGCGTGGCCGAAACACCTCGAGTCCTTTACCATGGAGCTGGATTCCATGAAACATCACCTGTGACGCGTAGGAGGACAACCCAAACGTGTTTGACGTGCTGCGACGCGTCTCAGAGCCACGCAGCAATTTCTTGTTCATTGTTCTTCTCTTCTATTGTTCTCTACTATAAAATGCTGGTCATGTAGTAGGCAGAAATATATCTTTTCCCCTTCCCTTCCCCCCATACACCCTTATTTTCTACAATAGGTTATGGGCCCCGGCCGTAACTGATTTTCTCCCACATTACATCACTCGCATCATCCGGATCACTCAACCGTTTCCACGGTTCAACTTTCCTCGTTCACATCCACATCCACTTCTTCTGTGACGTGCCGGCCGCCTCTCGCATCCACTAGTTTCTTTGTGACGCCTACTCGACGCCTCTCACATTTTATTGACACACACACGTCGCTGCCTTCACACTATGGCTACATCCGACTCGACTAGCTCGGCATATCACATCCAACACTTGCTCGGCGAGGAGAACTATCGCACCTGGTCCGTCAAGCTGATGGATATCCTTACGGATCAGGGGCTCATCGAGTACGTCACGGGTGGACTCCTGCGACCTACGCATACCCACAATGCCGCCGGTGCCATCGTAGACCCGAATGGTACAGGCCGCCTCCATTGCTGAATGGGATCGCAAGGACCGCCAAGCTCTATCTCAAATCCGTCTCCGAGTCACGGATGACCCGCTGATTTACATCACGGACGCCACTACATCGAAATCCGCTTGGGACACGCTAGCCGACACATACGCGCCCAAGGGAGTTATTACTGTTGTGCTGCTTCGCCGACAACTCGCACGCCTTTACTGCGAGGAGGGCAGCAGCATCGAGGAGCATATTCGCACGCTCACCAACCTGCGTTCCAAACTCGCGGCGCAGGGTACCAAGCTTATGGAGGAGGAATACTCTATCACCCTTCTCACGTCACTTCCCGACTCGTGGGACGCCTTTATTTCTGGGATCGACACCGCTTCCCTTGCCGAATCAACCAAACTGGTTGCGCGCATCCTTGAGCAGGACCGCCGCCGCCATGCGAAACCTTCCTCGGACGAGGTGGCACTTCCCGCACACTACCAAAAACAGCGTGGCAAACAGTCTCAATTCAATGCTAATATTACCTGCTTCGGATGCGGCAGAATTGGGCACATGATGGCGGACTGCCGCGATGTCAAGTCGGGAAAGACTTACACACGAGCGCAAAAGGAGGAAAATACACGCGAGTCAAAGGAACAATTTGCGGGTAAGAACAACGCACATGTCACGCAGGCTTCTGCTCCAGATAACTCGGATTTTTCATTCATGGCGCATGATAACAATACATCATTGCCAGTCGGTTCATGGATTGCCGACTCGGGCGCTAGTAAACACATTCTTATTTCGAGGGATCTCTTCCACACATACACACCCACCACGAATCACACTGTGTCGGGTTTTGGTAGCGTTCGGTGCCATGGAGTTGGCACCGTCACCGTTGCCTCGCATGTCAAGGCCTCAGCGTTCAATATAACCCTTGGCAATGCATTGCACGTCCCCGATGCACCATTTAATCTCATTTCAATTGGGCGCATCGCCGATGCGGGGTTTATTATTCAATTCAACAGAGATCTTATGCATGTTTATTCCCCGGGATCCAAACGCCAAGAGATCATGCATGGTAAACGGATTGGAAATCTGTACCGCATCCATGTTACTCCGAGCACCTCCTGTTCTGCACCAATCGCATTCCCAGTTTCTGCGGCATTGTATGCACCTCCGTCTCCTGGTCCACCTCTGTCAACTGGACATGCATTCCCTGCTGCAACTACGCACTCCTGGGATAAATGGCATCACATCTTTGGCCACATTTCTCCAGCCTCCGTAAAGCTGTTGAAAAATCACAACATGGTTGATGGGATGGATATCGATTCCTCAACCCAACCCTCTGCTCAGTGCACAGTATGCATCAAAGCGAAATCACACGTTGCTCCGTTTCCAGCTGAAGCTGAACGCAAGTATACTGAAATCGGTGAAATGACATTCACTGATGTCTGGGGACCGTCGCGCGTGACTGGAATTCGCGGCGAGCGGTACTATATTAGCTTCACCGATGGTGCAACGCGTCGCACCATTATCTACACCATGAAGAAGCGCACAGAGGTGCTGCCTCGGATCAAAGATTACGACGCGTATATTTTCACGCAGACCGGAAAACGTGTCAAGGCTTTTCACTGTGACAACGCAAAGGAGTATGTCTCCAAGGAGCTTCGAGATTATCTCGGCTCCCGTGGGATACGTCTTGAGCTTACCGCCCCATACTCTGCTGCTCAGAATGGTGTTGCTGAACGCTTGAATCGCACCCTCGTTGAGCACGGCCGTAGCATGCTCATCGCACATGCCATACCACAATACCTTTGGCCCGAAGCAATTGCATATGCCACATACCTGAAAAACCGATCCCCAACGCGCGCTCTCGGTGATAGGATAACACCAGACGAGGCATTCTGGGGCAAGAAACCAAATGTGGCGGCACTCCAGGAATTTGGAGCACCATGTGAAGTCTTGAAGCAGGATGGCAAGAGCTCGAAGATTGTTGCAAAAACCCGTTCATGCCTGTTCATGGGTCTTTCTGACGAGTCCCGCGCATGGAGATACTATAACACGAACACACACCAGGTTCTTACCTCGCGAAACATTACATTCATCAATGTTGAACCGACTACAAATGTCCCGCCTCCGCCTCAAGTCGAGGGGGAGAATATGTTGGAACTCGAGCGTGAGGCTGCGCCGGAATTACCTCCCGCACCCATGGAAATCTCCACCCCTTCCACACTCACTCCTATTCCCTCTCCTACGCCGACCCCCCCACCGTCAACGCCTGAGAAGGCGCCACGCGACATCAGCAGCGCTATCAGCAAAGACAACATTGTGGTCGGGCCTCGCGTCCGCAAATCCACACAGGGTGATCGTGCTCAGATCGCCTACGCCCTTGCCGCAATCATCGATCCTGTCTCTAACGACCCACTCACCGTTGCTGAAGCCAAGTCGCGCCCCGACTGGACAGAGTGGAAGCAGGCGATGGATGATGAGATGGAGCAACTCCGAAAGCTCGGCACCTTCTCCCTTTGTGCCCTGCCTCAAGGCCGCACAGCGATTGCGTGCAAGTGGGTTTTCCGTGTGAAACGCGACGAGAGTGGTTCAATTACACATTATAAAGCCCGGCTGGTCGCGAAAGGATTCTCGCAGATCCCCGGCATTGACTACGATGAGACATTTGCCCCCGTCGTCCGCATGGAAAGCATCCGGCTCCTTCTTGCTCTTGCTGCACGCTACAACCTCGAGATCCACGTAGTCGATGTGATCAGAGCGTATCTCAATGGCAAGCTTGATGAGGAGATATACATGCAGCAGCCGGAGTGCTACCGTGACGGCACCACAAATGTTTGGCGACTCAATAAAGCCCTTTATGGCTTAAAGCAGTCCGGCCGTGTTTGGAACCTCGCGTTGAATTCAACTTTCCTCTCCCACGGCTACCTTCGACTACTCGCGGACCAATGTGTCTACATCAAACGCAACGATGCCGAACTCACGATCATCGCTGTCCATGTCGATGATATGACGATCCTCGCATCTTCAACCATTCTCATGGAAGCCGCTGAGACGGACCTTGAACGGATGTTCAACGTCAAGAAGCTGGGCACGATTCGCCAGCTGCTCGGGATGGAAATCTGCCGGAAAGCAGATGGTTCAATTTTTCTGAGCCAATCTCAGTACATTGCCAAAATCCTTGAGCGGTTCCAGATGGATAAATGCAATCCGGTTTCAACGCCCATGGATTTGCATGTTAAGCTGGTCAAGACTCCCGATTCAGAGAGTCACCCCGACGTCAAGAACGTATACCAGCACATGGTGGGATCACTCATGTACGCTGCAATATCCACGCGCCCAGACATTTCCTTTGCGGTGCAAACCTTATCCCAATTCAACTTGAACCCCGGTCCCGTACATCTCACGGCTGTAAAGCGCATATTCCGATATCTTCGTGGATCCGTCGATCTCGGAATTCGATACAATGCAGGCCAGGACTCGGCCGTCGAGCTTTTCTCTGATGCTGATTGGGGAAACTCCCCGGATGACCGCCGGTCGATCACGGGGTACCTCTCCATGTTTTGTGGGGGAGTTGTTACCTGGAACTCCAAGAAACAACCCACAACCGCGCTTTCAAGCATGGAAGCCGAGTACATGGCTCTTGCTGCCGCTGTTCGGGAAGCACTTTGGCTCCGTACCATAATGACCGAAATTGGCCCAGCATCCGAACTCCCAACCCACATCTCCGTCGACAATCACAGCACCATTTGCTTTGCCGAGAACTCCGGCTTCCATGCCCGCTCCAAACATATTGATGTTCGACACCATTTTATTCGGGAGAAACTCGCTTCACACGAAGTATCAGTTTCCTACTCCCCGACCTCGGAAAACACTGCCGATGTGTTCACCAAACCTTTGGATAGGTCCAAGCACGAATATTTCGTCTCGCGCCTCGGAATGACTCGTGCTTGAGGGGGAGTGTTGTTGTTTTCGCGTTAAGCTCTGCACACGTGACCGTGTCAGGTTGGCCACATTGGACTACGTGGCCGAAACACCTCGAGTCCTTTACCATGGAGCTGGATTCCATGAAACATCACCTGTGACGCGTAGGAGGACAACCCAAACGTGTTTGACGTGCTGCGACGCGTCTCAGAGCCACGCAGCAATTTCTTGTTCATTGTTCTTCTCTTCTATTGTTCTCTACTATAAAATGCTGGTCATGTAGTAGGCAGAAATATATCTTTTCCCCTTCCCTTCCCCCCATACGCCCTTATTTTCTACAATACAGCACTTGGACAAACTCGACTACGAACCAATAGTTTCCCGACGCAATTACAGGCAGTGGCGGATACACAAATAAAGCACCGAGATATTCTCTACCGCGGTACTCAAACCTAGATCTTGCGTACAAAGCCAAAGGATTAAAGCTCTTGAAAACAAAGGCAAGCTTCAAGAAATAATAAGGTCCAAAGGAACAAGTTCGAAGTGGCCCGCGTAGCGAAATAATGTTTTGCAGGCGCTACCATTGAATTGCAGCAAGTGAGAATTTTACATTGAGTTAGACATCTTCCAGTGAATGCGGTTCGAGTCGGATGCTGCACAGTCGGAGGGGATTCGAGAGTCAGACGAACGAAGAAGTCAAGATCCGAAGCCCAATGTAGACTCGTAACCAGCCTGCACTACGGCAAAAAGATGGGGAGGCTGGTTTGCCGTAGGCAGACTGGTACAACTCGGAGCTCACCAAAGGGCTGTGCCCGGAGTTTGAAAAATTTCCCCGAAGCTGGATTTTGCTCAATTTATAGGGTCCCACTGAACTTTTTCAAAAATCGGGAATCTGAAGCTTTTGAACTTGAGTTCTGTCTCCTCAGAATAATATTTTATGCCTTAGAAGGTGAGCTGTGAAAATGTTAATTTTGGCGGGTAATTGATGGATTAACACAGCCACCCATCGGCACCCTCGGCGCCCGCCAAAATTTCAAAACTCTGTGCGCAGCCCTTTGGCGTGGCCCGAGTTGTACCAGTCTGCCTACGGCAAATAACCTCATCACTACTTTTGCCGTAGCGCAGACTGGTAACGAGTCTAAGCCCAATGAGGAGTGATCCAAACAGGGAAATACGGTAACCACAGTAACCGGAGCGAGAACAACGAAAGAAAAGCCCCACAAACTCAGAATGAACAAGCTCCCAGCCCTCAAACTCAAGACCGTTACGGGTGGAATGCGACAACGGTGACAAAAGGGAACCGCTTTGACATAGTGGCATAGCGTCAATCAGAGACGAGTAGAAAAGAAGCTGTTCCAAAGGCGCAACAACCACAAACATGTGGCTGTACAGTTGAAAAAGTGAGCACTACCCCCAAAAGGAAATATTTCCTTTTCGAGCCTGCTTGTGCAGTCTACTAGAACCCAGATAGATACTTACGTATCCAGGCATTACGTCCATCTTCATGCTACATGTCTCGCCGATCACTGATTTGGAACGCCTGCACCCGACCACTATGGCCGACACCTTGTCCGAAGAGGCGATTTCCGCTTTGCGTTTACAGGTCGTAAAGGTGAGTCGACGGCCCATCGACTGACGGTAACTGACTAGTACGGAGTCCCCAGTACATGAATTGTAAGTGGAAAGCCCCCTTTTCAGGCAGATTCCTGCTAAGCCTCGCTCGCAGCTGCGGCGGCAGCAATCCTGGCGAGTAGTGGTAATCATACTAAATTGCTCTGACAGTGCTAATATCAACCCCCCAGTTGTTTGACTATGCTTTGACATTTCATCTCGAGGTGCGCCCTGCAGACGATGGGACCAACGCTGACTCACATTCTCATGCTAGGTTGATCTCATTTGGCCGTCAGCGTGGTCTCCAGCCAAAATTTTATTCGTATCAGCTCGTTACACACCCTTTTTCGATGTTCCGATGCAGCTATATTGTGAGTACCATCGGCCCCAGGGGTACTGGCTGTGGTAATGAGCGCCTCCAGATTCAACTGCAAGAATGTCTTTCAAGGTTGGATAAGTAATCGCCTGAGTCCCCGCCATCTTCGTCACTTCGTTACTTCGCGTAGCGCTGTGAAACTTCGTGACTTTGATGGGAATAGATGCAAGTTCGTGAGTCTGATGGCATTTTATGAAAGTTCGTGAGTTTGCATTCCGGGCTTGTCGAGCGGCAACTCTCCGGCACATCACAGAGTGATAGCAATCAACATGTTGCCGAAATGGCTGGTTAGGTTCGGGGTTGGCGGGTTAGGGTTAGTGGTTAGTGGTTTGGGTTAGTTGGTTTGGGTTAGGGGTTAGGGGTTAGAGGTTAGAGGTTAGGGACTGGTGGTTAGTTGTTAGGGTTAGTGTTAGTGTTAGGATGAGGGATCTATATGAAAAAAACACGCCCCGGCTTGTGTGAAGGAATAGTGATGGCCGAGATTCCGGCTTCTTGAACGTGCAGCGTTGAACTTTCCATCCTACGTTATACATTCTCTACTTAATCTCGCTCTCCCTCCCGCTCTCTCTCTCGCATACCACTTAAATGATATACCACCAAGAACAGAATACCCTTAGACACCATACTGGACGAACCTTCTCACTCTCGGACATGATTCCTTCCCTCACAACACTTTACCAATATTGCATCAAGCTTCCTTCTCTTTCTCTTTTACGCAACGGAAAAACTAGAATTCATTCATCCACCAGTACGATACCGCACCAACACCATTTACTGTACAACTATCGTAGCCTATAGAGCTGTATATAGTTACAAAATTGAAAAATCAAATCAAATCAAATCAGTTGAACTCACGAACTTTCAAAGAAAGTTGTCAAACTCACGAACTTTCACGAATTCCTATCGAAGTCACGAAGTTTCACAATGGTGAGCGAAGTAACGAAGTAACGAAGTGACGAAGGTGAGGTATACTCGTAATCGCCTGGAGAGGGATATGTTTTAATATTTCCTAGCGCTGCGCGCAGATTAACATTGCAACGACTTGTAAGTTACACAACACTTGGACAAGGCTAGCTCCGATTCATGAATTGCAGGCAGCACAATATTTGGACTAGCCATGTCAGAAGGTGTGTTCATCTTCTTCAACTGAGGTGGCCCTTTCAACACTCTTTCGTGCAGCAATATTCGTTCTGCGAACATATGCCTTGAGTGGTCGACGGCGAAGAATTATCTGCGTTTTCGGAGCGATATATTCGGTGACTTTGGCAGATATTTGGCGTCAACTTCGCTCACCTTTATCCAGATCTGCGTTGTCGCGATAGTGATTATGCTGTCCGTGCTCTTGCGTTACCAGTCATGTTCGAAGTTGATTTATTTTGGTCCAAACCAAAAGCTAACTCTCAACAGATTCTGTATTCCCGCTCGGCCTTGGCGGTTGCAATCTCACCGGTGGGCCCATTATACTAGCTGGACTGGCCTTCATCCTCCTCCTTCTCAACGAGATTGGTGCGTCGTCCCATCACTCTGGGATCGATCTGACTTGGCCAGTATAATTAGCACTCATGAGCTACACACTGTGGCTTGGGGTTAAACTATACCGGCACTCTGCCAGTCCGCTCGTTGGAACATTATACCGTGACGGTATCACGTACTTTATTTTCCTTTGCCATGCGCTGTTCACTGGTGTCTCGATTTCATAATATGAATAACCTCGCGTAGTGGGGTCCACTGCAAACGTTGTTCTCCTCGTGGCGGCCCCAGTGCGTCACGCCCAAATTATTATATTCTATCCAAGTGTGGAATCGTGAGGCCTGCCACCTCCAGCTGGCTTCCGCTTGAAATCTCGCCAAAGGGGCTATTTTCTTCGATTCAACGATTTGGTGAGCAATGTCAAAGAAGGGATGCTTGAGTCCGGGTCGCGCAGCCCACAATGCGGAGGCAACGTCCGTTGAAAAGTACTTTCCGCTGATTTGAAAATTACCGCCAGAAAGTCGCAAAAGAGAACATAATCACTGCGTTCCGGCCCTATGTAGATGAACCTTTGGATACATTATTGTACGTGAATCTACATGTATCTACACATATGTACATGGGTATATGAGAGGGTAGATGCACCGTGCATCTACCTTCAGTTAAGGTTTGGATACATTATTGTACGTCACGTGGACGCGCCTCGGCTACCCTGCGGCTACGTCCGTCTACCGCCGTAGACACACCCTGCATCCCGGCCAGCTGGCTCTTTGTGCCAGCCTCACACCATAAATCTAGGCTGCCCTTTTGTCTGCAAATCCCCTTCCCTGTGTGAGTTGCCAGCACCCTCAAAACGCATAGAAATGTGTATATCTATTTTAAAATATCATGTCCGTATCAGTTAGTCCGATGTTGATCGGAGACGCAGCGATCATCACCGGCAGTCAAATACATATACCCGAAGATGGCCGAAGACAAGCCGAAAACAAGTCGAAGTCAAATGAATAGTTAAGGCATGTTTCGATCTGTTCATATTCACTTGAATGTGTCTACACAAGTGTGCCTACCTATTTCTACATGCATCTAGCTGCATCTACATTGGTCTATGTTCATCTACGTTCAGCTACAGTGTTGGCTGCATGTAGGTGAACGTAGACCCCCTTGTGTCGACTGCACGTAGACACACGTAGCAGTATGTAGACACACATGTGTGTCTACCCCATCGTCTACCCACATAGATGCAGCCTGCATCTACCTGGGGCCGGAACGCAGTGAATTGATTGCTAGAGAATCTCCGAGTCCTGCGATTCTGGACGTCAACCTTCAGTTCAACTTGGATGTTTCATGAAGAGAGAGGAACCTCGCACGGAAGTGACGGTATATTGACCAGAAGCAGCTTCAGCGCTTCTTGAATTTGGTTTTCGGACAGTTTGCAAATGCCTACTGCACTGTGGATCCTTTCCTGGCGACACCTGTTGAAATATACTTTGGAGTATAACCAAGGCGGCGGTGTCGACGAGTTTTTGGGAAACAGGTGCCGCTTGCCTGGTCGCGTTTTGGTTACAAAAATGCGGTGTTTTCAATCAAACTGCACCTACAAGCAAAACGTGAGCAAGTCCTCTATCACGGTATGCGCTGGATCAAATGAAGCGAGCCGGAAGAATAGACGTAGAGGAGGGTCGCTGGTAGCCAGATGTTTCAGAGAAACTAATATAATGTGAACTAGATATATACTTCAAAGAGGAACGGGCATTGAGCAGTTTGATAACCCGCCGTCCGAAAACATGGTGAAGACTTTGCCATTGAAGTCCAGTAACCTTTCGCAAACATGTCAATGCGGAAGACTGAAGATTGGAGTCCAACTTGGATTCGGCAGGTGAGCCAAGTGGAAGAGATTTCGAGTTACAACGTGCCGTAAGAAAATCGCAACATCAGCGAGGGCATCCAAGATTTGAGCTGAGGCGAAGTTGGGTGTTTCTTGGACAAGCTTTTCGATTTTGAGCATCCTCTCTCCCAACGTTAGGCCACAGGCTTGAAGTGAGATCCAAGCCTTTGATCGCATAGATGTGGAATATGCGTCCTGAAGGACGGATAGTGGTGACCCTGGAAGCCCTGCAGCGACCTCAACACAGAGAAAGTGTAGCGGATGCGCATCGATGGATGGAAAGGTGGGGTTTGCCAAGAGCACAATGGCCGCCTCGACAACAAGACTTTTCCATCCATCCTTGACTTGAATTATAGTAATAAGAAAGTCGCATAACCTCTGGGGCTCCCACTCGATAGGCCACTTGATGTCGCTGAAGAATTTAAACTTTCAAAAAAGGTGTGCACTTTGTGGGCGAAAAAGACTTACGATAGAGAGCGAACCAGTTCAAGAAGAATGAGACGGGCTTCTTGTCTGGGCCATTTGCACAGAGAGAAAAGTAACAGATACATGGCGGATTCTGGGCCCGCACAAATCTGCGTTAGGGTGAGACGAATCGCCTCCCTGGTGATCCGAACTGAGTACATCGTCGGCCTAAATGCCAGAGTAAGTTTAAAACCCTTGTCGGGGCAAGATAAGTCAGGCTCGCCGACAAAATTCCACCAAGTCGTTGCATATGGTGCTGGTGAGTGTGCGATTGCCTCGTCGTCGAAGATTCAATATTTTACTACGAATCAACAGAACATCGATTCCGCGGATGGTAACTTCTCCGAGAGCAAGCAAAGCCCTTCCGGAGAGAGTCCCAGGACCCCATACGGTGGAGGTGTCGGTAAAGGTCCGTAGAGACGTCCTTTCGGCAACGTCGTTTGAAGACGGCCCCTCGGAGAGCTCGGCGAAAGAGTGGGTGCTTTCGAGACCCGAGGTTTGCACTTGCGACATAGGGGAAGAGATAAAAAGTGCGGGATAAAGAACGAGGCTGTCAGCACAACGGTCAGCTGCCAGGGTTTCATGAATGATAGATGCCCGTCCAAAAAAGACCGTGTGTACTTTCCGCGATAGAACAGTTGGAAAGTTTTTGGCAAGAATGGGAAAATAGAACTCATTATCTCATTTGGAAAGAACCCAGCTGATTGGCGAGAACAGGGCTGTCTCGTTCTCTTAAAGATTCATGGCCGTGCAACAAGTATCCCGGGCCCGCTCTCCTGTAGGATCAGTATTCAATAGGGTGTTTCATAATCAAAAATCCGACCCCAACTTGTGCCGCAACTTGTGCCTCAACTTGCCAGAAGTTGAGGCAGAAGTTGGGGCATGAAATCGGAGTTGGGACTGAAATCGTGTGTTGCAGCACGACTTGATGTCCAACTTCTGCCCCAACTTCTGCCCCAACTCCGTGCCCCAACTTCGGCTAATCTGTCATTTGGGCCTCGATCACGCCGCTCCGGATACACATCTATGCCTCAACTCCGGAGTTGAGGCAGAGTTGCTGGCTCGGGTGTTTCACGAACAGACCTCCAACTTGTGCCTCAACTTGGGGCAAGTTGAGGCAGAGTTGAGGCAGAAATCGGGGCACAAGTTGGGGTCAGATTTCTAATTATGAAACACCCTAATGTATATAATGAGGATGCACAAAATACCTTACGGTCGACCTTTCTGTCGCTTTCTCGACCTCACTCGCACCTCATGCAGCAGCATGCTCCTCATGCTCGCCAGGTCCATGATGGCCCTCGCCAATCTTCTTCTTGATCGCGACGGTATCCTTCAGCAGATACGCCAGCTTGAATTTCGAATCCACTCAGTTCGTTGCCGGTGTTGCAGCAAACAGACAGAGCTTACGGTCGGTCCAGCAATAGCCACTGCACCGATCTGAGAGAATATGAATGAAGTCACGATGCGCACCAGCAGTTGCGACTTACAATCCACGGCAAGTCGGATTTAGGCTTGAATGGTTCGTGGTGGGCAGCCACATCGGCGCTCATGAAGCGTTTAGAAGCGTGCATATCGGAAAGCGCAGCCCTCCGAGTCGCAACGCGAGTGGCTGTTGAGAAAACGAGACGAGATAACATGGTGGTTTGAGGCAGGTTGCTGATCCGGTTACCGGCAGTTTCCGTTATCTTATCTCACTTGTATCTCACTCTCGAGAAAACGAAAACTGCAATTCACTATTCAAAGTACAGCCCAGATCGACGAAAAAAACAACGATTCAACATGATCTAACTGCTCCAGTTCAATCCCGTCCTCGACATGAACACCAATCCCATCGCAGCTTGGAACGGGTCCCGGACAGCAAGGTCCTCGTCGAGCAACTGATCATACATTTCATCCACCGTCATACTACCAACTGCGTGCCCATGAAGGACCTCGAGGTGCCGAAACGGCGTCTTTCCAACGTCGAACGCCACGGAATTGACTTTTGTCAGTGGAGTCGTCTAAAAGCGGTGTCAGAGAACGAAAAAAGGGCACAGGCAAGCCATTACGCAGAGAAGTAGATCATCAATAGGCGTGTTGAATGCGGTGGTGGTCGGGGAGTCGGACTTTGGAAGCTCGAATTCAAAGTTGGTGGTCGGAGACTCGGTTTCGGAGTTGTCCTGCTTGATAATATGCTCGGGTACGAAGAGGCGGAACTGAGAAGAGGAAATTTTGGAAATCGCATCGGAGAAAGAGGGTCCGGAAGGTGATTCCCAGCCAAGAAGATTTGGCGTGTTCTCCGAGGGGCAAAACGGCGAGGGCTGGGAAAGAGAGAGTTGATTTCTGGGGAGGAGTAGTGAGACGGCGGGTGGTGCAAAGCCACTACTTGTCTTCGAAGGTCCGGGGGTATTGGTATAGGAAACAGGCGTATTTCGAGTAGAACGAACAAGAGTGGTGGTGCCTTTGGACGAGTTGGCGGATGTAGGGACTGTGCCCCAGGTGTTTAGCTGGTCGGGAACACCTTGAAGTGTAGGATCGATATTCTCGACGAAATGCGATTGGCGTGGGAGGAGCATCGGGCCATTGAAAGTGGAAGGTTGCTGCGATTGTGAGTTGGAAGGTTTTTCCAATGGGACATGTATTTCCGATTCGTGGTAGTACTGACGAGAGCTATAGGTCGAACTGAATGCAACCGATGCATCGGAAATTGGAGCTGGAATACTCGAGGTAGTCGGAACTTTTCTGGCAAGCATGATGAACGAGTCATCAGCATGAGGCAACGAATCCATTGTTGGACTAATGGCGGTGGGCGGTTCGAGGCCGGATTGGATCCAAGGACGTTCACCAGGCCAGGATTGCTGCAAATGTGAGGCGGAAGGCTTCGTCGAGGGGACATATATTTCTGATTCATGATAGTAGGCGTGGCTTCCTGCTGAAATGGATAGAGGACCATATTGGTCGGGGTTCGAGCTAGATGCAACCGATTCAATTGGAGCTGGGAACGTCGGAGCTTCTAACACGAAAGAGTCCTCAGGACAAGGCAGCGGATCCATTTCTGGAGCAATGGCGGTGGGTTCAGGGTTAGACTGGCGAGGAGGGCGTCCCGCTTTCCTCCGTGGCGGTTCATCAGGCTGGGAGCCCATTCCATTTCTCTTTGCCTTCCGTGTGCGCACGACCCATGCCTTGATCCACTGAACAGTCCTGTTCAAGTGTATTAATTGCGGTTGAATCTCGAGTAATGGTGCGTACAAGCCGGTTTCAGAACTCAGCGTATTGTACTCTTCTGCCGTAAAATCGTTCTTATTGCGGTATGCAGAATTCAAAACTTCACGCTGCTTGGGATTTGCATACACGACTAGCAAATGGTCAGTGTAAGCCGTGGAGAGTAATACATTGAGGGCATATGCCTGGCATACGCACCTATTCTTTTCTTTTCTGAAGCGGACATGGTGGTAAGAGACAAGGCGAAGTTGCACTGCCACCGCCAATTTTGAGGAAAGCGAAAAGACTTACACTGTTACCAAGGTTGAAGTCACCCAGAGCGAGCAAAGATGGATGTATAAATTCGAGGTAGTAAATGGGGTATTTTACATTGACCATGATGCATGAGAGGCGTGAAATCATCGAAGTCAGCGACAGCGAGGTGGGACGAGAGACGAGGGCGTGAGGAATAAATGCGTAAAATGCGTGAGGATGCGTAGAGGAGTAGCAGTCGTAGCGAAAGCGTGAAAACATTCAAATATATAGCAGGGAGGATAGCAAGCATTGACAGGGAACAAACCAAAGGAGTGTGGCGGGTACAGGCGTCCGGGTGTTAGATAGATAGATAGACGGGCGGATGATGAGGGCGGTGGTGGAACATTTGGTGAGTTGGTGGTGGAGACAGATGACGGAGATGAATAATAAATGGTGAGATGGATTTTTGGAAAATGGGAAGTTGAGGCTGTCGCTCTAGTTGAGGCGCGACATCCGGCGGGAAACAGTCTTGCCGGGGACGAAAGCCTTGAACGCACGGCGCATAGCAAGCGTGATAGTGTTGTTGCCCTCGCGCGGCGACGCAGTGCCAGGACCCGCATAGCTATGCATCATCCCAAGCTCATCTACCGACGCGCTCTGCCTCTTGTCCCGATCCTCACTCGAGACTGGCGGTCGCATCGCACGGCGCGCAGAGTGGAACGCCCGGTGGTTGCGCGGCGGAGCAGGTGTGCTCGGGCCAATGGTGTACGACACCGGGCCCGCGTTGTCCGACTGATATCCCTTGCCCAGACGCTTCACGCCCGTGGTGGCCATCAGGAAGCGGTCATACACGCCCTCCAGCCGGCGTAGACTGGGTGAATCGGGGACGGGAGCGGCTGGCGCGTTGGGTTTCCTCGTTGGATAGGGCTCGACATGAAATGGAGACGACGTGAGCTCGTCGAAAGAGCGCTCGTTGGTTATATTCGAACGGTCTACCTCCTCGATTGCGCGCGGAGTAGTCGGCGCAACGGAGAGACTTCGGTCCAACATATCTGAAAGAGAAAGCCGAGGAGAGGGCCGAGGAACGATCGCTGGACAAACCGTCAATTATTTGTAGCATAACGAAAAGAACAACCAAGCTCACGTTTAGCAATCTCCAATTCGAGCTGGGCAACGGGAGTAATGCGCCGCTCGAGCAAGTCCGCATGCGACCTGCTCTTCTCCTTCCGCTTCGACGGAGATCCAGTCTCCACATCAAGTTCGAAAGACATGTCCGCGGCGTCTGGTAACGTCGCGCGGCGCGGCCGAGTCGGAGTGGGAGTGCGTAGCCCAGCGAGGATTTGACTCGTCCCTTCGCTGAGATCCGCGGGGTTCCCAACGGTAGAAGTGGCGGCGGCATCCAGGGACATGTTTTGGCTCTGGTCCGGATCCGCGAAGATTTGGCTCGCAGCGAGCACCTTGCGCGGTAAACGCGAGGAGCGGTAATTTTGCGACGTTCCGCGCGAGAGAGGCGCGAGGGGCAGCGGGGGAAGTGGTGTCACTTCCCTCGAAGACGAGGCAAAGTTTTGACGAGCGTCCTCGACGACCTCTGCATTGTGTATTAGCCAAGAGTGACGTGTGGTAAAAGACGAACATACGCTCAACATTGCGCATCCAAATGGCCATACGGTCCATCCGGTTATCTGCTCCCACTTGTTCGTTATGCACTGCATGACGAACGACAGGAAGAGAGGACTTGGCTAGAGACCCGTAAGGATTTCCCCAAGAAAGTCGTTACTAGAACGTACCATCTCGTTCAAACGCCTCGTCCTCCCAAGATTCACGTCGCAGACTACGGCTGCGACGGGAGACAGCGTCATCTTGGTCAGCGGCTGAAAGGGTCCGCGAAGAAACATTGCGACTGGCGGCCTGCGCTAGCGTCGAGTTTTTATAGAATTGCAGTGTTTTATCTGATTGAAGGTGAGCTTCAATACCAACACCACGAGGCAAGCGTACCGAACGATAACTTGACACTGTGCTTGAAGCTGTTGATTGCGAAGCTGCTGCTCGGAGGCGAGACTTTGACGGGGGAAGACACCTGCGGTTGTTGTACCTCTGGCGTAGGCGGCGGCGCCACCGGTCTCGGCGGAGAGCGCACCTCATTCTCCTTGTCGCGGGCGCGCTCCCTCGCAGCAAGCACTTTCTCCATCCTCGCCGCCCTTTCCCTCTCCTCTTCAAACTGTGCATCCCGATCCCGCTCCAACTCATCCAGCCTCTCCATCTCCCTCAACCGCTCCTTCTCCCGCTCCCACTCGCGTACCCGGTCCTTCACCGAGTCGCGCTTCTTCTGCTCCTTCGGATTATTGCGGTTCGCACCGGTCAGATCGGCCAGCGGGCGGACTCTGGGCAAGGAGTCTTTAGCCTTGACCCTGGGCGGCTGGGGTAGATTCTCGCGGCGCGCGCTGATGGCGGCGAGCGGCTTGCGCGGGTTGGCGGCGGCTGTCAGCGACATGACGTTCTGTTTCGCAGAGCTAGCAGGCGGCGAAGCCGGTGGGGAACCTTTGATAGGCGAGAGGTCGACCATGGGAGGGACGGGGACGCGTTTTCGCGCTGGCATTTGGACTGAAGACATTTCTATGAGCTCAAGTTGCATGCAGACACAAATTGCTTACTCTTCGAGGAGGTGACCTTTGGCTGCGACTTGGACCTCGTAATGCTGCGCTGGCTGCCATCGCCGTCCTGGGAGAAGCTGGACTCAAGTCCAGGTGGAGTCAGGTTCTCTTTGGCAGTGGAGGACCAAGGAGATACAGTGCCCGCGAGCTTGGAGGGGTCCTTTTCGAAAACCACCGACGAGGTGTAACTTGCGGATCGTTCTGTACAGGCGATGAGCCCAATAATTTTTGCAAGCGAAAAGCATCTTACTGTGCAAAGTGTCGCGCTCCTTGATTGGACGCCAGTATGGGTCGTTCATGGCATCGGAAGCGGTGCAGCGCAAGTCGGCGTTGGGAGAGATCATCCGGCGGAGTAGCTTCTCGATAGTTTTCGACATCTTCCAGCTACCAACCCATTTCCCTCGGAGCGTGCGCGCCCAGTACTTCTCTAAATCTTCCTTGGTGGAAAATTGCTCCTGGTCGGAATGCTCGAATGGCGTCCGCCCAATCAATATTTCAAAGAAGGTGATACCGAGAGACCACACGTCGGATTTGCGTGTGTCGTGCGGGAGACCGCGCGCACGCTCGGGGGAGAGATACTACAAGACATGTCAGTAAACCAAAATGGCACACGACGCGACTTGCCTCGGGTGTTCCGTAAGACAGGTTACTGTGGAAAGCGGTGCCTGACTTCATGTCATACTTTTCGGCGAATCCAAAGTCCACAAGGACAGGTATATTCTTGGTGGAGAGCAGGATATTGGCCGGCCTGGATGGATGTTGAGGTGAGGTCAAAAGAGACGACGAACGCTCACTTGATATCATTGTGGACAACTCCGCGCTTATGCAGAAACTCGACGCCGGAAAGAAGAAAATGGAACCATTCGCGGGCCTTGGCCTCGTCGACCTCTACAGGCACAAGGGTAGGAAGGTAAGCCCTGAAAAATAATTAGTGGGAATATTCAACAAGCGGAGTTGACACGCGAATCAAGAGCGAATTCACGCGTCAAACGCATCGGAACTCCTTTACGATGCAAGAAGTGCCGGTTTCGAGCACTCACATTGTAATTAACGCGTAGGAAGGGGTGATTATGAACGAATGAAACGGGATGATCGAGGGGTGTGGGTCCGACTTGAACGACCGTACGATCTTCATTTCGTTCCACCTGAGCGCGAAATAGGTCGTCAATGCGCAGTGTACGTGCAAATAGAGCGACATACAGCGATCTAACGCGTGCAGCAGTCGTGGAGGTCTTGGAGCGGTGCACGAGCTTGACGGCGATCTTGGTCTCTTGGAGCTTGACGATGCCATCGGCGGTGAGTGAGTCGGGATCCTCCTTTGGCCGGCAAAGCCATACGCTGCCTATGAACGAGCTAGTGTCAATGCAAGCCCGCTGAAAGGACGGTCGACGGTACCCCAGTTTCCGTAGCCAATCTCCTCGACAAACTGCAGCTTGTCGGACAGGACCTGGTCAGAGAGAGAGAAGACATCGGTAGAGCCCTCGTGAGGCTGGGGGTAGTCCATGGTGGTAAACGACACCAGAGGGAGAGAACGAGGGAGCGTTGATGGCCCCGTTCAACGATCACGGGATATGTGACGTGAATCAAGGGTGATGTGTTACGCGCCGGCTACAATCATCTTCAGCGCGCGCCCGTCAAATACGCGAGATATGTGTCGTACAAGGCACTGACTTAATTGACGGAAGGGAAAGCGAAAATACGACGCGTTTTTGGCGCGTTGGGGTCAAGGTTTGCGATTTTTTTCTAGCATATAAAATTGATATAATTACTGCTTGGACTTAAAAAATTCGACCGTGTGGCCGCGAGCTGAACGCGGAGGATCACGATGATTTATGATTCAATCTGGAGCCGCCCGATGTCGGACAAGGCATAACCTTGGACGTGTTGATGCGCCGCGGCCGCCGTTTGAGCGGTATACAGCTCCCCGTCATCTAAACTCGATGTTTGCTCGGTCCAAAATTTACACTCTGCACCAGAGGGTAGTTTTGTTTCTCTGCAAACTGAATGTGAATTTTATTTGAGGCAGTTTTGTACTGGCCAGAATTACCCGTAGGGATTACACTGGGAAGCTCCGACTGCGTCGGAAGATGCCTTGCTTGCAGAAAGAAAACTGAGCAGGCAACCTAAGCATAATCCTCTATGCAACTTGAAAACACGTAGTAATTCTAATTCTACACTCGATGCGACCATCGGGATGTGCTCAAATGGTTGGTTGAGTATTTCTTGGTAGATTATGAGGGTCCCGGGACAACCTGAATCCGAAGACCTTTGAGGATCCTATGTCATGTGCCCCACCTCTGAGGTACGAGCCCATTTTAGTGTCTGTCAAGAGAGACTCTAAACCTATGCCTCACCCCAAATAACAACCCGAGGTGGTCATGCAGGAGAAGAGTTAACTCAAGAGTTCATCATTGTATGGTTAAGCTTCAGAATTTACTCATCCTGTTCTGTAGCTCATCATTTTCATTTAACGGAATGAGGATTTTTGTGGGTTCCTAGCCAGGTAAATGCGAACGCAGGGCTCGGTTCAAGCATTTGCCAAACCCCGAACCTGAACCCGCGTTCAGGTTCGGTTCGACACTCGAACACGTTCGAACCGTGGCAAAATTCGGGCTTCTCGGGGACTCAAATTTACTTTGGTCACACACCTACATGCTATTTTCTGTCGCCTTGGTCGGTCAGTAGAATTTTAAGACAATCCTTCGCACTTCGGTGACCTAAAAAAAATCTCATGGTTGAAAAATTCACCACTGGAAAATTCTGATTAGTGTTGCTGCGACTCAGACTTGGAGGGTCCCAAGTCGACTTGAGTCGAGTTAAGTCAAGTCGATGAGATCAACTTCGGGTCACTCAAGTGACTCCAGTCGATTCCAAAATGGGTTTTATTCTCCAGGGCCCCATGAAGCTATCCAGCACATTTTGCAAAAAAGTTCGGAAAATCTGTGACGGTGTGATGCATGTCACATGCGTGATATCTGTGACACGTCAAAAAAAAAAATCTGCTCGAGTTTTTAAGAGCTCCGGAGGGGTTTGGAGCACTTTGAAAATATGGTGATTTAACTGACTTGAGTGCCTCGAGTCGACTTGGTTCACAAGTCATTTTACCGAGTCGCGACTCGACTTTCTGAGTCCCGGCAACACTAATTCTGATGTATTCAACCATATAGGGTCCCATACTATGAAGTCTGTGGTCAGGCAACCTTCATGGCAAACCTGGGTTGGTTTCATAAGATCAAGCACAAAATTGCCCCTGAAAATCACTGAAAATCACTGAACCTCCGGTCTTTCGGTTCGGGGTTCGGTTCAGGTTTGAACCTGGCGTCGAAAGCGTGAACACCGAGCCTGAACGCAGTGTTCAGTTCAGGCCAAACCTTGAACCTGAACACCGCGTTCAGTTCGGTCCGGTTCAGGTTTGAACTGATTTTCGAACTGAACCTTGCCAGCACTATAGCCAGGATTTCCTTAGTCTCAAGGCTGGTTCAAGTTAGCAGGATTTTTCTGTCCGAGTATATCAGGTTTGCTTCTGGGAAAGTGACAATTAAAAGGCATACTCACACAACTCTGAGCTCCTAGCCAGTACTGTCCCGATAGTTAATTCACAAGAAGGATCTGGGTCATGGTTGAACCTCACACCCAATGCAAATCTTCTAGTGTTCCCAGAACTTGTCCGCCAAGAGGCAACCATTAACATCACCTCTCATGAGGTGCTGGGACTACAGCCAAGCATTCAAAAAATCTCCTTACCTGACTGCCATCCTCTGAGCTAATGGGGAACACATCGGGAAATACCTTTCTTGATGTGATTTGTGTCCCTCAAATTTTATTTCCCCTAAGCTAACATTTACCAGTGGACTCGATGATATGCAGAAATGCCTACATCCAAGTTTGCAAGGTCTCCTCAAACACCAGGGCAAAATATGGATTCTGTATCCATCACTGATCCGTATGTAAATAATTGTCCAAGGTCTCACTTACCTAGACTCGAACCAGTACCAATCCCTCGAAAGATCGAGTTATATGCCCGCATGGACGACGGTCGTTGACGGACGCCGGCGGTTGCTGGCGGCCAGAGGTAGCCAGCGGTCAACGCGATTAGATAACGGTCTTCGGTGATTTCTGCTAGACTTTGTATGTATTTGAAAAGCCCCTAATGAGCTCCGGCGACCACCGCTGGTTTTCAACGGTTGTCGCCGGCGTTTGAGACCTCCAACCTCAGTCATATCATCACGCAGGATACCGATCTTTGGCTTACCACCTCAAAATTCATTGTGGATGCCTGGCATTATATTGCTTACTGAGGTTGACGAATATGGAAACTCACACCAGACCCGGGCGTTCAATACTGAAACAGGAGAACAGCTTACAGCCATTTGCGGAACTTAGGGCGCGGGTCCTTTTTTTTTTTTTTTTTCACACTTTTCAACGAGAATGATCATTTTGAGCTCAATTCTTGTCCGTTTGCCTCGAGAATATGCTCATTGTGTCCGCAATTGGAATGCGGAGGGCACCACGGTCTTCGTTTTTCCTGATGCGATTATAATTGCCTTATTGGGAAAATGTCACCCGTTTTGGACAGAATGATGAGTGTGATAGCTATAGGTATCCAAATGACCTAAAAATTTGAGAGGATGGTATTGGGTGTATTGCGGAGGGCTGGACGGACCGGTATTTCCTCACATTGTATACAAGGTATTCAGATATCCCACATTATGAGAATGCAGAATACCGGTAAACTAAGACACACATTCAAAATCCCGGTCCGTACAGCCCTCAGTAATAATCATAAAGACATCATATCAAATTTATAGGTCAATCTGACCACAGCACAGAGGATGCGACAAGTTCTGTACAAAAAGGGCGACATTTTCCCAATAAGGCAATTATGATCGCATCAGGAAAAACGAAGACCGTGGTGCCCTCCGCATTCTAATTGCGGACACAATGAGCATATTCTCGAGGCAAACGGACAAGAATTGAGCTCAAAATGATCATTCTCGTTGAAAAGTGTGAAAAAAAAAAAAAGGACCTGCGCCCTAAGTTCCGCAAATGGCTGTAATTCGTGGCTCAATGGCTTCGAATCTCAGTTGCGCCAGATGACGGACAATAACTTTGACTTTTTTATTCGCCTCTTGATGATGCTGTATGGCGAGAATGTCGACAAGTAGTGTACGAGAGCTGCCAGCGCACTCAAGCATTCTGGGATGAGGTGAATGGGATTGATGTGATGAACGTCGATGAAGCTAGTTGATTAACTTTGGATGTACCTTCACGTAAATAACCACCTCTTTTCAATTTAAAACAAGTGTTCTAGGAGAAAGTATAATCTGTGCATAGTTGTAAGTCAAAGATAGTTGGTAGAAAAAACCATTGAAAACCGGCGGGGTTGGACGGTCTTGAACGGTTTTTTTGATGGAAAGATCCGGTGTTATATCCATGCAACCACACCCCTGGACAATGGTCTTCGTCACCCAAGACTACTCCGGTTCGCTATGGGCACTCCGGTCCACTCCGGTGTTTCCGGTGTGAGCTATCACTTTGTGATACGCTCAAGCGCGGCGGAAATCAGTAACGAAACGACTCACAGAGGAAATCACGATAAGCCTCAGAGACCACACGGCATGCTACGGCTGTCACGGAGGGTTTTCCCACGGTTGAAAACTGACCTGGCGGACACTCTCTGCGCGGACGGAAAGGTAACACACTGCAACGGAACACAACTACGGAACACGACTACGGAACGCTCGCGGAAAAAGGGTAGCAAAATTGCCAACAAAGGCCCGACCTCGAATCGAACGAGGGACTCGCAATTACGCAATATTGTGAAGAGAAGTACTACAAATGCGCGCGTTACCAGTTACGCCACCGGGCCTATACTGCAAATAGTCATGAAACAACAATCGACACCCACGGAATCACTCACGGTCGAATACTGGCGCACACTCTCTCCGTGACGGAAAAATACACCTACGGAGCGTGGGAAAAAGCGAATAAAGGCCCGACCTCGAATCGAACGAGGGACTCGCAATTATGCAATATTGCGAGGAAACCGACAATGCGCGCGTTACCAGTTACGCCACCGGGCCTATACTGCAAATAGTCATGAAACAACAATCGACACCCACAGAATCACTCACGGTCGAATACTGGCGCACGCTCTCTCCGTGACGGAAAAATACACCTACGGAGCGTGGGAAAAAGCGAACACGGCCTGACCTCGAATCGAACGAGGGACTCGCAATTGTAATATCGCGCAGAAGTTGACTGCAAATGCGCGCGTTACCAGTTACGCCACCAGGCCTATACCTCGAACAACCAGCAATCAATATCAAAGAGTGCCACACGGACATATTCACGGACGACTTACGGATCGCTACGGGACATGCGAAGCGACGGGATCGGGCAAACGTAAAGGTTGTGGGGGCAGGTTTCCGTCGAGCCTAACGGAAGGCGTGTGTGTCAACTTAACGGAGAACATGGGAGTCAAACTTCGCGGAGGGCATGTGAGGATCCACAGGAAGGACAATACAACGGAGGCTTCACGGAGAAGTTCACGCGCGGTAATCGGGCGGGAATACGTATAAAAGCCAGATGTATTTAAGGTAGCGGACAGGCACTTACGGTTACCCCACGTGCCGTGACCGTAACGCTCCTTTTTGGGACGCGCGGTGTTCAACTGCCTTTCTTCACCACTTTTCGTAGCTTTTCCACAAATCGGCCTCAGTAGAGTTGTGTGTATGTATCTTAGGTGTAACTGTGAATTTTCTTGGGAGTTTTGGTGCAAAATTGAAGGACTAGTTTCAATTTCTTTGATAAAATTGTCCAAACTAGTGTTTCATTTGTCCCTCGCCCAACTATAAATACTCTCAGCTCCCTGACAGGCTTGGGGATGAGAGCAATAGAGTTTTCCATCCATCCCTAGTATCTAGGTACCCCCGTGGGCCGCCCAATCTATTGTGCTATGCTAAGCACCAAAAACAAACCAGTGTTAATTCAAGCTGAACCTCATAAAATGCAGCCAGTTTAACTCCAGAGCATGTATTTGGAAGAAAATGAACCATATCTAACAACTCCGCACTAATGAGCTCAAGTCTAGAGCAGAACTTTGACAGAAAGTCCCATTTTGTAGAAGAAAGTGGAACTAGTCCTTCAATTTTGCACCAAAACTCCCAAGAAAATTCACAGTTACACCTAAGATACATACACACAACTCTACTGAGGCCGATTTGTGGAAAAGCTACGAAAAGTAGTGAAGAAAGGCAGTTGAACACCGCGCGTCCCAAAAAGGAGCGTTACGGTCACGGCACGTGGGGTAACCGTAAGTGCCTGTCCGCTACCTTACCAAGGAATTATCTTGTTATCCCCCACTGCTCACACCTAAGCTACCCTCCCCCCAGCCTTACGGGGCGGAATTGTCTCTCTCATATACACATAATAGCTCAGGCTACGCCGTCCTCCGTGGGGCTAGCTAAATAGGTCACTTGGATTGAAGGTTCACCAAGGAACCCTTTCTAAAGGTCCCTTCGACTCCGTAAAAACAGGTCGGGAGGAAATTGTTGAATACAAAGGCGTTGGTCACGGCGCAGTCGATGAAAAGCGCGTACTTCTAAACAGCCAGCAGCCCCTACTTAGCTGCGTGCAACTGTTGTATTGGAGGCTCAAACGCAGATCCGTGCGCAGGGCACCACTCCCCATCTTCACGGAAGGCTTATCCGTGAAGATTATAACCACTCCACCATTTCATTCGAAACACAACTTCGCCACACTCGTCACGGAACCTCATCCGTTGCGCGTTCACACAAGCACAGAAAGAAAACGGGCTACGGAGGAAAAGAGCTATAGCCCGCTTGCGCTGTGTTAAAACCCACGTTTTAAAGACACTGCTTGCCCGAGTAATACGAGGCAGGGAGAAAAGAGAAACCCCCATATCACCCAGGTCTCCCGGCTCGGATCGACGCTCGCATTGCGAAACTCTAATCCTTCGCGCAAGTGTAGAGCGGCCTCCAACCGCGGCTTTCCTGGAAGGCTAGCCCCCAACAAGGAACTAAAAACCTCAAGGAACCTAGCGCTCACATCCTAATCCTCACGGAAACAGATTGTACCATCTCACCACCACCACCACAATTTTATAAACCTTCCGTAGCGTACGAGTAGCTACGTTTCTCCGCGACAGAGTAATTTCCCTCTAGAGGACGAATCACCTTCGTGTACTTGCCTGAAACCAATTCACTGGTCAGACATCTCACGGAACCGCAGTCCGCATCACACCGGAGTCAACCGGAAACTGGGTATTAGTATTGGAATGACTTCTCGCGGTCAGTCGTGGCTGGTGTCAAGGGGTAACGACCTCTCCACATGTTCCCTCTTGCCTTCCATCACCTCATGTTTCATTTCCCAAGATCAATACTGATACAGGTCGAACTTCTCTTACCGCTTATGGACTTCCTATTCTTTCAACCATATGCTCGTCCACATGTTTCTCCTTTATCTCCTTTACACTAAATTAGGATCCAACACTATTTAATCAGCTAGCATACTCCCTGTTCTTCAGTAGTTTAATAAACGTCGCTTCCCCCCTTCCGGAGTGGTGCCAGTCGCTCCTCTCTTCCCCCAGACCCTTCCTCTTCCTCTAGACGATACCTGGCAGTACACGCTCACCCTCCACCTCAGTGGTGTTGTGTCAAGCAGCTCCGCTGATCCCCTTTGTCGACTCCGGTTACTCCGGCCTACTCTCCGGCACCCCGGTTATTCCGGAGTACCTTGTACGACTCCGGCCGACTGTTCCACTATCCCTTAACCCCGCGGCTTGGCATATAACAGTATTAAACTACTCACCTGTTCAGGTCTCGTAGTTCTGCATCAGCATGTCAACAAATTACCTCTTGCGCTCTTGGCCATCCCCTCGTTCTGCTAGTCGGGGAACTCTTGCCTCATACGTCGTTATGTTGCATGATTCTTCTGCTCCACCGACACCCCAGCACGAAGCTGCGACTAAAACATCTCTTTCCGGTGAAGCTTCGGTAACACATCGTGGAATGTTTCCCATGATGGCAGCATCAATTCCCATGGAGACCTTCCATGTGGGACCGCCACAGGACGACATCGCGGTGTATCCCGGCACACCTTCTCCACCGGTATCCGTGATGCCTCCCAGTTCGGGGTCGTCTCCGGATTATTTGTTCATGGACGCTGTTGAAGAAGCTGTCGAGATTGATGATCAACATCTCCGGCAATCCCTTCAGCAGTTGGAGGAACTCGATCAAGACCTTACTCTCGAGTATCTACCTTCTCCGGTCGTAGCGCCGGCTTCCGCCGCGCTCCCGGAGGAGTACGTCCCTGACATTGACAAGTCGCACATGCCTCCTCACGAACTTCCTTATCCATCCAACTATCCCACATCTGCCCAGAATTCTCCTGCCAATCTACCATCTCCCGCACTATCTCCTGCTCCGATTCCGGACTCCGAAAATTCGGAGCTCCAATATCCGATGTTGTTTGACGGCAAGAAAGAGGACGTCATGCTCTTTCTTTCCCAGTGCTACGCACATCTGGCTGCTCACCCCCGCGAGCACCGGACGGATGACGATAAAATCAGTTTCATACTGACTCGTTTCCGGGGAATTGCCGCAACTATCTACGGGCGTCCAGTTTCTGCCAGCCTCACTTGGCATGGGAACTTTTCCGCCTTCATATCGGAGTTCTTGGAGATCTTTGATGGACCGGACTCGTACGGCAACGCGGAAGATCAACTCTGCTTGCTCCGGATGAGTTCCACGGAGGAGATTGGGCCGTTCCTTCGCGAGTTCGAAGACTTGCTCAACCATCTCGGTTGGGGCGAGTCCGCGAAGTGCCATGCTCTTCACCACGCGCTTCCGCTGCATTTGAGCATGGAGCTGGATGAATGTGTTTGCTGCCCTAGCACCTATCCTGGGCTCCGGGCAATGTTAACACGCCTCGATACCAAGTATTGGGCTACACAGCCTGCTGCAGCTCTCGCCGAAGCTCGGAGGAACGCACGCGAATTCTGGGGTGATCATGGCCCTGGACGCGGGTCTCCGGGTTCTGAGGATAATCACGGAACGCCTTCCGGAAACGATCTTCTTGATCGTGGTGGCTCCAGTCCTCGCGAAGCGTCTCCTGCTCTCTCGGACATCTCTCCGAGTATGCCTTCCCTAACCTCCATCCCGGTTTACAACATTTCCTCGCACTCCGGAACACCTGTTCGTCCTACGACGGGTGCATCAGGGTCTGGAGATGCCGGACCTTCCTCTGGCTATGCCAGGAAGGCGGTCGACCCCTCGCGCAAGCGCTCTGCCGAGGCGGCCGGTTTGCTGAACAACAAAGGCAAACTCCGGAAGGAGGAAGCGGAACGCCGGAGACGTCTAGGCTTGTGCATGTATTGCGGCAGTGGTGGACATCAAATTGGAACTTGTCAGCACATTACGCGCGTTGTTCACGACAAACGCCAGCGCACCGGAGAATCACGCTCCACGGGTAATGATAGCTGATCAACATGCAGAGCTCGAAAACTCTACCCGGAACGTCTGCGTCGTTCCCGGAGAGTTATACCACAATCTATCACGTTTACATTCGCTCAAAATTCACGACCGCTCGCTCTCCGGAGTCGAGTTTTACAATTTCAACAATCATATCTCTCCGAGATTGCCTCGGGATTCAACTCCCGCATACGAACATTTCCTCGACATCCTATATCGCTGTAACTATATAAATGTTGGAATTCACTCGGTTTTGGCTTCGCATGCGAGATTTCCGGCAAAATCCCACCGGACAGCTTTCCCTTGGCAACTCTCTCCATTAATCAACAGTCCATCTGTCTCCTCTTTTGGTGTTGTTCGTACTCCGAAATCGCGTCAACATTCTTGATTTCCTTCTTTGTTCTGGATAACGGAACCGGAAAACCTCTCAACCGCATTCTGTTGAATGCAAGATGATGGTTTCCACCAATCCGAATCCTTAATCCTTGGGGTTATTAGTGTGCACACGACCGGCAATTATGCCGGATATTGTATCGGTTGTTCCCATGAGGGACCGGCGTTTACCGCCGACACCGACAGTTCTGACGCCTTCACCATATTTGAA
This sequence comes from Mycena alexandri, assembly GCA_029233265.1. Lineage (NCBI taxonomy): Eukaryota > Fungi > Basidiomycota > Agaricomycetes > Agaricales > Mycenaceae > Mycena > Mycena alexandri. The sequence continues at coordinate 217,429 of JARJCM010000103.1, read as the reverse complement.
ACCTTCGGAATTCCATTCCTGCAGTTTCATTGGCTACTCGCCATTCCTGTTCTTCCAAACATTTCTGGATCGGGACTCGACCCTCCGGAAATTCCGGAGCGTCGACGTCTGGTCAGGTGTCCAAGTGGCCACTAATGGTTTTCGTAAATGGGTCATGGCTTCAAGCCTTTCCCTTCGATCACCTCTCCGGTATAGCTACGCGCACGCAAAAATGCTCCGCTCCGCTACCGGAATCCTTTCTGAAGCTTGTATGCTTCCGATCCCTTGGCAAATTCGACACCTTGTTCCTATACACCGGGGATCGTTTCTTAGAGATGTTTGACTCCGTTCAGCATACTCACCTCCTTTTATCCTTTGTTCCTTGTTCGTCAAGCCTTGGTATTTTGGGGCTAAGCCAATAGTTGGGTTTCGCGCCTTTAACCGACGCGGAAAACGCTCATCTGGGACGTCTGATAAACGTACTCAACCGAGCCCGCTCAGTTCGGGTAGGGAACTCTCTTTTCCGCACTCCGGTCAAGACTCGCGTATCCGGAATCTATGCGCCGTCGAGATATCGGGTAAGAGCTCACCGGAGGACACTTCACAGTGTTTCCTCCATCGCGCCTCCGACCTCGACCTACGCCTATCTCTCCGGAATCACGCCTCGTCTTGTCTGGTCGCCGGAAAAGCCTCAAAATTCAATACCGCTGTGAGGCTTGTGTTCGCGCTGCACTGCTCACACCGCCTCATGGCTTGTCTGGACGAGACGCGACGGCTCGGAATTCCCACTCACTCAAGATTCGCCCAATTAGGAAACGACCTTGCCTCATTCGGATCTACTTCCAACAACTCGTTACTCGACGATCCCAGTGTTTACGACGACTCGTACGAGCACCGAACCCGGCCAGGATGGCAACCAGGCACGCCAGGCACGCTCGGGCTTCGCGGGGAGACCTGACCACGCGCACCGTTGCGACTTACGAACTTGCGCCATTTCCGAGCCCCCATACAACGATACAAACGACTCTTGAACGACCCTCGACGGCAGGATAGCCATGTCTGCGACCAAACGACCATTCCCCCACGTCCTATCCACCATTATAACCTATTCCACCACATTCCGACGACTCAGAACATCGCGAATCCCTTACGAACACTCGGAAACGGTGCTATTTCGGAATTTCGACACCTCTGAGTGCTCGTGAAGCTCAACGTCCGCGAATATTGGCAGTCTGGGAGCTCAGAAATGCCACGGAAGGTCGAAAGAGGCTCGAGGAGCATGTGGAACGAGGCTGTGGACGCCGACGGGACGGACAACGTGACTGGCTTGGAAAAGGTATAAAAGGCGTCGGACGAATCGAGGGTAGTCAGTCAATTACTTGTGGACTTTCGGATTCAGTTCCCAGTCAGCTACCACAAGGAGACAGTTCCAGTCGAGGACTCTAGTCCAACGCTGAGTTCTTTCCCTGACCTTGTACCTTTATCCCCCAATTACATCCTCGAGTTGACCACCAACGCGCTTGCTCGTCACCACCGCCAAGGGACATCGTCTCAAGGATTTGCCTTTCATTTATACACCCGAGAATACTGACTACAGGTTACCGGACACCACCAACGCCCCTTCCGAGCGCTCGTAAACCGCCTTCAGCCCGTCCCGAGCACTCGGGTCTCGCACACACACACACACCTTCGACCTTCGACCAACACACACACTCGGATACAACAAGGCAGACCACCTACAGCCTCACGTTCTATTAGGAACCAACTTTAAAGAGCCCTAGAGGACGAACCAGCCACTTTGTGATCCCAAATATTCGCCTAGTGGCACCGCGGTCCTTATCACAACGTATTCCACTCAGGCTGTCCGAGAGAATAAAGAAGGTCCACTGGGGTGGACAACTCGAAAGGAAATTTGGATTTGACTTTCGGCAGCTTCCCGTGGTGCGCCCTGCTAGAGACAGAAAGGCGGTCAAGAAAATGTGCCAACTCTTGGCCTGAGCTCAAGGCAGTAGTTCAGGGATTTTGGAAAACATGTTTTGCCCTCTTATAACCATTTGAAAGGAATGAGGACTGCAACTTGATTGACTGATGTACAAAACAAGAGGACTCTATGCCTTATTGGAACTGTTCTCTCTCTTCTTAGTAGGGGACACCCGTGGCGACACCAAGGAACCGGGCGAGCTGCCGGCAACAGTCGTCAACATATGGCGCTGTTGGAAGCATATGAGCTTCGCAGTCCGAGTCAAGTGTTAGCTATGCATACTCACCACCCGCAAGCGGAGGGAGCCCAAGAGCAGTTGCTGATGTTGTGCATTGGTTCTCTGGAAATGGGAAAACAATACCACTGCAGGAGAGAACACACTTGAGTAAAAGCTAGACAGGTCAGGTCGGCAATAGTTTCCGCGAGTAGAGTGGCCTGAAGCACTTGATCGAGGGCTGAACAAAGGTCAGTGTTATGTCAAATGATAAGGACGGAAAATTACGCAGCACAGTTGCAAACCAAGATTTACCAAGGCTTCTGATTCTTTTGAAGGTCCGGAGTTGAAGCGATGGGACGTGAGGGCGTGCAGCGGGCGGCGAGCGATCAGAGAGGCAGCGCTAATGGGCCGCGATCCAGCATGGAGGACGGAAGGGGAGTTGGAGACGCTGTGGAGAGTAAAGATGTTCGCACCACAGATATCCAGCCCTTGAATTACTATTTTTTGCATGTCCGTCCCTTCCAGAGGTCCAGGGGTTAGTGAATTGAGGATGGTCTTTGTCGAGGCAAGATGATTCGTTTGAAGGTCACGACGGACCTGAAGTTCATTGAAGTCATGGATACGGAGGAGCTGTGTGAGTACTCAGCACAAGTGACAATTTTGAGTTGGAGCATGGCTGAAATTTTGGCTGAGTTGAACTCAAGGGTAATCTAGAGAATCTAGCATCAGTATTTATTGACGATACACGGGAAAGGAAACATACTTGAAGGAGAAGAGGACATAAAGTGCGGTGAATTGACGATACTCTCTCTGCTAAGAGGTGGCCTTGGCCAATTATTGATTTATAAATTAGCCTTGTTTAATCAATGGGCTTTGCAATTGCCTAGTATTGCAACCAGTGGACACAGGGGCGAGATTCTTGTTCAGAACAATGGGCAAGTATGATTTGAAGAGTACTACAGATCTGCACAGTCTGGAAATTATTTTTTCTGTGCTTGGAACACAAATCATGATTGCATATCCCAACCTCAGGCTTATGACATTTTACCGCCCCGTACTTCAGGTAATGGATGTGTGGGTCAAACTATTATCCAAAGCTATGGTTAACCCTGTTTCGAAGCCTGTTTAGTATTTGAACTGTCTGAAAAAATGATTTCTCTTCTGCTCAGGCCGCATTTTGGGGTTGTAGGTCCAAGCACATCATTGCATACAACATTTCTTCAACCAGTATTGAACTGGATCCAAAACCATAGGTACACATGTTTGAAAGGCTATCCCATATGTGAGCTGATTGAAAAGAAACACTTTCCTTGTGCTCAGACCTTGTTCAAATCACTTTAATCTGTAGTAAAGACACCTAATCACAAGAAAACTGACATATGCTATTCTTGTCAAACTCTATTGGATCCCAAGTTAAATCACGAATATTGGGGTATACATATATAATTAATTGGATTCGAAAGGAAGGGAGAAATTCGGCACAATTACATACATAATTACGAGTATTTGCCATGGCCCGCGATGGCCACACCCCCAAGTTTGATACAATCGAATCTCGCCATATTACTCGTGGTGAGATAGGGGTGTTTCAATGTGTACAGTGATGTTCAACTCTCCACTGCTTTCTGCCTCAACACCAGAATCAGGATGAACATTACTTCTCCCACTTTTGTGCTGTCCCGCAAACTGTATGGTGCTGACAGTGTTGGTCTCCCAGATGGTTTGCTTGAAATTTACGAGGACAATAATGAGTGTGGAATAAATACCCGGGATATGGTTGCCTATGCCATTGAAGAAATAAAAGATGTAGATGCCCGCGTTAGGGCGCGAGCCGGGCCCAAAATGCAGGTAATTGTAGATCTGCGTAAGCTATATGACCCAGCCATGAATATGTGTGTGGACGGAGCAGAAAATAATGCAAACTTACCCACAATAGACAATAAATGAGCCCAGATTCAACTAAGATAGAAAGCACTTTGTCTGCAGACATCCCCCGTGAGTGTCCAACAATACCGAGTGTTTTCATAGTCCGACGGTGTTGCCTTCATTGTCAACATTGTTAATGAAAATCATTCTGGTGTGAAATTTGAGACTCACCACGCCCGGTATGCAATAAGTATTGTGCAGGTTATATTGGTGACCAAGGAGAACGTCCACGGCAAGTTCGGTTCACAGACTCGGCTGCTGCTGGAAAGGTTTGGCAGCTGGTGGATGTCAATTGCATATATGCAAAGAACGTTCACAACGCCTAAAGCTGAAAGAACACTGTTATGACACACAAAGTGCCTGGCACTCGAGATTGACTCACTGAACGTTAAGACCAGTAGGATGCATGGGATAGAGACAATCCAGAGTGCTCGTGGATAGAGGACCCATGCACGCCAGAGGACAACACCGTCTGTGACTACCATCTACTAGGATCCGAGAATGTTGAAAACAGAAAGACATGGAAAACACTAGTAACACAAACATTGAACACATAGAGTGCATTCCGCTGGGGTCCGAATCTCAACATGTTGTCATTCACTAGGCCCTTCCTGTCCGGGAGTGAAATATTTGGGTTGCTCATGAATGCGATATGTGTGTCATCGATCCACTGGGTCACAACCAATGCCCAGAGTGTGAGGGAGCTCGCATATAGGGACACAATAGCACAAAGCAAGGCGATGGAACCGCGAGACTTGAGGCCCTTCCGGCTGAAAATGCCGTCAGCACATACATTTCAGAATTGTGGAAGATGGCAGAGTACAAGATGGAGTATACTGCAACCCCGAAAATAACCCCATAGGCACCTTTGGAACATAGTCCATAAACAGTAGTGTTTTTAAACACTAAAATGCTCACCAATCAACATTGTCTCCCAAATGACGCCAAAAGCGTCCTGGAGTGTGTTGCGCCCATAGAGATGGAGAATTTGTGCATCTGCGTCTGACAGAGGCGAAAATGAAGACGAGCTCGAACCAGTCGACATAGTTACAACTTTGTAGTTCAAGTGAACGGGAGATGGAGTGCGCGAGGAGAGTTCGGAGTGTGGCCTTGATCTTTATATGGGCTGTCTTAGGCTAGCGCACGATGGTTCCCGGTCTTCGAAATGATGGCACATATCTCAGTGATAGTTCCCATTGATGAACAAGAGATGAATCCCTTTTTCCGTCTTCTTCACGATGAATCCGTGAGAAGCGCCGCAGACATACATGTATCATATTTTGGCTAGGTTCTTCGCGTTTTCGGGTACGTCGCCCTCACCAGGCCATAAACTGATTCTCGGCGTAGATACACACTCTTCAAGTTCATGCGCACGGCGATCGACCGCGACGAGTCCGCAGTGCGTTCGACTTCATAAGTGATACCCGCGAGAGCGCACCAATTTGAGTGGGCGCACATTGTGCGCACAGTGACGAATGACGACAACGGCATCGTGCTGCCTGCTCCCTTCAAGCCTCGCCGCTCATCGCGCCCATTTTGCGTCCCATGCACATCGGCACCAAAATCGACACGCACACCCCGAGCATCACCCCCAACGAGTCGGTGCGATCTCTGCGCTCCATTCACGCCTCCGGCGTCCGAGATCGACACCTTTGTCTGCGCCCGACGTCCAGCCCAAAAGCTCAATAGCTAGCCTCAAACCCGTATCAGACGCGCTCTGCTCTCCCGCGTCGTCGCCGCGTCCGCGATTACCTGCCTGGTTCCTGGAGCTTAATGTGATAGACGTGCACTCGATCCCACGCCGGTGGCAGTTGCACCTCCACCGGTCGTCCGCGTGCGGGGAATGGTTTCCGCCCCGGACGTGCGGGATCGTAGGATTGGTGTGCTCACGCGTCGTCGCTTCATGTCGCGATTTGGACAGTCGAGGTCCGGTTCCGCGGGGGAGTCAAGGAGGAAGGGAAGGGAGGAAGGACAGTGCTCGCGGTCTCCGCCAGTCGACGCCGTGTCGCCAGCATCATGCGGAGGGGGATCACTGCCTCCTATTTATCCCGCCTTCGTCTCCGACCTCCTCGGCGCGGCTCCTCTGTACGCTCACCACTCGATGGCCTGGATTGGCGATTGCCCTCCGCACGCCTGTTTCTGGAGTCGGATTCCGGGATGGAGTACGACGGAAGTCGATCTCCTGCCGTTCTCGGCGCGGCGCTGCGAGGAAGAGGCGGTCAAGGACGAGGAGGGACCGTATTCCGCCGTACAATCGCCTGCGGCCCTGCGGGCAGCTTTTGTGGCTCGGGATTCGGTTTAGGCGTCGCTTTTGCTTTTCGGATACCATGCTCCGCGTCCTGCTCTTCTTTTTGATGTCGCCTTCGATGTACGGCTTCATTCCCCCATCCGACTCTACGGATACTCCTCACACCCATGTACCTACCTACCCCGGTATCCAGTCATCTACTTTGTCTTCTGCTCGCGCGTCTTGTTACCTTCTCGCCACCTACCCGTCCCTGGGCACTCGTTGCTGTCACCCTCGCTGCGTCGACGTCTTCGGCGGCGCAGCAACTGCCGGCCCCTGTCCTCACGTTTTTCGGCCACTCCAATTCTGGGGCAGGAGGATGCACGTACCGAAGTACTGCGGGGGCGCCCCCATCTCCCTCCATTCATTTGTTTCGCTTCGCATGACGATACGGATGATTCCTCTGTTTTTTTTATATTCATTTCTTCACTCGACTTCCGCTGCCACGCCGATTCCATTCGAATTCACTCCACCCGCCCCCCGCAGTGCCTCCCGCCCGGTCTCGTCTTACTTTGGAAGCGCTAATTCTAAAGAGACGCCGAACTGGATGAAGCTTGGATTCAAATGAAGAGATACGGCAAGACAAGGAGTGTACTATTTTGCGATCCGAGCTCGGATTTAGTATGTAGAGACTACTAGAGAGTCTGTTGCGGCATAAGCAAGTCAGAAGAGTTATTCAAGACAGCTACATACGGTATTAGAGGGGTGCCCAGCTGGATAATGAGTAGAAGTAAACAATGGGTAACTTGGAGTCCGACGGCGACTGCGTGCAAGTATTATACAATGACTGTGGTGATACAAGTGGTTAGATTTCCTGCTGATAGCCATTCGAAAGAGCGACGATATTGGTTTATTCTGTTATGCGTTTCGTGATGGTCATGAGTCCGGGGACACTGGCACTTTTCGCCTTGTCGAGCGCAATCGGGCGATGTGGGTCCGGGCAGTCTGAACGCGCTGCGGAGGCAGTGTACATTATCTGTGGATAGCCTTCAATCAAGTGCTAAAGATGCAATAATAATAGGGGTCTCTACCTGAACTTTAAAAGTTCGATTTGGCCGTTGTTTTGGACCATGAATCGTGCAGCTCCACCTACGGGGGACGGCCTAAGTGAGTTGGCACAAAAGGATTGAGACGAGAAACACACTGTTCATCCACCAGCACATTTGCGCCGTCGAGGCCCGCCGCCAATTCCATCAGCGCGTTCCGGGTGGCCCTTAGTAGCTGAACAAGATTGACCGCTCCATCACATAGAAACGTGTCCTGTTGTCGTAATGGCGCACGCTCCGGATCCCTGACCGCCTCCAGCACACCGGGATGTGACTGCGGATGCTCGCCCGACGATGATTCAACGTCCCACGGCTTCTTCACCTGGTCGCTGGCTCGCCGCATTTTAATGAATATATTAGCAACATTCGCGATGCCTAGCGGGGTGCGGTTGGACGGCGATTCGGACGGCGATTCGGGCGCTGAAGCTGGGGCTTTGCCCTTGGATGGACTGCCATGGTCGCTGCCGCTCTGGGACCGAGAGAGTATTTTTGAAGTGCGCTTCGAGGGCGGGGACGCTGGAGGAGTCTTGGGGGCCTCAGGACTGCGATTGCGAAACAGGTTCATGGTGGTGAAAGAGAAAGTGGTTGTTGCCTGCCACAACGTGTGTAAATTGCTTGGCAAAAGCGGGGTTTAAAAATATGAATTACTCCTATCAATGATCGGACTTGCTGCCGACGGAACCAAAAAAGGTTCCAGAGGTTTTCGAAAAGGCTTGGTGCCTGGAAATCCTGAAAAACTCGGACGCGTACAGTAGCACGACTGATGTTCTTCAAAACATCAAACAACGTCGACACCGCCGGGAGGGAAAAAAATAGACAGGGACGCCGGTGAACCTCAAGTTGCCGCAAATTCCCATAACTCGGCTCGAATATTGTAGTTGCCGCACTCGGCCAACTCATTCAGGCAGATTCAACCCTATGGAACGTCAGCTGAAGCAAAGGCCGATAGGATACCAAAGAGAATTCATGGCTGCATCGATCGTGCCCAAAGCGCCGCACGAGCATCAATGCCGGCCAGGATACTTACCTGGGTCTCGTCGCGATGGCGTGCTTTTTGGAATTGACTTAAAGGGTGCTAGAGATATAAATAATGCGGAGATTACCAGACAGTGGGGACTGAGGCCACCGTAGCTTCGAAAGCAAAACTTAGGTAGAACTAGGTAGAACTGCCCTGGGATTGGCCAGACAGCCAAGAAGGACCGGGTGTTCTCCTCAGCGCCAATAACCAGGGATCGACGGAAACTGCAGAAGACACTGGACCACTTGTAAGACTCCGAGGAATTAAATCGAGATCACAAGGTCCTCGAGATAACTGAGCGGATTAAACTTGGATGCTCCAGGTCGTCTTCGTTTCTGTCCTTCGAATACCGATGCTCATCATGTCAGCCGTGAATTGCTGGGATTGGATTCGGGTCCGTGGCAGAGGCAAATATTACATATTTCAGAATAGGCTCCGAAATCGAAGGTTCGAGCAAATAATCTTGACACAGTGGCAGCAGAGCGAAATATTGATTTTGTTTAAGCTTCCCTTTTCCATTTAAGCCCCAGAACTCGAGCCTTGAGGATGGTAAGCGTCTTCTTGCGGTGGTGACATAAAGCGCTAGACAACCCTTCACCATTTGCGGCAGGTTTGGGTCAGTCAACGCCTACATTGGTACCGTTGCGGAAGATCGTACCAAGTCCAAACAGTTTCCGACGTCAAAACACCCTACTTAGTAGCAGAAAGATTGTCAAGTGAGCTCTGGTTTTGTGCCTGGCAAGTGTGATATCCGGCGTGGTATTTTCTTGAGATCAACAGGTCGGGTGTTAACAAACTCGCGGTGTGAACGGGAAAAAAGTTGAAACCAAGGCTAGGCTTGAGGACAGAGAGTGTCAGGACGCCCGGAGGTGTAATGGATATTGTGCTGACCGGCCAAAGGGACAAAGTTCATGGAACTCGAGCGTTAGCGACACCTAGGACAGTTGGACGTTGATGGTTAGCCGTCTTGACGCTGAAAGAGCCGTTCTGCCGCTGAGGTGTGAAGTATTGCGATGAAACGCGACAAACTATCACATAAAGTTCGTGAGGCGGCGACGAAAAATGTCGTGTCAATTCCAAGAGGATTCGGCAAAGAAATTCGAAACAAACATCGGCAACGCATGCCCGAGGGTCGGGATCGAGGCGGCCATACGCGCTTGGCAGGCCATAGTCGGCGGCCTTGTGTTTCGTGATACTTGTACTGTCTTGAACCCTGACTAGTACCGACACTGTCTTGAACCTTGGCCGCACCGCTAGAATCACGAATGAGGTGGCGCAGGCTAGGAAAGGTGGCAAAAGCAGACGATGCTAGTCGAGTGGAAACCCGGCCTACAGAAGTACTATTGCACGCCGTCTGCGGCGAGATTCCGCGATTCCCAGATATTTCTCAGGTAGCCGCAAGGTGCCGATGGACTTGACAATTGCCAGTGCTTGGAAATCGCCGTCTGAAACCGGAAAACGGTCAAGATACGTTGCCGGGCGCCGGGGAGTCGGTGGCCGTATTTGACTCTGACGAGAGTGCTGGCGCCGAGTTCAATCGATGGGCCGCGACATTGGGTCGGGAGTTGTTAAGCAAAGGCGCTCCGAGTCCTTAGCGGATCAGCGGACTTTGAAAATTGTCATCTTTGATTTCCCCACTTGGCACTTAAAGTTAAACCTTGGGATCCTCATCCTGGGCCTCCGAGTCAGTCAGATCCCTTGTGCGCAATAGAACCCCAAGAAGACACGACGCTCGACCTCTTGTGCGCTGGACTGTTATATTTCGCTCAAAACATGACCCAACTGTCTACAGTGTATCATTTTGGTATCATTCGAATTGGTCCCGTCTTTCTGTCTCTCCAGGGACCATATTCATTTTAATCTGGACAGCGAGAGGCAGCGACTCCTCTTGAATCTCTTGTCGGACGGCGCCCTCGTTCCTGATCTGCCACTTAATTTTCCGCGTCAACCTGTCCAACAAAGCATTTCGACATTGCCTATTTTTTGCGTCTCAGCGGAGCTCCTATGGGTTGCTGAGAGTCGCATGCTTTGACCCGCGACTAAAATGAACGGTTAATTCAGTTCTATGAAGGTAGGTAGGTATATTCCGGCGCGGTCCGGTTAAGAAACAGCCGGAGCCTGTCCTCGACCAAATTTAACGGCGCGCAGTACATATGTTCCTTGGGATCAAGGAGCCCCGTCTACATTCTGATCTCTGACACTGTTGACTCGATGGAGTGCGAATTTTATTTTCTCAATTGACGTGCCGCTCACCCTGAGGTCTTGTACAGTATGCATATTTCTGACACGCACCGACTTTCACACAACGGGTAGCTACGGGTAGTATACGGGTTCTCACAGTGATCTCTTCGCCCACTAATCTAACTCCTCTAGGGACGGTCAAAGCGCCGGACAATGAATCTCCGAAAAAACCGCGAGCGGGACTGGATCATGCCTCCATTCCTATGCATTTGCGCACGCCACTGCATCGCGCCCACGCTTATCCGGTTTGACTCCTGCAAACGCCAGCGACCGTCTGATTCCGCGGTACGGGATCCTGTAATTTTCCATAACAATTTCAAAAGTTATTTCAAGGCAACACCGCAACGGATCAAACCCAGAAGGTGTCCTCGGAATCAAGTAAAACAATTCAAGGTGCGTGTATGCTATCTCCTCGTTCAATTGGCAGCAAGTAGCATTATGGCGCTGTTGGACGTATGTGCCAGTCCCCGTGTTGGCCGAACTTTGAGTAAGTAAGTATTCTCACGGACGGTACTGCCCGTCCTCCCGCCCGGTACCGACCACAATGAAGACAAAAAACTTTACTGATATTTCCGACGTACATTATCTCCGTGATGTACCTGGAAGCTGTACCGTTGGCACGTTGTGTGTACGGACAAAGAGAAATGTTAAGTCCGTATCCGCTTCAAGGTGGAGGCCGCGAGCGGCGACAGAAATAATATCCAGTTGAATCACCAAAGCTCGATGTATTCAATAAACAGCAGTGTAGGGGGGGATGTAAAGTGTACTAGTCATCAATGCGAAGACGATATAAGTCACTAAATAAAGTTTAATCTAAGAAAGCAGCAAGTAACGAAGGTGAGGTAGTATGTGCAGCCAGAAACGATAGAATGTGGCGGACGTTCTAGTGTCAAGGAAGTATGAATACAGCGGTAGCAAAGGAGTGAAGTGTCTAGTTAGAAGTGTCTGGTTAGGATACAGTTAATTAGTTTTTTTGTGTTCTTATCCAATGAGGAGAAGAGGCGGTGGTGATACAGCGGACCAATTATTGTGGCGGCCGCAATAAAATGGTGTTCCAGAATCCATCCGGGTGGGTGTAGAATAGGATTAAGAGGGTAGAGCCCTGGAACAAGGGGAAGGTCAGGATAAGTAAGCCGCCGTTCATCTCGCGGTCAGAAAGGAGAGGCGTACCATCGATATCCGATTATTTATCATATCCGACGGGGAAGCAGGTCGACAACGCGGCTGGCCTTAACAGCGGCACCACCTTTGCCGAAATATCTCTCGGTCATGAAAGACCAATGTAATGACCTGATCAAAAAGTTAGCCTAGTCCAGTTGCATGAGGCGCGGCTTCTTACCCGACGATCCAGTTTGCCAGTCCGTCGACGTAGACGGCGACATCCCTGTCGATTTTGGGCCCCCATGACGGAAGTTGGGAGCGATCCTCGATGAAGCGGTCGATAGATTGCTTGCACATCTCGCCAACAAAGTCGACTGCAGACTGCAGGTCAAGGCCTTGCTCGTTCATCACAACGGGGATCATGTTGTGCGTATCCCCTTTGGACTGTTCGACGTTGTACGAAAAGATATCCTACGCCACAAGACAAGTTAACACGAGGATTGACACACGAGAGGGGGAGATTAAGGACATACATTGGACCACGTTACAAGGTCGTTGGCCGCCTCTCCCAGACTCGCAATGAGCGGGTGCTCCATAACCTCGTCTGGGATGTCGAGATTGTTCGCGTATCTGCGAAGAGGTTAATACAGCGCGTCATTCGAATAGCAAGTAAAGGCATACTCTATCAGCACGAAAGATGGCTTGCATCCTGTTAATATACGTCAGACAGGGCGAATGGTCGGGCTGCGCGGAAACTCGCACCAGAAGTGTCCCGACGCAAAGCAATGTAACTTTCTAAATCTGGGATGACTCCGGCGTCGCGATCCAGAGCTTGTTGGGTGACACTCTGGAAGAAAAAGTCGAATGTTTCGATGAACTGCAGATTAACGGTTAGCATGGACGCCGAGCAGCAGAAAAACATACGTACTCTTTGTTGCGTCCCGGGCGACGCGGTCAAGACCATCCGCTTGTAATAACTAGAAGGAACGGTGAGCTTTACATGAGGATCTGCAGAGGCAACGACGTACTCTCTCGTCATTTTCCCGACGCGTGCAGACGATCGGAAGGTGTGAGGGTGATAAAGGGAGTTTAGCACAACATCCGCAGTCGTCTGTGTGCCTCGAGTGTCCATGTCATCCGAGAGGTTGTCGAGGTGGAACAAATAGCTATAAAAAAACGTTCAGGAGGCGGAATGATGTCGAGAACATGTATGCGGGCATACGTAAGGAAGTCATTGCAGACGCGCAGCTGGGGGCACCCGGCATCCGGATAGCACATGGCTGTGAGGGTTCCCGCTTTGAGCCCGTGGAACTTGTCGCGTACTTTGCCCTGCAGGTTGTCACCCTTGAAAAGCCACCTTTTGGTTTCGGTGGTGACCTGCTTGCGATGTCTGCTGACGCGGATGTCGAAGGTGCAATGGGAGACGAGGTCGGGAAGAATGAATTTTGTGGCGGGGGCCTTGGTGGGTGTAGAGGAGAACGCCATGGCGAAAAGAAAGGGTGGTGGTAAAGGGCGAGGTGAAGAAGGAAAGGGCGAACCCGAAAGCGAAGGAGGAGGGAGGTGAAGAGGAAGAGGGACGGAAGTAAAAGACGCGTCGTTGAGAAAAGGAGTCACTGAAATGCTGTTAGTTTATAAAGGGGCCCGCCACAAGTGTAGTGATCGATTGGATCGGCAGCATCCCCGCAGGTCCAACACTGATCTAAAAATGAAACAAGGTTTTCAGGCTCTTCGCGATACCCGCATAAAGGAGCATTCTGTTTGCTTGTCAGATCGCCGTGGCCCGAAGAGAACTCTACTAGTCTCTAGAGCGAAATATTGTCTGCAAGACACTCCGGGTTAGCTAGCTGCATGAGACAGGTGCGAAACGCGCGCACAACGTTGTCGTAAACTGGTCAAATTGTCCATGGTCACCGTCGCTCCGCTTCAGGGTTGGCTGGCCGCCTGAACGTTTTTTTAGCGAAATACCCATCACCGAGCGGCGGGCGGTCGAGTCAGCATACATTCCGGCGCAAGCGCCCGAATGGGTCTCTCTAACACAAAACACTGTTGTTTCAGGTTTGCTGCAGCCCTGCCGAGACTCGAGAGTCAGGCTGCTGTAACCATGCTCGCACAAAACTTCAAGGAACACAGCTCCAGCGGTAAGATGTGCCAGGATGTCTTGAGCAGGGCAGAAACCAGTACCAGTCTGTCCATCCTGCAACTATCAGTTTGGTGAGATGATGCGTTTACCTCGGTGACGGATCGCACCAATCTGGCTCCGTCTCCCACGCCAATTTACGCATGGAGATAAACATCGGCAAAAAATTGTGAAAAATACCGGCCACGCGACTCGGCAAGTATTTCCATTTAGTATCCCGCGGATCCTGCCCAAATCGAAGCAGACCGACGCCTCCAAACTCAATTTTTCCTAGGTTGAATCGCGCTTTTTTCGGGTCGATCCTGTGCACCTTTTCGGATTCGTATTAGTTTACTTCTTCTGGGAGCCAATTCCAACTAAAGGGTCCTTTCCTGACAGGAAATTCCTTGCTAGATGCAGACCTTTTAGCGCGGGTCAGTATTTGATAACGAGCGGAATGCGGGTGCACGATTCATTATGATCCGGGTACACGCCTGCTCTCAAGTTTCCGGAGCGGGTTGAACAATCTGAACAATTGCAAATGGTACTTTTTTTTTCCTCCGAGCACTTGTGATTCAATTTGTCTCCGCGGACGGATCTTGCTGTGAAATGGAGTGATGACGCGCCGTGGCGGTAGAGATGCAATTGTGTTGTGTCTGTCAAGACATACTGTTACCTCCGGATCATTCGCTACACTGTCTGCCATATGAAACAATCAGTGAAGCTCAACTCACAGAATATTTGAGAGGCCAATTAATTGGAATGATAGGGTGAAAAAAAAACCGGCTCGGAAAACATGTTTCACGAAATATGTCCGTCCGTTAGCAGATAACATGTCTTGCCACGGTTGCATCCCCGTCAATCGCGACTTTCAATTTTTTTCTGGTCTTACCGCGACTTACCGTTTTGATCGAACAATTTTTTATGTTCACCATTGCTCAACCGGGACCATGATGGACCCTGCAAGTTGCAGAACCGGACACCCCTTGGCGCATATGCCATCTCATTCATTTTTTACCGGGTTTCTGACGCTTTCATCTACCATGAATTTACTCTGACAGGAGCGTAAACAATCCACGGAACTGAAATGTTGGCCTAATCACTGCTAACGCCTCTCCCCTACCTCTTGCTAGCATGGATTGCTTCGCTACTGAGAGTTTTTATACTGACTCAATTTTTTTTCTGAAGATTCCCGGGGCTTAAAACCTGCAGTTCAAAGCATCAGGAAAAACCAAAATTCTATGATAGAACACGGCCTTTTATGGGTGTCTCTGATTGTCTATGGATGTCTTTGCGTCGACCACCCCTTTTATGGATGTCTATGGGTCTCTATGGGTGACTCTGTATTTCCATATCACAGCTTCAATGTCTATGGAACTCTATAGGGTGCCAGTCCTCAGGCATGTAAATTAATTAAGTTCACAATCTCGTCCACGCGCAAGACAAGATGAGTGATCATTCATTATCACGATCAGAGTTGGACGGCGACGTTCAAACAACGTCTCATTTCACTAACAGGGAAATTTCATGATTAATTTCCTGACGAGTCATTGTTGTTTCAGGACTCCCGGACTCTCCATATCCAGCATCTCCGAGGTGTTTTGGGTCTCGCAGCGGAGCACTTCGAGAATCAATGATTCAAATGGCTGCGCCAGCCCGAGAGATTATAATCAGACACCGCCAGGACCCATGATTATTACTTGATAGGTCGGATCCCAAATTCCGGGTTTTTGAAAATTTTATCCGAACTTTTGCGCGCAACTACGGTCAACATTTTATCCGAATTTCGTCTCCGGTAAGCGCTAGGTCGATTTTTTATCCGAACTTTGCATCCGACCTCAAATTTGGTGCAAAAAATTGTTCAATACAGCCTCCAAAAACACCTACGGTACTACTCTGTGGACTCCTCCTCCTCCTCCAGGTCGATAATATTCATCTTTGCCTTTCCCTTCCGTCGCACAGTATTTAAATGCGCAACACTTTTCCCCAATGCCTCGCGCTCCATGGTAAGTTCTTCAAAAACTTTTGTCCGCGGAGTCCAATCTCGATATGATCCCGGAAGTATTTTACTGCTTCGTCCTGCGGGGGTAATGACACAAGGAAAGAGTTGGCCGGCAGATGCGCGAAGCGTAGGGTACCGAGAGCAGTGTAATTCCGATAACCAAACTTGAACTGCCGCCGATAAAAATGCTGGTGCACCACATAGCAACAGCCACTTCGTGCATCAAGCTTCTCCCGCGATTTTCCAGTCCTCGACAAAGTTGAAAGCACAGCTTGCCAATTGCCTAAATTCTTCGGGCCGGTACACTTTTATCCGAACTTATATCTGACCTTGTTCAAAATTTTCGCGTTATCCGAATTTTGCCTTCGAGGTATGTCTCTGAGGAGTGAAATTTATCCGAACTTTCCTCCGAGTTCAGAGGCCCAAATCCAAAATTTTATCCGAACTCTGGATCCGACCTATCAAGTAATAATCATGGGTCCTACACCGCCGCGCCCATCATATCACGTGCGCGCGAAAAATGGTTCGTTTTGATGGGGGACAAACAAACACCACTCTTCTTTCTCTCGTCTTCCACTCGTTCTCTTCTATTGCTCTTCTATCTCTTTCGGACTCTTCTGGCAGCGCTCCTCTACTGTGTCCCACACTGTTACATGGCAGGATGTTCTTCCATCGCTGATTTGCGAACATGGCGAAGAGGTGCGTATTTCCCTTTAAATTTTAGGTAGCTGTCGAGGGTCGCGGCTGAGGGGCATAGAGTTGCAGGCTCTTTTACTTTACATATTCAACCCCCTCCTTCCCACTTTAGTTACGCACTTTCTTCCCGTCCCTTTGCCCTAGCCATTTCAGCGGCCTCCACCTGCCACGTCTTTGAGGCTCTTGGCTCATTCCTTTCCCGGATTTCGATTGTTCATGAGTTCTTATTCTGACCTGTATACTTCAGTACTTGGGGGCCGCACGCCATCGCCATCGCGGTCTCAGTCCCGGTCCCTGTGAATGCCCGCGTTACCCCGACATCCCACGCCGTCACGAAACACTGGTTCGGTCGCCGCAAATCGGTAAGCGGGCCCATGCCATAGGTTGATGGATTCGCCATACCGCGGTCTCCTCTGCCGGGATTCGCGAGTGCCTCCCCTCCCGAAACGCCGCATCTGTACGACCGGTCACCTGCCTTCGCGCACGCTGCCGGTAACGGCCAGAAAACTTATCTCTCAAGTCTCTTGGCTTCAACAACCCCACCGCCGTCAAGACTGCTTCAAGCCCCGTCGCCGGGAGCTCAGGTCTTTCAACCGGTGTCATGATCAAGGCTCGCCGTCCCTCAATCCCCTGGAGCCCGCGGCCCTCAAGTCCCCTTTGTTCTTCACCCCTTCAAGTACGCTGTCCGAAGTGCCATCCCAAGTCCGCGGGTTGTCAAACCCTACTCACCACCGTCGACACCCGGGACTTCAACACGATGGAACGCAACGCACACAAGGAGATTTTATTCCAGAAGAACTGTCGCCTCCGCCATCATTGCAAGTCGTCGGCCTTCATCCTCCCAAGCTGTCGATTCCTTCTTCGCTCAAGTCGACATCCAATTACTTCAAGACTACAGTCGCGTTATCGATTTGTTACAAGCTTCCTCTGCCGTCCGTCGTTTATAGTTCGAAGACAAAACATCAAACTCTGCAAGACTTACCGCATTTGGTTCCGCAAGACTTACCGCTCCTGCAGTTCCTGTGCACCTCTTCATCGTCCTCCTTCCTCCTAGTACTCCTGTCTTAGATACACCACGATATACACATTTTTCTACCATTTTTGTCCAATTTTGAGTGCCCAATGAACCCAAAAAAAATTGTCAAATCTCATAGAAAACAGGCTAGCTGCATAGAAAACCGACATTTATGGGTGTCTATGGGTGTCTATGGGGCCGACCCCCCCCCCTCCCACCAGTCTATGATAGAAGTCCATTGTCTATGACGTCTATGACGTCTATGTGGGTCTCTCATGGTCTATGGGGCAACTTTGGTTTTTCCTGATGAAGTAATGAGCGTGAAAATCTGTCATAAGGTTTTGAGATTTGACACACCTCATAAACCTTCTCCGAACGCCCATTGGGGGCAAAACTGAATGTCGAGTTCAACCTATGAGTCAAAAATCTCAAAGCTGTAATTCACTAGAACTCGGACCCAGTAGAACAATTGAAGTCCTGAGAGTCCGTGTGCGAGACTACGGACCCGGGAGTGTGAGTGACAAAAAGGGTTGAGAATTTCAACGAATGAAATTCAGGAAACGGTTGGAAACCGGGGATAAACGCTCCCTTGCATCGGAACGATACAGAAAAGAGCAGGTTGTCTTGGTGAGTATGAGATCGCCGCAAGTCAGGGATCATGTTGATTGGAAAAATTTTACCCCGGCTTCACAGCCCAAGTGCCGGGGTGAAACTTATAAGTTAGCTACTATGAAAATGCAGCGGCTTTCCCCATCGACATCACCTGTTCATCCACGGCTCACCATCCTGGCTCGATACCGGATCCGACTGTTATACCGCGGAAACTCGTCTCACCACTGAACAAATTTATGCACTTGTAAACAAACCACCCGTGTTACAAATTGAAGAGTCCTGCGTAAAACCCCTTGTGCGCTAATTACAATAAGGCTGTAGTATTATAATGGCGGAAAAGATACGCGGTAGTAGGGCGAAAGAACACGATGTAATGTAAATTACTCCCTCAAAAAGTAGGATAAGTACTCTTCTAGCCCCTGACGTGGGCGCGGTGTGGGTCGGGTCATCGAAGTACGCGGCCTAGGCGGCGGCTGAGCCATCGAGCGCCTGGGAGGGTCAAATCAGGGACGGTCGAAGAGCAGCGAGTTTAAACGTTGAGGTAGCCAGCAATCAGACAACCGGACGCCCGGTAGACAGCGGTGGCAGTAAAAAAAGGTACACCGGGTGAATGCGACTGCGGCGGCGTTCCAGTGCTGCGTTCAAGCAGATAGCAATAATACAGAATGATCAGACTCGGAATACCGCAACAACAGTATTAAAAGGCGGGTGTTGCAACCAGCGGATTTGATTTGATGGTTCTCTATCAGGGCTTTGATCGCGAATTGATGAATGCCGGCAGAGCACAAAACCAGGAGTTTCCTTGAGGTCGGAGAATTTTGGAGGTAGCAGTACTTTTGACGTGGTGACGTCAGGTTGACTGGCAAGTCATGAGAGCGCGTTGTATTGTTCAGTGGCCAATGTAACCCGAAGTAAATAAACAGCATCACTCCTGTTTGCTGAGCGCTTTAAGCTGCGGGGCGCGCCTAATTTCCACCGCTTGCTCTCTCTTCATGCCTCCACGACGGTCTTTCGGTACTGACGAGTCTGCCCTCGATGACAGCCCAGAAACACCAGAACAAAACCGAGTTCGAGGCGTCATAGGACGTCTATCGTTCGGCAACTTCAGCCAGCATCGGCCAAGCTTTGCATCGCGTTGGAGGAACGGTGGCGACGATGGAAATGCTACTCCGGGTACCCCTGGCGCTGAAAGGCCTCCAATTCCGACTATGATGCAGTCCTCTGCTGAAACATACGCGACACCACTACCCGTTTTATCCATGATTGTACTCTCTATCGTGAGTGGCCATGACCATTTAGCACCGATGCATGAACTTTCAAAAGACCATGCTCGGTGAATTTCTCTCCGCCAATGTCTCGACGCCATTCGTCCTGTTTATGGTCAAAGGTATATTTCTCGCATTTTGTGTCTTGCGCCGTGGTCTGACGGATAAACAGGCTTCGGGGAATTTACAGAAGATTCAGATATCGCGTTCTGGACGGGAATACTTGGTAACTAACTATTTCTGGCCAACTTTCACAATGCCTAAACGTAATGACTAGTGTCCACATTTTTCTTAACTCAATTTCTAACAGCGATCCTATGGGTCCGTGAACCTTACTCGGATTTGACGCATCGTTTACCAATTCTCAGGCAACCGTTGCGGATAAACAAGGTCGTCGCTTCGTGCTCGTAGTTTCACTCTTGGGCAGCGCAGTGACCTGCGTGATCTTTGGCACTTGCACAACCCTACAGCAAGCCATATGTGTCCGCCTTCTCCAGGGTGTCTTCGCCGGCGCTGTCGGCGTTGCCCGTGGTTCAGTCGCCTTCGTCACAGATCCTACTAATGAAGGCAGAGCTTATGCTATTTTGGGGTATGTACTCGCACCCGAAGTCTAGATTGCGTACTGACCGAATGCGCTGCTTCAGCTTTTGCTGGGGAATGGGTGGTGTGGCAGGTGCTATTGTCGGAGGCTCTTGTTCGTCAATCTCATCGCCAGTATTTTTTCCGTTTCGCTTACCCATCCCATATAGTCGAACGACCTGCCGTGAAGTGGCCTGGGGTGTTTGAAGATACGATATTTGTCAAATTTCCGTATCTCCTTCCGACAGCCGTCGCTGCATGTGTAACCTTGATAGGTCCATCTTGCTTCTGTCGATAGCGAAAATACCGCTCACCGAGTCTTATCTCAGGAGCGATACTGGGGTGTTTCCTGGGTCCTGACGGTGGACCGAGGGAAGGCAGTATTCGCCTTATTGAGAAACCAGATAACCATCCTCCCATCCCCGAGGAAGAATCTCGACCGCCGACTCCCGTCTTCGATGACGAAGATGAACGCCGTTCTCTGGCCGGCACGATTCGCAAATCAGTATCACAGAAATTCTCAGGATACTTCGCGAAGCGTGTTCCAGACGCCCCTTTCTCAAACACAGACTCACCTTCCTCACAACCTGCTGTAAGGCTCGACAGAACACGAACCTTCTCAAGAACCAGCCGCGCGAATGGGTCTGCCTATGGATATGCGGGTGGCCAGCCGTACCGTAACAGGTTGGCCAGCAACGCAACCACCACCTATAGTCCCAGAAGAGCCAGCATGAGCAGTACGATGCGGCGCCGAGGGAGCAATGTCGAAAATAACCGAGAATCGGCCACCGGCGACCTCAACTTTGCCCAGAGGCTACTCATGGCGAATGAAAATGCCGTAACCAATATTGCTGATCTTTGGGTTGCGGCGGCTATGAATGTTGATAACGAGGACCCCTTCGAGAGCGACACGGAAATGGGCTCTGAAGAGGAGCAAGAGGCTATCGAGGAAGGTGA
Source organism: Mycena alexandri (assembly GCA_029233265.1). NCBI lineage: Eukaryota > Fungi > Basidiomycota > Agaricomycetes > Agaricales > Mycenaceae > Mycena > Mycena alexandri. The sequence goes on along the minus strand of JARJCM010000103.1, from coordinate 196,391 downwards.
CGCCGGTTCGGATAGTGATCTCCTCACTCCTACACCAAATCGTCGTACCACAAGAGCCCCTTCCATTGCGGCTTCTGCTAATTTCCCCTCGCCGTCAGCCCGGCGTTCTTCTGCCGCAACTGCTGGACGACCCTCTCCATTTGGCTCCCCGAGACGTCCCTCCGGCCCTCAAGCCATCAATATTCGCCGGCCATCATTTTCCCAGCCTCTAGATGGAACACCGACATCGCGCCGTTTCTCCACTGCCGTGCCCACCATTTTTGCGCACCCCGGAGTCAAAACGCCGCCCGCTGTGCTGGATGCTCAGCAGTTACTAATGCGTACAGAGACTGATGCTGATGGCCTTGACACAATCTTGGAGTCGAGGCGCGCGTCGTTGCGCGATTCTCAAGCTGATCTTGAGGCGGCTGTCGAGCCACCGCCGCCATCGATCGCTTCACAGCTGCCGCTGCTAGTCATAGTGCAATATGGTTTGCTGGCGCTCCACACAACGACACACGATCAAGTTTTCCTATCATATCTAGTGTCGTGCGTTGTTTCCGCCTTTTCTTTCTCTTTCAACCTTCTTAAATCATTCTAGCGACTATGATGCCGGAGGTCTGAATCTGGAAGCCGGTCATTTCGCGCAGCTGAGTGAGTCCAAATTTGTTCTTTGAAGGATCCAGCCAAACGTGTTCCTCTAGTTGCGTTGATGTGCCTTGCACAAATTGCCTATCAATTTTATTTGTATCCGTGAGTGCCTGTTTTCGGTGCGATACCTCATCCGCTCAAGATAGTCTCCGTAGTAATATTGGGTATGGCTGTTGTGGCTCGTGCATCCTGTCCAATCTGACGAGAAACCGCTAGCCCTCCGAGGGGCCGCTTCTCACACTTGGCCATGTTCCGCATCGGATCAGCGCTCTTCGTCCCGGCATACCTCGTCGTGACGTTGCTCCGTCCCTTCGCCAGTGCCGAGGACGATGGCAATCTCGCACTCATGTCGGGTGTGTTCTTCTCGCTTCTATATCTGTGATTCGTCTTGACCTGTGTCGGTGCCGCAGCGCTGGCCATGAGCACGTAAGGCTGCCTGCTCGCCGCCTTCTCGACTTCATATATTCACTCACTATTTCGACAGCGCGTTAAGATATTGCGGGACCACTTTCTCGTACACTTCCGTGTCAATTCTCCTGAACTATAGTATGCATCCATTCCAACTATGAGCGGCTGGCCTGACATGTCTGTCAACTAGTGACTCCGCCCAACGCCGTTGGCCTGGCCAACGGAATGGCTCAGAGTATCGTCAGTCTCGCCCGCTGCTTTGGGCCCGTAATCGGTGGTTATGTAAGCTTTGCTCTTGTCCACTTGTCCTTCTTCCCGTTCGCTCCTAACTGTACCCTTTAGCTCTGGTCCGTCAGCGTCCAAGATAATCCAGCAGGCTATCCGCTAGGCTTCATCATATGCGCTGGCGTGTGTGCGTTCTCGGTCCTCCAGAGTTTCATGATACGCTAGGTTCCACAGACATTTTTATAATACTACTACACACGCTTGACATACACATCTCATCATCTTGTTCCTTTATTTTGACCACGGACAGCCTCATAGATGACATGACCCCAGCCTCGCTGTCGAGATGAAGCCTGTGGCTATATCCGAGCATATAACTCGATTGAGATGGCGAAGCAAGGTTAATTAGTGGCGGTGCAGATTGGAAGATCAGCTCAGGATGAAGGATCGTATTCAAGATCCACTGCACAAAAAATAGGTAGCGCGGCACCGAGTTAACCCCGGACAGCGTCAAGCAATGAATCGCTATCTGGATCTTGTCAAGTCTCGTCAACGCACCGCCAGTCAAAAAAAATAGTCAAGGCATACCTGTAGTGAAATCGCGAAAGGAACGGCCATGCATGTCACAGAATTTCACGCCTTTAAAATGCCATCGTTTAGCCCATTTCAGGAGCCAGAGCGGCTCGTGGACGAGGTTCACAAGGATGCCAATATTTCGTAGGCGGACCTCCTCCAAGCACGGTAATTGTGTACTGTCGATGGACAACAACAGGCTCTCTAGAGGCTGAGAGATGATCCATGAGTGGGTGACCTGCGAACTTAAGAGAAAACACCCACCGTAAGTACTGCAGCGCTGAAAAATCGAGGCGGGACCACAATTTGCTCGTCCATAAAAGGCGCAACACATATGCGGCGCAAGGTAGTATGGAATGGCGGGAGAGTGACATATTCGGTACTCTGGGTGAGACAAAGCGTTTCGAGATTTGGCAAGAGCGGAAGGGTGGAGGGCAACATGGGAGGTTTGCTCCAGTTGGTCGTACGGAAAGCGCGGATTTTGTGACCGTGGATTTGGAAAAAACTGAGGTTGGATGGGAAAATCTCAATGTCGAACCGCCGGAGGAGGGGCAGTGATTCTGGATTGGCGGCAAAATATTCGAGGAGCAGGTCCCAGGAGCTTGGGAGGTCGACAATAGTGTCGATTGGGTCCGGAATCAGACCGAGGGACAGGGTTCGGAGGGTGGAGAGCTCAAGCACCTTCAAGAAAGGTTCTCGATAGGAGAATATCCATGTAAGGCGGAGAGTTCTGAGATGCGGCGTCCGGTGACAGAGGTCCGCCAAATCGCTCCATGTCGGAGCTTCACCCACATGTGACCATTCGATGCGTCGAAGAGAGGTCCCACAGTGTCGCGCCAAGGCCTCGAGGACCGAGGAAGGTGTCTTTGTCTCTGGACGGTCATCGCTACCGTTTTGGTTGACATATATCATTAGGTTCGGCGTGCATCGCAGTAATCGCGGAATTAGGTCCGGGGACGCTGTTAGCGGCTCGGAAATGCGAAAGTCGATGCGTTGGACCCATTCTCCGGGAAACGGCAAGGCTCCAACCTGAGCCTCCTCGAACCTTTCCACAATTGCGCGAAGCTGCGGGATGCTGGTAATTCTCAGATATTCAAGCACAATCTGGGAGGTCATGAAACGCCACGACCGGCATACTAGAGGTATCGTTGCACGGTCCTGTCGCATACCTGGTTCCTCCACTAAGGAAGATTCAGATGTGTACGGAGGAAGGAAGAGATCTTCGAGTTCGAGGGAGTTTCGTCCATTGAGACGAATCAAAAAGGACAGAATGGTGCGCCATATTTCTGCGGGGAGGTCGGGCAGTTGTTTACAGACGCCGTCGTTGTCTCGCGTGTCGCTGCTGTAATACAGTGGACCCCTACTAGTAGAGATATCGGAGTCCGGGGGATGCTCGGCCAGATATTTGGGCTTCCAGAGAGCGCGCAAAACCCCAAGAACACGTTTCGAGATCGCCAGCGTGTAAATGACCGAGGCAAGTTGTGGTTGGGTTCAAGGCGATCGATCATTGCTGACGAAGCACTGGCATCTTGCATTTTTGGACTTTACTCAAACTTTACTTGTTAACGGGACCGCGCCGGAATATACCTGCCTACCTACCTTGCAGCATTATGGCTCGACAAGAACCTCCTGTGCTGGCTGGTTCAAAGAGAAGACTTCGAGATGACTCACTGGCCCGAAAACGCTCGAAAACGCGCCATAAAACGGCTGATGCACTTCCCTGGAAAGTGGTTAGCCGGCCAGCTGAGGCGGGAATGGGCGGCGACGACGGAATTCTCGAGTTGGAGGAGGTAGACGACGTGGAAGTGGTGTACGAGGACACTGAAGGTGGCAGAGTTGTCACATTCAACGTCAGTTGCATTCGAATAATATTTCCACACAAATGATCTCAGCGCATTTTTAGGTCGTAAACTCGGAGCGTACTCCAGAAGACCCTGCTCCCGCGTCCGCAGATGAAGAGGTCTCCGACTCGGATGATGTCGTGCCCGAAGCAGAGCCTTTCGATTGTGCGTGCAGTCGTTTCCTGCAGATCATTTACCAAAGTTTTTTCAGCAATCAATCTACTGCCCAACTGGCATTCGTACTCTCTACATCCCCAACTTCTCAGAATACTACATACAAAGGGATTCCTGTCACCGACACCAATTCAATCCGCTGCACTTCCGTTTGCCATGTCGGATCGCGATGTCGTAGGCGTCGCACAGACTGTACGGACACCAAATTATTTCTTGAATCGCGCCCATGTAACGTGTTATGCAGGGTTCCGGCAAAACTCTAGCGTATGGCCTTCCCATCCTCCACCGTCTTCTTTCCTGCGCCAGACCGTCCTCAAAATCTAAACGCCAGCTGGGTGCTTTAATTTTGGCGCCCACGCGCGAACTCGCACTGCAGGTCTCATCCCATCTCAATGCGTGCTTGAATGCCGTGGAAGACGCCGACGAGGCCAAGTCCAAGACGGGGAAAGCGGAAGTAGCGCGTGCACCACCACTGGTGAGCGTGGCGGCCATCGTGGGAGGCATGTCCTCGCAGAAGCAGCGTCGCATTCTCGACCGCGGTGTGGACGTGCTTGTGGCCACTCCAGGTCGGCTGTGGGATATTATGGAGGACGTGTGTATTTCCTTTCATTTCCCACCTTCCCCCCTTGACGCTCGATTGTAGGACGACAATCTGGCCAAGCAGGTCAAGAACCTGAAGTTCTTGGTACTTGACGAGGCGGACCGGATGATAGAGGCAGGGCATTTCGCTGAATTGGAAAACATTCTGCGACTCACCTTGCGAGAGTCAAAGTAAGGGCTTTATCATACTTCATGCATTCGCTCATATTCCTGCTTTCTAGAGACGACCAAATTGAACCAGACGCTGAAGACCACGAGCCAGTCAAGGACGGGCTTCAAACCTTTGTGTTCTCGGCGACGCTCAGCAAGGATCTGCAACGGAATGTCAAACGACGCTCTCGGCCGAAAACCGCCGGCAAGTACAATAAACGCGAAAAGCCAGCATCGACCCTCGGTACGCCCATTTGCCCCTTGGAGTTCTTTTTCTCAATTGCCATTAGACGACCTTCTGCTGCGCCTTGACTTTCGCGATCCGGAGCCAGAGATTATTGATCTCAGCCCGCAGGGAGGCGTAGTGGCGACATTGAAAGAGAGCAAGATTGAATGCTTGTCCGCTGATAAGGTACGCGCATCGTTTACACACTCGTGCCGGTGCCAGATAGCCTTATTCGGGCCGCCCAGGATGCGTACCTATACTACTTCCTCCTGCGATACCCCGGACGTTCTCTGGTGTTCCTCTCCTCCATTGACGGGATCCGACGTCTTATGCCGTTGACCGAGCTACTCAATATCAAAGCCTTCCCGCTGCATTCGCAATTGGAACAGCGTCAGCGGCTGAAGAACCTCGATCGGTACGACGCCTCTTTCCTTCCTTCCTTCTCCATTCACTCGCAAATCAAATGGCTCAAATCTTCTCTATACCCCAGATTCAAATCGACGCCAAACTCTGTTCTACTCGCCACTGATATTGCTGCGCGCGGGCTCGACATCCCGGCGGTGGACCATGTCATCCATTACCAGATTCCGCGCTCGGCAGACGCCTACGTGCATCGGAACGGGCGGACGGCCCGCGCGATGCAGAAGGGGTTTAGCATGTTGATGTGTTCGCCGGACGAACGTCGAGTAGTTCGGGCGCTGTTGGGGAGTCTTGGCCGCCGTTAGTCTCTTCTCTTCTGTCTGTCGACTCGGACTGACCGACTTGATGTGCCTATAGAAGAGAGCGAGATCGCGGAAATGGGTATCGAGCTCAACCTGCTCGACAAGCTCAAGGAGCGCGTCCAGCTCGCAAGACAAATCGAGACGACGCACCATAAGATCAAAAAGGCAAATCACGATCGGAAGTGGATGCAAGAGACAGCGGAGGCGCTCGAGGTCGAGCTCGATTCGGACTTTGTCAGGTAGGCCTTTTTTATTCGGACGTCGAGCATGTTTGAATGCAATTTTGGACAGTGACTCTGACGAGGAGAAGCCGTCGAACCAAAAACGCAAGGCGAAGGATCTTAAGAACGCCAACCTCAAAGTGGAGCTCAAGAGACTACTCGCACAGCCCCTTGTCGCGCGGGGTGTGTCGACGCGGTATATCACGTCGGGGAGCAGACCCATCGTGGACGATCTTATTGCCGGAGCGTGTAAGTCGATTTTATGGATTTTCGCAAGGCAAGCAGGAGCTGATTTGTGTCTCAGTCAACGAGACGATGGTAGGGATCAAGAAGACGGAGGCGGGCAATGACCTGGTCATTGGGAAGAAAAAGAAGGCCAAGGTTGTCGTTGAAAAGCCCGAGGAGGAGGAATGGCATGGTATCGAGGTTGCATGAGATTTAGTTTCAACATTCTCATGAGTACCAAAAGTAATCATTAAGTGCTCGCCCGTGAGGTGCTCACATCACATATAATCACACGACGCTCTTGCGTCTGATTTCTGCCAGCTCCATTAATGAGGCCACTTCCACAACATCAAGGGACCCATCCACATCAGGGCCAAAATTCCAGCAGACTCTCCCTCCCAGCGCCTCGACCTGCTGCTCAATTTCCCACAGTTCCTGACCGCTCTTATAGTCCTCCATCTTCTGCGTCTTGTCCCTCCCCCAACTCGTTCCGACAGTTCCTATATGCTCCCAAGGCACTGTAGGCGCGACTTCTGGCATAGCTCGGTCCTTATAGACCCGGAAGGTGCAATAAGGCGGCATGAAATCCTGGCTATTATTCTTCGCCGCCTCGAGCTCCGGCGTCGCACCTGTCCGGTCGTTGATCTGGGCATTTGGGGTCCGAGAGACGATGTAAGCGAGAGCCTCATTGATAGCGTCCACGGCGTGCTGGGTTCGAAAGGCCCAGTGGCCGTCGAACCACCATAGTTCCGGTGCGTACGCGTCGCAGAGCTCTTTCACCTGGGCGACCATGCGACGGAGGTAGGCCTCTCCGTCCGGCGTGCCTTTGTTGACTTCGTGGCGGAACTCCCACCATGAGTAGTACAGTCCGAACTTACGCCCCGCACTGAGGGCTGCTGCTTTGAAGTCGCCGACAACGTCGCGGGTGGTGTGGTAGTCCGTCGTAGAGGTCGTCCAGAGGCAGAAGCCGTCGTGGTGTTTGGAGGTGAGAAGGACATACTCGGCGTCAAGTTGGGATGCGAGCGCCATCCACGTTGAGGGATCCCATTTTTCAGGATAAAAACCAGCTTGAAAATCGGAGTACGGCGCGTCATTGTAAAGCTGACTATGGTGGTCCTGTATCTTCTTTGTGATCTCATAGTCGTGGTTCTTCTTGCGAGGAGGTTTCAGCAGCCGCTTTTCATACCATTCATCGCCATAGGCAGGGACGGCATATAGGCCTAAGTATCGCTTATGATTAGCTCATTGCGATGAAGATAAAGGTGAAATACTTACCCCAATGAAATACTAAAGAGTACATGGGCGTTAGCAAAGGTTGGAAAGCCGATGAGCTTGCATTGGTTGATCTTCGTCATTGTGACTCGAGATGTTGCTCGATGAATGCTGTGGAGACGGCCTCAGTCACACCATGAATGTGTATGGCAGGGTGGAAGCCAAGTTCACAGCAGTTGAGAGCAGTTCGGCCGAAAATTCCGAACGTCCCGGACCGGAGTCTTTATTTTCCTTTGTTGCCCAGAAGCTTGGATTCAAAAAATTATGAAGTCGAACTACAAGGTGTGCGGCGCGTCAAACGGTCCACAAACGCTTTCTCACTCTGAAATCTAGTTTTCCAACATATGCGGCACGGTTTATAGACAAGGAAATATCCTCTTTACGCCAGATGGAAATTCCCTGCTCAGTCCAGTCGGAAATCGAGTTTCTGTGTTCGACCTCGTCAAGTAGGGCCAATGGTTTCTGCTTTATGTGCTTACTCATGGGGCTGTAGTAACAAATCCTTCACGTTTCCGTTCGAGAACCGAAAAAATATCGCGGCTCTAGCCCTTAGTCCGGACGCTAATGTCCTCATTTCTGTGGATGAAGGTGTGTTGGTGGATTATTCTACGAAACTGACATCTTACGGATGTAGACGGGCGGGCCCTGCTCGTCAATTTCCGTAGAGGTGTAATCCTCCACCACTTCAACTTCCACAAACGGGTTAAGGATATAAAGTTCTCTCCGGACGGCAAGTAAGTGCGCGATAGTGTTCTTCGTTATTTTCAGCTTACCGGTATTTAGGTACATCGCAGTTACACATGGAACCCAGATCCAGGTCTGGCGCACGCCCAACCACCTAGCTCGCGAGTTCGCGCCGTTTAACCTTCACAGGACGTACACTGGACACCATGACGAAGTCCTGAGCATCCAGTGGTCCCACGACTCGACGTGTGTAGTCTCTCCCAACCATTTCCTTTACTCATTTTGGTTAGATGTTTTATAACGACGTCTCGAGATATGACTGCTCGACTGTTCACCTTGAACCCTGTGGAAGGGTTCCGACCAAAAACATTTGCGGGACACAAAGATGCCGTGCTTGGGGCATATTTTTCCAGCGACAGTACCACGGTGTGTTCCCTGAGTCTTGCATTCCTGGTGAAATTTAATTTTCGAGAAAAATACAGATCTATACAGTCAGTCGCGACGGCGCGGTGTTCACCTGGAAGGCCAAGGACTCCGGCTCAGACTCAGACGAGCCGGTGGCCTCCACGTCGAACGGTACCGGCGCCAACGTCGTCGCAAATACGCGATGGGGCGTCCATAAACGAAATTACTTTAACCAGACTGGCACAAAAGTGGTGTGCACGACATATCACGCCGCTTCCAACCTGCTCGTTGTCGGATTATCCAGCGGTGTATTCGGTCTCTGGGAAATGCCCGCGTTCTCCAACATCCACACCCTCAGCATCTCTCAAGAAAAGATCTCGTCGGTCGCCATCAACCCTTCGGGCGAATGGCTTGCGTTTGGCGCTCGGAAACTCGGCCAGCTCCTCGTTTGGGAGTGGCAGTCCGAGTCCTACATCCTTAAGCAGCAGGGGCATTTCTACGACATGAATACCCTCGCTTATGCCCCAGACGGTCAAACGATCGCCACCGGCGGCGACGACGGCAAAGTAAAAGTGTGGTCAACACACACGGGCTTCTGTTTCGTGACCTTCACGGAGCACACCGCGCCTATATCCTCCGTGGCCTTCGCAAAACACGGCAGCGTGTTATTCTCCGCCTCACTCGACGGAACCGTCCGTGCCTACGACCTCGTCCGGTATCGCAACTTCCGGACGTTCACCTCGCCATCCCCGGTCCAATTCTCCGCACTGGCCGTCGACCCATCAGGCGAGGTGGTCGCCGCTGGTTCGACCGACTCGTTCGAGGTCTTCATGTGGTCCGTGCAAACAGGAAAACTGCTCGATGTTCTCACGGGGCACGAAGGCCCTGTCAGCACACTCGCGTTCTCGCCTTCCGGCGCGAATCAGCTTGCGAGCGGCTCCTGGGACCGGACGGTGCGGGTTTGGAACGTGTTTGGGCGCTCCCGCGCGGTCGAGCCTCTGGCGCTGTCCTCGGACGTTCTTGCGGTGACCTTCCGGCCAGATGGGAAGGAGCTTGCGGCATCAACGCTCGACGGGCAAATTACTTTCTTCGACGTCGCGGACGGGAAACAGACTAATATCATCGAGGGCCGGAAGGACGTGTCTGGTGGACGCAAGGCAGACGACCGCGTTTCGGCTGCCAACAGCACCTCGGGCAAGGCGTACAACAGCCTCGCGTACACTGCTGACGGTCGCTGCATTCTTGCGGGCGGGAACAGCAAGTATGTCGTGCTGTACGATGTGCGGGAGGGTGAAGGCGTGATGGTGAAAAAGTTCCAGATCTCGGAGAACCTTTCGCTCGATGGGACGCAAGAGTTCCTCGACAGCAGAAAGGTAAACGAAGCTGGAATAAATGTCGATCTTATCGACAACCGCGGAGACGAGAGCGACTTGGAGGACCGACTCGACCTTAGTCTTCCTGGCGCAAGCCGCGGGGCGGGGGATATGTCAATACGGCGGTATCGGCAAGAGGCCCGCACAAAATGTGTCCGCTTCTCCCCAACGGGCCGTGCCTGGGCGGCGGCGTCAACGGAGGGGTTACTTATATACTCCCTCGACGACACCATCACCTTCGACCCATTTGACCTCTCAATCGACCTCACCCCACAGGCCGTCCTCGACGTCCTTGCATCGCGAGAGTATCTCAAGGCGCTCGTGATGGCGTTCCGCCTCAACGAGAAGCCCCTCATACAGCGCGTGTACGAGGCCGTTCCGCGGGGGGACATCCGCCTCGTCGCGCGGCAGCTCCCGGTCGTGTATGTCCCGCTCCTTCTGCGATTTGTCGCGGAACACCTCGCGCAGAGCCCCCACCTCGAGTTCGATTTGCTCTGGGCGAACACGTTACTTATGGCGCACGGGCGGCATCTCCGAGATCGCTCGGCAGAGTATGCGAGCGTCTTCAGGGTTCTGCAAAAGGGGCTCACAGACTTTGAGCAGTCGATATCTAGGCTGTAAGTCTCGCTCTGACTTTTGTTTATGTTTTCTAACTCCGACGTATTATTTCCCAGATGTGAGGAAAACGTCTCCACATTGTCATATCTCATCGACCAGTCCAAGGTCAACGCCTCTGGTGTTGACGTCGAGATGTCACCTGTATCATAGATCCACGTTTATTCACTACATTTCTCGATATTGAGTGCAGTTTTCGGTGTCCATCAGCAGTACAAGCATAACTACAACTATGGCAGTGCAGGCATCCGTCGCACGACTTTGCCCTCGTTTCGCGCGTGAATCTTGAGTTTTTCTAAAATCGCAGACCCAGCCCAACGTTCCGGTGGCGTACGCTCCTCCGTTGCCCAGTAGTAGATGTCCCAGTCGGCTTCGTCCAGCAGCTACATAGCGAATGTATCAGTTTTTCCACCAGAAAAGTCAAACGGTAAACAACACAAACCTTGTCGTACTCGCGCAACTCTGCCTCGGACATCTTCGCTAGATGCTCACGAGCAAAAGTGCTCAGAATGAGGTCGCTCTCGAGGGTTCCGCGCTTCCTAGACTGGTAAACGAGCCGGGCGCGCAGAGTGGAGACTTGCTCATTCGGACGCGGAAGAGGTGGAAGGGGTGGATTGTCCGAAGAGGAGGCTGTGTAAGCAAGGTGCTCCGGGGTGTGTGGCAGTGGCCATGGATCTGCGCCAACTGCTGCTGTTCTCGAGAGAAGCCTGAGCTGACCAGGAAAACGGCGGAGCGTTCGCGACAGCATTTGTGTAAGTCCGATAGGCCCGGTGGCGTTTGATGTAAACAGCGCCAACCTGCCATTTTTGGATGTTGGAGGTTCGGAGTTTCGGCCGAACGCTTTCAGTCCGATCAACAGTTTGCCACTCCTACGCTAGACTCTTAACCAGTCTCTATGTGAGTGACGAGTCTCGGTAGTAGTATGCAATTTATTTAAAGTGATTTGGAGTAAAATTGAGGGAGAAAAAGATGATTCACCCGAACATGGTCCTTAACCTGGACGCATTTTTTTTTTCTCACTCGATTTCATCCGTTCGATTTCAAATAAATTCTGCCCTGTTCCTACAGTCACGTTGATTATCACTCGACGAGGGCCTGGCGACGAGTCTAGCTCAGAGGCATCTACGAGTCTAACTTCTGCTTGTTGCCCAAAATTCGTCGGTCATATTTTTGTTGGTGCTGAGTACAATAAGCATGCGCGGAGGATACCTCTGGCAAAGGGTAGTACCCGGCTCTATCGCCCTTCAACCATATTTGGCAGCGGCCATGGATTGAACACTCACTTCACTTAGGGATGTAAACGAGGTTCAACATGCCGTTCCGGCCGACATGCCGAATGATGGCTGCAATGACAGATCAACATCAGACATTGTTGGCCTTGCCTCTCCTCAAGTTTACCGTGACGCGGCCAAGACTTACTTTGGCTGCTGGTAATTATGAAGGATCCAACTTATAGACTGCTGTGCCTATGATATCGACCAGAGCTGGCCGTCTGTCAGGCGACCATCGGATTCGGTGGCATTCGAACTTGAAGATCGTCGAGTTCGCAGCGCCCCTCTACGACGTGAGTGCGAATAGGTTTGTCATGGCCTCTGTTTAGATGCCAAGCGATATGCACCACTCTCCGAAAGCACCGACTATTTTACCCCTCACTGGCACACGCGGATGTCTCGCGGATATTGACTCAGGACTTTTGGTCCTGCCCGTCTGTCTCGGAAAAGACTGAACCGCATACTGAAGTGCGCTGTTCTAACTTCGAACGGTCTCCTCTAATGCACACCCTCAACCCCTTCAATTCTCATATTTCGTGCGTTTACCGCCGTTGTGGCGCAGTCAACAAACTCATATGTATCCTTTCAGCGACCTCATACTAGCTTTCGACGTTGTCGATATTGTATTTATCTTGCTGATATTGATTGCCTGTCTCTGCGCTGCATGGAACCCTGTGTCGAGGCCACATCTCAACCGCGTCAGCTTTCGTCTCCTCATGTACGCCCTGGTAGCAAAGTCAGTGCCTCACGCACTTGGAACCTGCACCGCTAATCGCTGCGGTTTCAGCCTCTTCTACGGGGGTCTTTCGATCTGCGGTATAAAACTAGGCCCAGGTGCTGCGTGCAGCGGCATCGCGTTCTTCGGCAATGTGCGTTGACTTTTTGACCGGCAGACCTCCTTGATAACCCAAGTCACTATTTACCTCTTTTAGGTCTGTCTCATGTTTGTTGGGGTCATATTTTTCTGTATGGTGCTCAACCTTGTGTGGGTCTTCAACGATGTGATCTCGCCATGTGGGATGCTGATCCGGATGCATCTACAGGTTGGTGCTCGTCTACGGCGTGAATGGTCAGAGCATGGAGAAATATTATATGTTGGCCGCTGTGGCAATGCTTTTGGTCTGCACTATTCCGCCATACGCGGCCGGCGCCTTTGGGTTGGTTCCTTCATTTTGTCTGCAATGTACAGCTCTTTTGACGCGCATTAGCTATTGGGCAGCCAACGGCGTATGTTGGTTCAATAGCCCAGATCCTGTTGTTCAATTACGGTGGTGGGTAGGAACGCAGGGCTTCTGGATGTTCCGAGTCGTGGCGGCGGGCGAGGTGATATCATTCTCTGTAATTGTGGGATTTATGGCGAGTTCTAATGTTCAGGGAGACCATTCTCGATTTCTCACGGACACACAAGATTACGCGCCACCGTGTTGTCTCGGCAGTTGCAAGTGGAACGTCCTCCCTCAAGGCCCCGACGCTCCCGAAACCGCCCATTGTTGCGTATCGCAATATAATTTTGCGGATCGGTGGGCCAAGAGCATCATCGGCCTGTCCTTCTACTCATTCCGCGCCAGGATTCTATCCACTCGTTTCGTGCTTATTCATCGTGACCGGAGCTTTCCTCGATTTCTATAGGACTACGACACAGAATCGGAGATTGGGCCTAATTCGTAAGTGTTGTATCCAAAACTGCACCCGTTTTCCAACCACGTCTAGATCTGTTGGTCTATTCCTTCCGGCCGATGATCTACGCCGTGCTCGCTGCGACGGATCCTGTGCGTACCGAAATGTTTCTCAGTCCGTCGAATCTGACTAGCCACAGTCGTTTTTACGTGCTCTGCGTGCCCTTCGTGGTTCCGAACCCAAGACAACAGCGTCAGGTGTGCAGGTCAAGCTGCACGCCAGTCCCTGGAGCTCGAGCGCGAGTAATCCTCCCTCGGTGAACTGTGACATTGAAGTCGGACTCGAGAGCACAGCTGAGGAATCTGAGCAATGTTTTACTCGTCAGATATGACCTTTTCTTTTTCAGGTCAAATGTGAATGCGCATGTATTGTCCGTACGATCCAACTGGTGGCAGTGGTTCAACATGCCGGACTCTGCCGCGGCATTTCGAATTTCATAGTTCTAATTCTGAGTGAACTGCTGATCCGGTCCTGTTTTTCCAATTCCACCGCCCTCCTTTCAAGTTCGGAGCCGCACTCGCATTTCCTCGATTTCGAGGGGGAGATCCTCCTCCTCTTCTCAAAGCCTCAAACCTCCAAGTTCTCTCTGGCCCTGTTTGCTTCGGGTTAATCTCCTACCTCGTCATTGCCTTTCTTCAATAATTCGCCGAACTCCTATTTGACACACTAACCGAGAACCTCCCAGCATTCCCAGGGAACTCAACAGAACGCCGACCTTCTCTCAATACATTCGCTCGATCTCAGACATGCCTCCGCTTTGTCCTCGACCGGATCCTCGTCAATAGAAAAAAATCACATTTGACCTCAGCCTATCACTGCAGAAAGTAATCCAACCCCGTTTTGCACCCTTCCTTCCATATTGCAGACTTTGTTGCCCCCTGTTGGCGTGAAACGGTGTCTGAAATAAGAAACCCTGCGTGGGGAAAGAATTGCCTCGCATCTTTTACGCACAGCCTTCGACATCGCAGAATAAATTATCATTGATACAACTTCGAGGGTACGTCCTACATACATCCAGTCCAGTCACCTGAGGCTGTTTGAAAAAAAGAAGCAAAGTTCATGGACTGAAACAGGGTGCTAGGTGCCTGCTGAGAAAGATTCGCAAACGGGGGTGTGTTCGCACTGCCAACTTGCTGTACTTACGCATCGCGGCTTAAAACGGGGCACATGCATCGACTTGCGCCGTCCCCGGGAATTGGGGTATGAAGAGAAGAGAGAAGAGGGAGACACTCCGCCCTCGTCGCGGGGTGAAAATGGGGTCCACATGCGCCGCCGGCTTTCACATTTCTCCGACTCGCGCCTTCGCTTGGAATAAGTTAATTTCCGTCAACGGAGCAGACATTGAAGAGCGGTAATTAAATAACGAATTTAAACCCCACCACGATATCGCGGTTTGCTAGAAGAACAAGAAGTCAAGACCTTACTTCTGGTCCAGCGTAATTGAAAGCCGCAAAAAAAAAATCTTCCTTCCGTCGAATATCGAATGGATATTGCATCCGTGGCAATGCAGCGAGTAATGATTAGGAAATGCGTCCCGCAGTGCATTATTGGGCACAAACGCACACTGTTTACGGCCTCAAGCTCGCCGCGTCGTAAAGTGGGTCCTTCGAACGTTACATCGTGTCCGCGACGAGCCGTAATCGCTGAAACGGGGAGGCAGCAGGACGCGTCGCGGGATGGTCGCTGTCGGACAGTCTACACAGTCTAGACCTTGAGCTAATGAGTGTTGGTTTTATCCGTCTGGTCGCGTGTAATTTTTCCTTGTCCTGAGTCCAAGAGCGTTAGGGGCAGGAAGGGCTGGATGCAATTCACGACGCACGGACGCGGTATTCCTCGAGCTCGGTCAATCTTCTGGCACTGACGATCCGTTTTGCTAGGTAGAATCCGCCCCCGAACAACACAAAGAGTCCACCAAATGCACGGAACTAAATGCAAGATGAACAAGCAATTAAGAGGATTGCAAACGACGTGCAATTTTGCTGGGAGAGTTAAAATTCAACGCCATTTGTTCGAGGTCTCGGGCGGACTTGCAACTTGAAAGAGAAGTAAAGAAGTGCGATCAGTGACAGTCACGTTTCGGACAAACAAAGGAGAGCAACAACGCCGCGGCCAAAAAAAACATCACTCGACAGAATCGGTGATTCTGGTGTCGATTCTCATGACGGATAGGATAGGATAGGATTTCCGACGCCAGGTCCCGCATCGGAACGGCCGGTGTCCGTACTACATACACAAGGCGTAAACGTATGCTACGGCCCATGTTGATTCTGCTGCAGCTGCAGAATCAATCCCAGAATCGGTGTGACAATCGAACCTGAAATAGAGTCGGTCTTCGTTCTGGAGCGATTTAAAGTGCAGAATCGAGCGCAAAATCGGGCTCAGGATCGGGCCTCGAATCTCAGCTCTGGCTTCATTATTTTCCCCCCGAACTACCCACAGCTTACAAACTTACTTAGGATCCATGTTTTCGTAAGCGCGCTTACAATCATTGTCCAAGGGCTGCGGATTCAATTAAATTTCCAATGGCTGGACAGACAAAGGCGCTTGGGCGGGTAATTAAATAAACGACGTGGTTGCCAGCATCTACGCGGACGCCGGCCATTTCAGACCTTTTTTAATTTGCCTTTGTGCTTGGATTTGAGTCGCGTCTGCCTCTTCTGCTTGTGCTTGGAACGCTTGGTGCCATCGCAACAATGCCTTGTGAAAATGGGTACGGGTATGGTCAGGCGTAGACTAGTTGGTGGAATGACGCGTCTTTCCACCAGCGACTCGGAGCTGGCTATCGATGATCAAAGATGATCAAAACATGACGTCCAGCCCAGTCCAGCCCCCCGAGGGAGCGTAAGTACTTTTGAGACAAAAACTGGGCCTCAAGACGCAGCACAGGACATTCAGATTGCAGCAGATTGCCTCGTGTCAAAGCACCGTGGGAGGGACTAATTTTGATCGATCGAAGATCTTGTCCCAAACGCGATGAAACGGCAGCTTGGACTAGCATGGATATATCCGGCCCAGGACTATAAATGCCCCTTATGTCTTTCGGTCACTTCATTCCGCACCACCCACTACTACCGCGTCTTTCTCTGTCCTCCTTGACTCACTCTTCAATGGCTACCACTATTGGTGTCTCCACCAAGATTTGGGAAAGAAATCAACACTGGTCTCTATACAGCCAGTGCGCCGTCTGGGACCCTTCTACTCGGAGTGTCCATGTCTGGGAATGCATACGAGCTCGTGCGTCGCGTCGTTCTTTGCCCAACTTCTTGCTAACCGTCTTGCTAGACGACTCGGTCCCAGGCACTGAGCCTCCAAACGTCATTTACTGGCGATTCATTGGACGAAGATAGCGGCAGCACACACGTCGCGTCGCGTCATTCCCCTCAGCTCAGACACCCTGCTCCGCCATGTATTTATTATGCTGGCCTCGCACACACACGCCTCGTCGCCGTTACCTGCCGCGCGTTATACAAGCCCGCGCATCGCTTTCGCATCCTACCCCGCTGTCGGATGCTGCCCTGCCGCCGTACGCCGCGCGTGCGGACCGTAGAGCTTGGATCTTTCTGGGATTGTTCGACGGGGTCAGCTATCTATTGTATCTGTAGAAACCAAGTAGTGTTTTTTTGTATAACTTATTACAAGTCTTCTAACCTCGAATCCTTTGTGCTCTCGCTTCGCTTCGCGTACACTTCTTGAGCAAGTGGCTTTGAAGGAGACTGTGACGTCAGAAAGTACGTCAGTGTAGAACCCGATAAGTTGGCGACGGGTTTATATCCGAAGAAATCAGGGATGGTGTCAAGCACAAAAACCGAATCAACCGTGACGACGCCAATGCAGTCCCGGACACTCGTCATGATGAGAATAAGAACACCCTTCATCTCTGCAGATCTCTGCACAGGTCTACGACAGATTCAAAGTCCGAGAGAAACTATGACGTAGTTTGTACGGAACGCCGAGCAGCGTTGGGCACTGGCCCGCTTCCCTGCATTTATCTCAAGCTTCTTCGCAGCGCGGAAGGACCTTATGGGCATTGCAGCGTGAATACAGGCAGCGCAAAATTCGGATCGAGCGCTTCCAACTTCGACTTCGTGAAGTGAGCACCGTGGCGGGCGCATAATTCGATGCCGCACCGTTTGTGCACGGAGAAACGCGTCTGCCGCGACGGATGGATGGATGGCAGCGACAATTTCTCGAAGGCTCCACTATAGTATCAGAGATCTCGCGTTAGAGTCGTTGGTATGATCGCCGGTGAGATCGCTTTCTTCAGACTACCGCTTCACTTCAGTTAAGCGTGCAGGTGGCGAGTCCGCCGCCGCCTATTGCGCAAAATAAAGCCCGGAGAAAGCGGCGCGATGTAAACTTTACTTGTGCCTCATCCGCGCCAAGGGGAAGGCTCTCGGTGTGAAGTCGTGAAAGGATGCACAAACGGGAATCGGGATCTTATCGAGGTATTACATCCTGGGATTCGGATTGGACGGATATATCGCAGGCTGTGGCAGGGCGTGGCCGCAGATCCTATACAACAGTGATACATCGGGCCAGAGCTTCTTGGAAGTTGGGAAGAACGACGAGCTGAATCGGAGAAGAGCAGCCACCATAGGGCTGATAGATTCTGGATGGGCCTGTAAGCTGTACAAGGTTACACATGAATCGAAGAACGGCGATGACGAGTCCGAGTGAATTAGAATTGGATGACATCTATCGCGGACGATGAGAAACCGCCGTTCGAAGAGGGTGCCGTTGTGAGAAATGGGGTCGTATTTTGGCGGCGGGAATTCATGCGGAATGCAGTGTCGAGTTCTATCATCCAGGAGGTGGCGTCAGCGCAAGCAGACAAGTTCCCAACCTTGTGCCAACCAGTTTCCCGTATTCGGAATTCCCCGACGGTTGGTCTTGGGTTAGTGGTCGAAGTGGCGGAGCGGCGAGATAACGACTGCGATTATCAGTCTTTTAGTAACCCAGACAGTTAAAGCTCAGCGGCGCTGAGTAATATATCGTAAGCCAAACCCACGCGCAGAATTGAATGAGGAGGAAGAGGAGGAGTTCAAGTGCAGGCTCTAATCACGATCAACCGGCTCGGGTACTTGATCGCCGGTAATTCAACCTTGATTCTCTCTACCATCCACGGCAGCGAGCACATCCCGCAGCCTCCCAGTTATCTGCCTTTCCCTTTAGCTCTTCACGGCACCGGGCGATAGCAGCCAGTCAGCAGGTAATCTGCTCTCAACATCGTTGCAATTGCCACCCTGCTGTCGTCCACGCCGTTGTCCCAGTTGAGCCCAGTTGCGGTCTGTGCGGGATGCTCCCAATTCAACGGTCCTCTGCTCCCCGCCAGCCTCGGACCTCGCGGTGCGCTCCACAGCGAGAAATGCTGGCGAGCCCTTTCACCCTCTCATTTTGCGTGCGGCGGCAAAAAATACTTGCGCACTGACTCTGATTGATACTCTCTTTACGAGTCCTCCATCAACCCCGACGTCCTGCAGGAGGTGGTCTGGGCGTTACATCAAATCATTTTCATTTTACTACCATTAGCCTTCTGAATGGCGCCTGGAACGGTATTCAACTGCGGCGGACTTTGTCGGCCGTTCAACTTTATTCCTAAACTCGACCCTCCTGCCTTGAAGTCTCACAATCACAAGCATCGCCCGTTTGTATCGCGTGTGCCTCTCCCTCATCTCAGTCCCTCGAGGCTCCCTGGATTTCTGGGCGTCTTTCTCTCCTTGTGCCTCTTCCGTTCTATTCCCTCAGACAACGTCACTCATTCGGGCGGCGCCGAACGCGTGCTTACCTTGCGGCCTCCCTCGGTCGATGTCTTTGGAACTTCTCGTAGGTGCGTTAGGTCTATATATTCTGGTCTGCGCTCCACCTCTTCATTCAATCCGCTGCGTCATACGAGCCTCCTTCACGCCCGAACAACCACACTCACCACGAGTTGCGTGCGGCGTCCAGCACTCCACCGTTCAATGTCAGGACGGAACATATGTCTTGCTGCACTCAACCCACATTTCCTTCGCCGCTCCACTTCTTGAGGTTGTTCGCCGTGCGCGAACCCGTCGTCTGTCCGACATCCTGCCTTCACAGACCCGATCCAATCCTGCACGGCCCCACCTGGCATATTTATACCGAGCCATTTTTCCTGAACACGATCGCATCCTCTCATAATTAATGGGCGCTGTCGTCATTGCTCTCGGTTTTCCCCGTGTGCCGCCGCCTCGCATTTCCTCGGTCCTCACTTGCGGGTACTGCCGACTTTCTAAGGGGCTAACGCTTGGGTCTCGAAATCCTAGGCTCTTGCCCGTTCACGGGTCCGCATTTATTCTCAATGCTTGCCCCATATCCATATGTATTGGGTCACCCGTTCGAAACACTGGGTTCTGAACTCCGACTTACGATCGAGCGCTAGGGTGTATGCTGTCGTGCGCCTTCGTGATTCCCTCCCAATGGTGCCTCGACGGGCTAATTTCTGCAATCTCGGAAATATTTCAAACGCAGCGTTGCTGAATACAGGGCCGCGTTGGTAAATTGATATCCTGAGGGCTATGCTCTCGTGCCAGCAGAAAGCGCTCGGACGACCACCTCGGGTCAATGGCCCGATTTCCTACCTGTCAGCCGCGGTTCTTGGGCGATCTTATCTGAGATAAAGTACCCCGGTACCGACACATTGCCCTATTGGGCACCGCTCTTGCACGACTTATTGCCGAGCATAGCTTGGGAAACTTTGACACCCCCTGGACAAAGCTAATCGACGGGTATACTCACGATGCATTAAACTCTGTTGAATCCGTTCTGGGTTCGTTCTCTCGAAAATCCAAAAGATGTTTACATCGACCGCGTTCAACCCGGGAATCTTTATGTAACTTCCAAGAACGAAAAATTGCTCAAGCCGCGACGTGGCTTTACCGTTTAGCGAGTACAACTAGGGCTAACAATATTGATGAACAAATTTAGACGCGACAATAAGTATTTCGTTTGATTTTGGTCAAGGTTCGGCTTTGACCGGCGTCTCGTTCGATTACTGGACGGATGTCGGAGCTGTGCTGTTCTTCTGATATTCGCTGGTCCCTGCCCCGATCCTCGACGGAAATGACTTGAGTATGATTTCTAGAGCCTTGCATGATAGCGGTCTTGGAGAGACAGTGGCTGGTCGAGGAGACCTTTGAAAATTCTAAAAAGATTGAATGAGCACTGAGCAAGGGAAAGAGCAGGGAGATTCACGTACCGTGCTAGTAGTGCTAGTGTTAAAGATAGAAAACATTTTGAAGCGAACATGAGGCTGGCAGAGCAACGTATTAGACTGGGTGGTGGTACGGAAGAGGCGGAAAACAAGGAGAGGTGGCTGTCAGTAAAAGTCAACGTAGAACAAATGGCTGACGAGCATTTGAGGCTGGCTCGCGGGTCCGAGAGTACTAGTTTAGGAGCTTGTGGAACATCAAGATTCTAGAAACATTCATGAGCAGTTGGAGAGTCTAGAGGCGTGCAGTGGGCCCATGTAATGCGTTGCGTCCATAGGGGAGTGGATCAAGACGTGCCCTTATCATTCGTGGAAGGAACTCCAGAGACGCGGAAAAAATCAACGGTTCATCGGCATTCCTGTTATTTAAAACAACTGGTGGGTCCCAGTGTGTGTGATAATGGTATACAATGTGAGATCTGATTGCCTACTCATTTAATGTGCGTAAGGGCAGTGGTCAACTGAAGCAGTACATTAAATATTCCAGGCCGGTCTTGAGCCTCGAACGCCCAGCAATGCTCGAGAATCAGCCAGATCTCGTCTGTGACGTTATGAGCATAATCCGTCCGCTTAGGACTAAGGTTGGGGCCGATATCTTGGGCGAGCATAAAATCTCGCACAGGCCCTCTCTTCGGTGCCTCGGAGGTCAAAATCTCAGTGCCCCAGCGTCAGGATTCGCTTCGAACAAGGCGACACCATGAACTTACCTGTAAGGCCAAGAGAGCAAAGGAATAGATGTCGCTACTTTTCGTCGTACTTCGCTCTTTGAGAAGATCAACGGGGATGAGCAGCTCGGGAGCCATATAAAGTAATGTCCCGACGCTGTCAGTTGTGAAACCCCGACGATTCATGATCTTGGAGATGCCGAAATCGCAAATCTTTGGCGTCCCGTCTTCGTCGACGAGCACATTTTGCTGCAATGCTATCAGATTAAGCACGGACTAAACGGCGTAGTCATACCGGTTTCAAGTCTCCATGGACCACATTTTCCCCATGAAGGTAGGCCAAACCCAGCGCCACGCCAAGTACCTATGTATCAGATTTAATACCTCTCTATCGTCGACAAGGAAGAAAGGGCTACAATTTCTGGTCGGTTGGCCTCTGGATGTTTGCTCAAAAACATTTCTATGTCTCCGAGTGGGTATAGCGGAGAGACTAGGACGGGCGACGGGGCGATGTCGTACGCAATGCCCAAGAAGGCAACAACATTCTTGTGATTTAACCGAGCCCAAAGTTCAGCTTCACAGTGAAGCCGCCGCTAAACGAGATGTTGAGATGACGTGAAGAAACCAGAGAAGCGAACGAGTACCTTCGACCTTTCATCCGATCGCCAGAATATTTTGAGAGCGACCTGGCAGCCCAATGATTAGGGAAAGACAAGATACAGCGAACGATTGATCTACTGGAATTCTTTGGCCCCCATGCGACAGGAAATGCCCTCTAAAGATGTTGGATGTTCCGCCTCTTGCGAACGGAAACCCATTGTCTTCGGTATCTTTAGAGACACGACCGCGAAGATCTTGCCCGATAATGAGCGGGCTCTGCTTAATTACGAGGTCAGGAGAGCACATAGCAGCTCGAGTGGCTGAGAACCTTCGAGGAGGTGTTTGAGTCCGACTTTCGAAAGCATCAGCTTGATATAGTGAGACATGAAATAAACAGCGTACTGTAGGCCCATTTTCCCCGCTAGCAGCACCTCTCAACTCAGCGTTGGAGACATTTCCATCGCGTTGACAGAGGGCGGAACGGATGGACCAAGAAACAAGCACCACCTAGTTCAAATATTAGTGTGGGCAGAACAGAAGGAGGTCGGCCCTGCATACCACAAGAGCGATGAGAGCAATATCTTCAAAGCCATCGAGCTTCGGATGTATGCGCAAGATCCTCGCCGCCACTGTGCATCCCTCTGAGTTGCAAGGAAGGCATTGAAGTCCAAGTTGAAGGAGCCATGTAAAAATCTATCGTGTAAAATGTAGTTATTTGGAAGTAACAAGCACTGGGGAAGACAGCTGACCACGGCTGCACATCCAGATGTACAGATAGAGACTTGAAACCTCTGCCTTGCGCTGGGTGGCTGTGTTCGTGTGCAGCTAAGTAGACAAAGCGTTCTATTTTTAGGCCAGATACTGATTTCGTGCTTGGGTCGAACTTCCGCGCACCTCTGAGCAGCAGAAGAAACATCTATTGGGGCGTCGATGGTTTTGGACATGGTGGTAAGAGGAATACAGGAAACCAATATTTTCAGAGCATGCGGTTGACATAGGTTCTCTATACACAAGGACATACACAGGTCCCGTGAAGTGGAGGTGGGCACGGCCGGTTAGCTTGATGGCCCATCAGATCACTGCACCGCCACATCAAAGCGCGCCGACCTTCCTTCTCACTTACTTCCAACTCAACTAGATACACTCTGGAAGCTTCTTATACCCTTATACCCTCTGCAGTCAAGTATTCATGTGTTATCTCCTTCTAAAAGCCACAATAAAATTTATTCCTCCATTTCTACGTCCTCTTCGTCTCCCCACTCTTCGACAACCTGCGTTTCCGGTCGAATCTGAGGCACCGAAAGTTTGGTCAGGACAGCTGCAGGTATTGGATACGACTCTGGGCTGGACCGGTATTTTTTGAGAGCAGCTTCGACGGCGGCCTGCTTGTCTGCTTTCCGAGCATAGGTGCTATTGGCTTTAATCTCGGGAACGCCGCGGAGACGGAAAGCATCCAGCTGTTGATGAAGCTTCTTCACTGTGAGACTGACATCCCGAACTGTGGTGTAGATCTCAGTCACTGTCGAAACGAGCGGTACTTTCACCAAGATGCGGAGATCATCAATCTCCTTCTGGCGTTTCGCGACTTCTTTCGCCTTTTTCATTGCGGCAAGCCTGATGCGGAATTCAGCAAGCTCTGCCTTGCGTTTGCGCTCGATACCGCTAGCATCCTCCTTTCGGGCTAACCGCATGATGTACAAATGGTCGGGCCATTCAAAAAGTGCGTCCATAAAGTCTTGAGTGTCGTTTTGATTGTACATCGCAGCGGCGTTGAATTGGTGCAAGGTAAGTGTTGGATGGTCCAGCATCACCACTCTAAGTTGCCCCAAGGAGCCCTCGTTGGCATCGTTAGTGGCCGGCATCCACGCGAGTTGACGTTCGGTGGCAGATGCCTCGTCAATCAGACCTCCCGGGGCAAACTCGGAGGAGAAACAAATCCACGTCGCCAGCGCGCCACGGAAAAATGCTACCACAATTTCCTTGAGGTGAGGAAGGGTTGGCATAAGACGAAGAACTGCGTCAATTGCAGCGGGGTCCTCCCATTCCTGCCCATCTAATGAAGCGGTGACGTGGGAGATGTCGGCGGAGACAAGAACATCAGGGTTCTCGATAATCTCTTCGATGTGCTTCCGAACGTCAACGTGGAGAGGACCCAGGTCCAAAGCGTTCGTTGCTTCCGCTCCTGGACCACGAACAACGCGCATATACGGGTGGGTAATAGCTTGCTGATACAAGGTCATCGCGCAAAGCTCGGTAAGTGTCGGCACATCTTCTAGGGCATCGCGAAGGTTCTTTTCGATGTTTGTGAGCCCTGGGTGCGTCTTCCCGTATTCGATTACGTCGATAAGCTCGCGGTATTGCTCCAGGAATTTAATGAGTTCCGCCGCCGCGAGGCCGTGGCTGCCAAAACGGGTGTTGTTGGTATCCGGGAAGCGCAGATGTTTCCGTCCGACACGGTGAGTCATAAACTCCTGGTGCTTGTCTCCCTGGCCTTTTTTGCTGTCCTTGTTGTTTAGAATGGCGCCAGCAATAGCGACTAATTTTGCGCCACCCCGGGTCGAATCCTCGAAGGCTTTTTGCTCGAGCTCAGTAAGCGCACCCGGAACCTTGACCCCGGGCTCGAGTATTCGCTTCAGCGCGACACTATTGGCCTTGTTGGCCAAAAGGACTGGCCCTGGCACCCCGAGACGTTCCCATTCGCCCATCATCTCGGTGTTGCCGCCCTTGAAGCTGTTCTGGTCCTTATGCATGCAACATCCGGCCCAGATGAAGAGGTCAAGTCGCCGTCTATCCTCCGATGGCAGCACATTGTATGCCTCCTGACCTAACGCCTGGACGAGCTCAGACATCAGCTGTTTGTCGCGTTCCGACTGCTCCTGTGGCGACAGTGCCTCCCACGCCTCCATTCCTCCAGCATCAGCGATTTTTTTGTTGTTCCACTGCTGCAAATAGAGCACAAGATCGCGGACTGACATTGCGCCCAGGGCATTCTCGCCGAGCTCATCAATTGCGTCGTCGTGTTTCCACGTCGCAACTCCCCGCGCTGTCCCCTTCTCCGTCGATGCATGATCCCCATTCATGCCCTTGAGTATGTGCAAAAAATTGCGACAGGTAAACTGCTTCCCCAGGCGAGCAGCAAGCGGACTTTCGTTGTATGTCTTGGTGTTCGACTCGACACGATGTTTCCACCCCTCGACGGCGCGGTCACTACTGTGATCGAGGGTGGACTCGACGCCGGCGTTGCGGATACGCGGTGTAGATGTGGGGTCCACGTACAGCGGGTCCACCTTGTAAATTCGGGAACACGGATGTGAGCTATCACTTTGTGATACGCTCAAGCGCGGCGGAAATCAGTAACGAAACTGACTCACGGAGGAAATCACGATAAGCCTCAGAGACCACACGGCATGCTACGGCTGTCACGGAGGGTTTTCCCACGGTTGAAATCTGACCTGGCGGACGCTCTCTGCGCGGACGGAAAGGTAACACACTGCAACGGAACACACGCACTACGGAACACGACTACGGAACGCTCGCGGAAAAAAGGTAGCAAAATTGCCAACAAAGGCCCGACCTCGAATCGAACGAGGGACTCGCAATTACGCAATACTGTGAAGAGAAGTACTACAAATGCGCGCGTTACCAGTTACGCCACCGGGTCTATACTGCAAATAGTCATGAAACAACAATCGACACCCACGGAATCACTCACGGTCGAATACTGGCGCACGCTCTCTCCGTGACGGAAAAATACACCTACGGAGCGTGGGAAAAAGCGGGAAAAAGCGAATAAAGGCCCGACCTCGAATCGAACGAGGGACTCGCAGATAGTGCAATATTGCGAGGAACCGACAATGCGCGCGTTACCGTTACGCCACCAGGCCTATACCTCGAACAACCAAGGAGTGCCACACGGACATATTCACGGACGACTTACGGATCGCTACAGGGACATGCGAAGCGACGGGATCGGGCAAACGTAAAGGTTGTGGGGCAGGTTTCCGTCGAGCCTAACGGAAGGCGCGTCCGTCAACTTAACGGAGAACATGGGAGTCGAACTTCGCGGAGGGCATGTGAGGATCCACAGGAAGGGCAATACAACGGAGGCTTCACGGAGAAGTTCACGCGCGGTAATCGGGCGGGAATATGTATAAAAGCCAGATGTATTTACCAAGGAAGATCATCTTGTTATCCCCCACTGCTCACACCTAAGCTACCCTCTCCCCAGCCTTACGGGGCGGAGTTGTCTTTCTCATATACACATAATAGCTCAGGCTACGCCGTCTTCCGTGGGGTTTGCTAAATAGGTCACTTGGATTGAAGGTTCACCAAGGAACCCTTTCTAAAGGTCCCTTCGACTCCGTAAAAACGGGTCGAGAGGAAATTGTTGAATACAAAGGCGTTGGTCACGGCGCAGTCGATGAAAAGCGCGTACTTCTAAACAGCCAGCAGCCCCTACTTAGCTGCGTGCAACTGTTGTATTGGAGGCTCAAACGCAGATCCGTGCGCAGGGCACCACTCCCCATCTTCACGGAAGGCTTATCCGTGAAGACTATAACCACTCCACCATTTTATTCGATACACAACTTCACCACACTCGTCACGGAACCTCATCCGTTACGCGTTCACACAAGCACAGGAAGAAAACGGGCTACGGAGGAAAAGAGCTATAGCCCGCTCGCGCTGTGTTAAAACCCACGTTTTAAAGACACTGCTTGCCCGAGTAATTCGAGGCAGGGAGAAAAGAGAAACCCCCATATCACCCAGGTCTCCCGGCTCGGATCGACGCTCGCATTGCGAAGCTCTATTCCTTCGCGCAAGTGTAGAGCGACCTCCAAACCACGGCTTTCCTGGAAGGCTAGCCCCCAACGAGGAACTAAAAACCTCGAGGAACCTAGCGCTCACATCCTAATCCTCACGGAAACGGATTGTACCATCTCACCACCACCACCACAATTATATAAACCTTCCGTAGCGTACGAGTAGCTACGTTTCTCCGCGACAGAGTAATTTCCCTCTAGAGGACGAATCACCTTCGTGTACTTGCCTGAAACCAATTCACCTGGTCAGACATTTCACGGAACCGCAGTCCGCATCACAACGGTACTGAAATTTTGCAGCCTCGTAATTGTTTCCGCGGTGGGAAGTGCTATCGGCGCTGATTGTTACACCTGAATATTATTAGCGTCGATAAACAAGGTAAGTTTCATGCTGTACCTTCGTTAAGGGATAACTCATGGGTCAGCTGCATTCTAGCTGCGATACCACCCTCCAATATTGCCCGACCAACGGTTCTCCGGCTCATGGATCGTCCTCCTTGAATTTTCACCCCGAAAATCCCCGCTATTTTTGACATCAGGGGGCCAACTTTACCAGGAGCGCAGCCAGCGGCAACCATTTCACGCGCCATTTGACGGGCATGCACAGAGTAGATCGCCTGGCGGGTCAGTCTTGAGGTATGTGGCCGGGCTTTAGTTCTTGCAATGGCGCGCTGAAGTACTCCTGACGCGCGATGTACACGCTTTGCAAGGGCGCGGTTCTGCTGCTGAACATCGAGTGTAATCTTCTGTGACCCCACTAGCTTCTCGTGAACAACCAGAAGTCGCCGCTCCCGCTCGGCCAGCAAGTCCGTAGCTTTCTTTGCCGCAATCTCCAATTTGTGGACATCTTTATCCCGCTCTATCTGCTGCACCTTCAGCTGGGTTTTTAGGTCGGAGATTTTGCCCTGGAGAGTCGCCTCCTTCGCGGTCATGCGCCCAACTTTCCGCTGAGCGCTAGAATAGGCAGCCTTGTAGTCTTTGGGCTTGCGCGCGGTGGGTGACTTTTTTGGTGGAGGCGGCATAAGATTCTCCTTATTCCCTTTCCCCAAGGCGCTGGACTGGGCCTTCTGCGCTACTGATCGCTTTTTTGGACGTCTAATAGACGCCTTTTTACCCATTGGTGGCTCGGGAAATTTTATCTGCGGAGGTGCGCGTCGATGTGTCGATATTTCGTGTCTGGGTACAAATCTTGTCATTCATGAGTTTAGGTCATCGCAAAAAAAGGTTTGATTGGCTTACTTGGTGCCCCTAGTCCTCAGGAAACCTTGACACAATGTTAAATGCCAGAGAAGGGTTTGCAGCTCACGGAGGGCCGATTTGGCGCGTCAAGTCACCGTGACATCACGCGATTGTGTCACTTTGATGCGGCAAACACTGTAACACATTTTGCGGCCGACACGGTCATCGGATCATCAAACCGTAGTGGCCGAAAATCATTATTTTGGTGCCTCTACGGGATGTAGTTTGGGTTTGAAGCTGCTCAAAAAATTGGGAGTATTATACACGGCATCTAGAACTTAAACCTTGTTTCTTCTTATATCCTAGCTACATCCCGTAGCAAAGCATAAACAAAAAAAATTGGCCGTCTCAGATTTCACACCTGATGCCGAGCGCGGCTGGAAAACATGTTGGCGCATCGACATCAGCTGTTGGCGGGGAAACCTCTGATCATAACATCGATAAATAGCTGTCAACGGCCATAGGCGGTGCCCACCTCCACGTGAAGTTCCCGCAAAGCCTTGTCCGCTCCCATCAAATATCCAATTTTATTGACGTATCTTGCTGATTTTGCACCCAATTGTGGGCCGCTTAGGCTACAAACATGCTGATGTTCGACCGACGACCTGGGGCTACACGCTCATATATTTTCTAGCCCGGGAAATGGTCGTTAAGCGTGGAAAAATGGCCTTTTGATGGCTAAAAAAATTGGATATTTGAGGGCGACTTCGAGGCAAAAAATTTACAAAAAAAATCATTACGCCAGGGCCAGGGGCGCCAGCCAGATTCAGAGTATACAGGAATGAAGAGGGACCCGTTAGGCAACTTTCTGCATATTCAGAACAAACTCGGCAATCAAGGTGATCCGTGAAATTTTTGCGAGCGCAGCGAAGCAATTCTACCTAAATGCACGTGACGAGGATGGGGGATAGAATATGTAGTAAACATAGCCAAATATCTTGCCCGAGTGGCTGACATTCCCTGCCAAAGAAGTGCTTCAAACTCATTCAATTTTTCGTGAATCTCTCTATGAAGGTAAATAATGGTAGTCCTCTTGGATAGCTTTCGATTGATACCCAAATTAGCCAGTTTGGGGAAGTTCAGAAATTCGAAAATTAAGGAGAATTATGTCAGCTATTTCGCTTATGCAATTGCTGCTGCGCGGGCACCCTTCGCCTCAGCGGATCCATATTAGTACGGAAACGGACAAGCCTCGGCAGAAGCTTCACGGGGCCTACATACACATCGCCAATAGGGGTGCTCAATGGTTAACTTCCCATAAGAGTAGAAGTTTTTCTTCGAGTTTCCGCGGGGTGCCAGGGATGTCGGCATGAGGTATTTAATTCAGGGATTCACATTTCCAGTTCCCATAAGAGTATTTGGCAAGTATTTTGAATACACAATGAATAGATTAAACTTTGAGCTGCCGTCCCCATGCAGCATCACCAAGCATGACACAACAACGCGGCCACGCTCTGTTTACCACTACCGACGACGGATCTGGACGTGTTTGCTTGCCATCAGCAGCTAGCGGACATGAAGGACGAGCTGGATGAAGAACCCCAACTTGCGGGCACCACCACGGCGATAATTGTGCTGGGCACCATTGAGGCCGGCCGACTACGTACAGAGCGGCGTAAACCCAGCCGGCTTATTTTGAGGCGGTTGAGAGAACGGGGGGAAGGGAGGATCTGACATTAGATAAAGAGAGATTAATGAAGGGATGGACGATGTTCCATGGGAAAATGGTTTGGCTTAAAGACTATGAAATGATTCCTGATATCTATAAACGGAATAACGGAAAACATCGGATCAAAGTCGGAACACATAGGATCAAGCCTGAGTCAGAATGAATCAAGTAGAGTCAGAGGCCGTTTGAGTCATACCTAGTCATTTTCCTTATTTGTACATAGCCAGTAGTATATAAAGGAGCGGTCGGGCAGCGCGTGCCCCCGATTTTCGGCCCCACTCTCTGTAGTAGCTAGCTGAAAATAAATGTCTTACGCTTAACTGTCCGAGCATTAGAAGCTCTGAGTCTGATTAGTTCACTCTATAAGATTTCTGAGTTCCTTTTTGCCACTGAGCCTAACTCTTTGAACCGAACGGATATTGCCGCTTCGCACGCTTACATAATCAGGCTTATGTAATCAATTCCGACCGACCGACCGACCAACGTTAACCGCAGAGGACTATATTGCTGCTCACCCAGAGCTTTGAGTACATCCTAATTGACATCGCCTTTTTGTGTGCTTACGTAATCAAGTTTACGTGAACACATCTGACCGACTGACCGAATTACGCAGAGGACTGTATTGGCTCGCCGGAGTTTCGAATACATCCTATTACCGACAGAACCGCCCGACCGAATTACGCAGAGAACTGTACTGTTGCTCACCGGAGCTCCGAGTACATTCTATTACCAACAGAACCGCCCGACCGAATTACGCAGAGAACTGTACTGTTGCTCACCGGAGCTCCGAGTACATTCTATTACCGACAGAACCGCCCGACCGAATTACGCAGAGAACTGTACTGCTGCTCACCGGAGCTCCGAGTACATTCTATTTCCAGCCGACAGCAGTTTCCGAATTAAGCAGATTCACCGCCCAATTCCTAGAAAGGCAATTCCAGTGGAACAATTCGAACACTTGGAGTTTTCTCTGAATAACGACACTTCCGAGAACTTCAAGGGTAACTAAATTTTTACCTCACATCAATTGGAGCCCACCGCGAGGGGAAAATACTGTTCTACTTCCTACATTTCCTTCTTCGAATTTGACTGACCGAATACCGACATGAAGATGAATCTTGACAATCCGAATGTGCAAGATCCCCACGACACCGACTATCAGCAAGCCTACGCAAATGTTCCCCAGTACCCGCCGCCAATGGGTCGCCGCAGTCCTGAGGCTGGGCCTTCCCACTACCGCTCGGCACCGTCACCTGAAGGACCCTCTACACATCGACCTCGCCATGCGCATCGACACCACCGCTCTCGCCACCACTACAATGAGGAATCAGTGCCTCCTCACGCTCGCCCCTTGAATCATGGGGGCAGCGGGGGCGGTTCGTCTTCACCTAGCTCCCACAATTCTCGCTCATCTGACTCTGAAGCCGCATCACGCATGCCTGCTCCTCCGCCTCAATACTTTAATGCACCACTTCGCACTACCTACAATATGCCTGTGCGGGGCTCCAAGGAAGCTCCGAAGACTTTCAAAGGCAAATATTCGGAGGTTCAGCAGTTTGTCGATCACTACGAGAAACTGTTGAATAAGTGCCGCATTACTGATGAAGATGAGCGTTGCAGTTAAATCCTAAATTATTGTTCAGTTGATGTACAGAATGTTATTTTTATGATGGAAGGATACAAAGCCAAGAAATGGTCCTACCTGAAGAAAGAAATTCTGCAATACTTTGATGCCGAGCGGGCTTTGCAGAAATATAAGCCAGCGGACGTCGAACGGTATTCAACGAAAATGCGTGGAACCCCTATCCAAACTCTTACACAGTGGAGGCAGTATTTCGTGAAGTATAACGCCATTTCAGGGGGATGTTTGCGCCGTGGACATTTGAGCAAGCGAGACTATCACGCATATTTCTTGATCGGGATACACCGGCCCTTGCGTCAGATCCTGGAGAATAGAATTCTTCAGGCTAACCCTTACAGGAACGATGAAGCTCAATATACCGTTAAGGAATTGAATGCAGCCGCCGAGTGGTATTTCCGGCGCAACCGTTACGAGTCCATCATGGTTCATGCTGCTGACCTGGGCGAGGAACAGGTCGATGATTATTCAGGCGACGAGCTGATCCTCGGGTCATCAAGTA
Source organism: Mycena alexandri (assembly GCA_029233265.1). Classification (NCBI taxonomy): domain Eukaryota; kingdom Fungi; phylum Basidiomycota; class Agaricomycetes; order Agaricales; family Mycenaceae; genus Mycena; species Mycena alexandri. Next base: position 164,737 of record JARJCM010000103.1, on the reverse strand, counting down.
GCGATGAGGGAGAAGAAGACTACAATGAATACTTACGAAGGAAGAAGCAGCGCGCTAAGAAGAAGAAACAGGAAAAGAAGGAGAAACTCACAAGCATGAAGCCAGCTGGTGAGCAGGAACGACAGCGTTTCAACGGAACCGAAGAAGAAATTGCTAACATGATTCGGAAGCTGAACGCCATGAGAATCGATGACCCCGAGTATGCACCGGTATATTTCAAGGTGATGGTTATGGACAAAACCGGTACAGCTGAGAAATGTGTTAAACCCCCGGCTTTGTACCAGAGCGAGCCGCCACCGCCGCTGCGTACGCGACCACCCTATCGCCCGCCGGCGCCTGAGAATAAGCCTCCAGCATCATACCCGAATAATATCCCCTTGGGGACTGCACCCAATGAGCGAGGTGGCGGGTCGGAATGCTATGGATGCCTAGAAAATGGGCACAGGATTTTTGAAGGCCCAGCTGTAGCCGAGCTCATAGGGAAAGATGTTATGAAGTATAACGAAGAAACTCGGCGACTTTGTATGAAGAATGGCGATGCCATTAGGCGATACTCAGGTGAATCCTTGGTTAAAGCTGCTGAGAGGCAGGCAGGACAAGCCCCGCGAGTAATGTTTGCGTTGACAGAAACTAAACAAGAGAGAGCGGCTGCAGTGCACAGTTTTTATCAGCAGGAGGGTCGACGAGCACAGATTGTGGAAATCTACAGTACAGAAGCTTCATCCGAGGAAGGAGATGGCAACAAGTCAGACGAAGAAGTGCCAGAGACCAGTGACAGTCCGGGGTCCAGTTCAGATGAACGAGTATACCTTAGCGTGCCGAAATCACAGGGGTATCGAATTTTTGAGGCGCAGCGCACGGTACCAAGTATTCGCAAAATTCGGAAGGAAACCTTTGATGGCGTGTCCGTTCCAGCACGAGGGAACATCAGAAAAGGAGAGGTCCGAGATCTGAGAGCTAGCCCGTCAGCGAAAGACAAGGGGAAAGGTAAAGAACGAGACAGAGTTGAACCAAGCGCAGTACCGGAGCCAGCACCGCCGCCTGACCGGAGAACCACGCCGCCGAAAGAGCGCAAGACGTCGTTACCAACAAGAGGTCTTGAAAATATTCAGCCATTCGAGGCGCGCAAAGTTCGCTATGACAAAGATGCCGAGATGAGGGATGTGGAGGGGAAGAAGAGACCACTCGAGGAGTCCCCTGATAAGGGCGAGACAAGGGACGAGGGAGGAAAGAAGGCGGGAAGACAATCAGAGTTGTCTGCCACAGTGGATCGTCGCCAGGTATTGAATCGGATTATGGACGCTACCGTGCCCATGTCAATCCGGGAAATTATGGTTACTTCCAAAGATTTGTGTGTGGATTTCCAAGACCTCATCAAACTCAAGAACGTTCGCGCTGTGCTACTAGGGAGCACACGAGATCACCCACTGATTGCTAACTTGAATATTCCTAGGACTGACGGTATGTTAATCAAAGTTGACATTGAAACTAATGGGCAGAATATTTGTGCTATCATAGATACTGGTTCCCAGCTAGATGTCGTCAGCGCGGAGGTCACAGCGTTAAAGATCCAACGTACCGTAGACATGAGCCAAGTAACGGGTATGCATGACGCGAACGGAGGAAACAGTCAGCTGCAAGGGTGGATTAGAGACGTAGAGTTCAATTGCGGGGGTGCGTACACGGTTACGGACCTATGGGTTTCGCGGAAACCTCCCTTCGATCTCCTTCTTGGCCGACCTTGGCAATGTGGGAATCTCGTCAGCATCGACGAGCGCGAAGAGGGCACGTACTTGATCTTCAAAGATCGAATAACCCGCCGGCCGCGCTATGAGCTTTTGGCAGTACCCTACAAAGGATCCTTCGGTGACTTCCGTTCTGACAAAACGAGTCATTACCAGTCATTCGCCGTCATGCGCGACGAGTCAGGGAGAAGAACGCAGGGGAGCAGCGAAGGCAGTGAGCAAGAGAATGCAGGAAACAGGCAGACAAATGAGACTCACCACATGGCTATTAATTGCACTAGAACCCGACAGCGGGGGATAGTGCGCACGAATCTGTGCTTCTGGCGCGTCGCGCTCGTAGGGTGGACGATCGTTAAGGGAATGATTCTGCTATTGCGCAACATAGGATCGGCGGCGACAAAACGAAGCTCGACAGGAGAAGAAGTGAGTCAAGTTAGCACAACATTTAAGAGACCACAACGACAAGAGGAAAACTTACGGAATAAACCCCGCCCTCACTCCACTATGTCTCTTACTCGACTTGTTCAAACCCATAACGATCCAGAGGCTCCTCTCCCGGCCTCGTCCCCGCACCAGTATCTTTCTCGAGAAGTTCTACACCGTCCGCCGATCGCCGCCGTCGCTCTGACCTCAACCGACCCCGCTGAGATCATGACCGACACTGTTATCCGCCTTTGGCGTCAAGTCACCACCGGCGAGTCTCTCGTCGTCTCTCCATCCTACGCGGCCAGCCCTGCGATGGAATATTACGGAGTTGTTCGTTTCAAGGATGGAACTCCCGTGCACCTTTTCTCCCGCATCGGCAACCGAACCCTTATGCACGATCCCACCACGAACGTGGTCCACCAGAGTAGCGGTCACGAACTGGTGTATCATTTCGCCGCACCCCTTGATCCCAGCGCTCCATGGAAGCTTGAGGCACCCTATCCCACCGACCAGAGTATTCGCGCCAAGATGCTTGAGCTTTCGGACGGGTTTTTGGAGTCCGAGGACGACCTTGGGTTTCCTACTCATGCGACACCCGTCAGCCCGCCGCTCATTCCCTTGGAAGATCGCCTCAAGGGGTGTTCGGTATGTTACCACTTACCAGAAGAGCGTGATGTTTTTCTTAAGCTTTTCCAGCTTGCAGAGTTCTTCGCCGACATCAGTACCAAATCCACCACTGCAGCTAGTAACTCACCCACCAACGAGACCGATTCGACGTCCCCATCAGAGCGCGCGACGGTGGACATGCGCGAAGTCGGCCGCCACGTTCTGGCCGGTTTCCGTGCTCCAATCCGCGTAGACTCCGACATCGTCAAGAAGCTCGATGCCGAGATCGACACGGAGCGCGTGCGTCAACTCGGCGAGGAGATTCGCAAACGTGCGGAGCGTGCACTGAATGCAAGCAGCGAAAGCCTTCCCGAGTTGGTGCGCGATACCGACAGTGGCACCGAGTCCCCAGGCCCCGTCGAGTTGGGCTTGTGCGAGTTTTGTTTTGAAGAGAGCCACGCGTCGGCTGTCGGTTGCCCCCAGCGTGGAGTTGCCGTCGAACCTGTCGTTGTTGATGCTGCCGAACAAGCGGAGGATGAAGGTATGTGGTACCTCGATGATTGGGTGCCGCATAGTAACCTGATTCAATGGCATTCAGCACGCGAGGCGCAAGCCGAATTACAGCGCACCTTGGACGCTGTACTCGTCCCCATTCTTCAGGATCTATTCCAATTGTCCGCACAGCAGCCGGCTACCGTCCAGCAAGTGTTTGAGGTGGCGCGTAGCGCTGAGCATTCAACCAAGAAGCTTGTCGAGACTTTCGAGCAGAAGCGTGCAGAGGAAGAGGGGAGGATCACGGCGATGTTCGAGGAGGAGATGGCGAGAGTCTTGAGTACGCTGCCGGAGGAAACGCGTCGCCGTTTGAGTCAAAGCACGCTGGCATTCTCACGCGGTATGGCGGCTATCGATGTAGCCGAAATCACGGCCCACGCGGACCGGGTCGAGACTCCGGTTCTGGACTGCCAGCGCAGCGAAGTCGTGACGCGCGAAGTCTTTTCACTGGGTGCACACTACCATTTGCGGGCACCGCAAATTATAAGCAAATTGTAAGCAAATTTAGCATTTGCTTCTCATTTGCTTCCAATTTGCGGGGCCCGCAAATTTAAAATTTGCTTATCATTTGCTTATCATTTGCTTTCAATTTGCGGGGTCCGCAAATTTAGAATTTGCGGACCCCGCAAATTGGAAGCAAATCAGGTGGCCAAACAATCCAAAAAAGGCAAATTTTCAGGTCATCTGATCATTGGGATTTTACCCTCGGGATTCTGATGTGCTGCATTAGGTAATTATTCAGATTCTTAGGATTCTGATGTCCAGCCTTATTCATGATCATGCATATTTGAACAGAGAGATAGATACAGAACAAGAGACCCAATTCGGCACAGATGGTCATGCCTGCTGTTGACATGGACCACCACCAACAATGCTTCATGCTTGCACTTCAACTCATTTGCTTACTGTTTGACATTTCTGGCACTTACCGGGGCAAGGTTCGCAATTCACCATTCTGTTTGTTAGGTTGCTTTATCTCGTATATGAATATTGCTCAATCTTGTGTGATTCGAGGTGTGTCCTTACATTCATTTTACATGAGGTTTTCAATGCTAACAACCGAACTGTTCACCCACATCCTCAACGGTTTTCAAACATAACTTTTGACTTGTTAATTGTGTGCCTCTCAGTTCAAATCAAGTAATGTATCTTAGCCCTCTTTCTCAGTGTGATAGCCATTGGAAGACCCAGACTGGCTGTTCGAGTTCAGGTATGTATTTTCGTGTCATGTACAAACTGACTTTCATTCAACTTTTATTCAAGCATTAAAAAGATTCTGTCGTAATTTTGAACTGACGTTGAAGGACGTCAATTCAAATTCAATGATTTATCTGACATCACTCAAAGGGGTGGGTGCCAATTACGCGAAAATTGAACGTGCTGGAATTGCACTCAGCACAACTGTGTTCAAAGCCTCTGACCTTCAAGGTTTCATCCAAGATTGTTTAATGCCTTCTCAGGCAGCCGTTACTATGTTTGTTTGACCCCAGGCATGTCAGTATTCTGCCCTGATGTCATGTGGACTGAGTGTCAGTTGGATAGTTGGCCAATATAATATTCAACTTAATGTTGGCCACTGAGGTCCATGGACCTTTGATTTGATGGTATGCATGTGATACAAGTGTCCGTTGATTCACTGTTATTGTACTTGGACTCAACCAAGCACTCAAGTAGTTGAGTCATGTTTGACTCTCAACATTTAACTCCAACCTTGGGTCCTAAGTTCCTTTCATACATTTTCTATCCACTTACACATCACTGGCCTTTCATCGATTCATCTATAGGTACTCAACCCCACCCTGAACTTGGTATGATTCACTGTTCCATCTATAATATATTGAACTGATATTTGATGGTCATTCAGTCTACGTACATGCATACCAATTGAAACAAACCCCCACATGACCACCATGGCCCCTTGAAAGATTTTCTCAATACCAGATAGGTCCCTAGCATTGTGTTCCATCGAGACATGCATTTATCTCTTGGGTAGGTTGACCTCGGGCATCTCGGGGATGGGTTCTGCCCTCAGTTCTTCCTTATATCTGAAGTGGATGGTGGTCAACATTGACTAGTACTTGAATCTTGGACCAAAACAAGGTTCGATTTGATTCACAGTAGGTACCCTCAGCTGCCGAGTTGTGGAGTGTTCAACTGACTGTTATTTTGTCTAAATCCTTATCCCTCTTCACTGAGCTCCAGCTTTTAACAGGCTCCAAGTCAAATCTTGGCTTCAAACTTCAATGAGTGTGAATTTATTTCTTCTTTCTTGTGAACTGACATTCATTTTCACAGCTGGTTAAGTTCCTACCCTCACTTCAAACCTGTTCAAGCACTGGTTTAAACTACATAGTCCTCAGTGAGTGGTGTCAAAGATAATTCAATTGAAGTTGCTATGGTGTCTTAGACTATTGGTAATGTCTTTCTCCGCTGAAATTGAGTCAGTTGTCTGAGGTCTCGGGTTCAAATCTGAGGGATTGCACTTTTTTTTCAAGGCTGGGGCAATCTGGTCACGTGGACCTAGACGGAATTCTAGGTCCACGTGACATTATTTAGGCTCTGGTGTCATATGTGGACAGCTTCCAGGCCCGATTTGGTAACTCAGGCCGCATTTGGCCTGACCAGGCCCAATCGGGCCTGGAGACTTCCCATGCCCCTATTTAAGTTACCACGAAAGTTTTGACGATACTTTGTGGGCAGCGATGCTTCAAAAATTAAGAAACTGCAGGACTTACTTACTTGAATACCCACCAGCACCGCAGGTGCAAAATTTTCCTCCTGTGTGATGCTGAAAGGTCGAAATTCACTACTTGTCAAAAAAATAAACTTGGGCTCAACAGAGGCTGAAAAAAAAAGATAAGAGGGTATGTAAGAACGGTGTAGGTTCGACAAAAATGTGCCAAGGTAAAATGACCAGAGAATTTGAGAAAGCAGGTAGTAACTTGAAATGTTGGAAGTTCCGAGCTTCCAACCTTAATTATCCGCAGGAAAATTAGGAAAGGAAGCTAGAGATTCTGGAACCCGGAATTTCTGGCTTTCTCTAAAGCCTCTGCATACAGTGCCAATACATAATTTACCCAAACACCAACAATACTATGTTTGTTGCAGATTCAACTTAAATCTGACCATTGCTACTTCTCTCAGTCCTGTGCAAAGTCGACGAGATAAAGTTCGCATCTGGGATCAAAAATTTAGGGTTAAAAGGCCCGGTTCATTTATATAAGACCCAGGGCTGTGTACCACGATCAAGAAAGCTCCCAGGTCTTTCGAGGAATAAAATGGTGTCTGTGTTCAGTACTGTAACTGTTTGCATCAGTATTCAACTTGCCAGTGTTGTGTCAATACTCTCTCCTCAAGGGATTTTTTCTTGAGCAAACAACCCTAATATTGTGGTTTTGCAGGTCAAGTGCAAGGGGTGAGTGAGCACAAATTTCATTGATAAATTATCTGAACAGCTTCAGGATAAATTTGGTTGTAGTTCTAAAGTAAAATGGCTACTCAATGGGAAGGAGTAAACAATGATGAACTGTATTTATTGTGACACGGAAAAGCGGTTGATTTCCAAAAGAGACAACATTAAAAAGTGAGACTTGGGAGGATCGAACCCAAAAAAAACAGTAGATTATGAAACATGAGAGACAAACACACATACAACTACGCCAACAAGCTCTTGTGAGTGCTGCCCATTAGAGTCTTACTACCTGATTGCGTAGTTTTTGAAAAAAATTCAAAAATAACTTTTGGTTCCACATATGACACCAGAGCCATTATTTATAATACAACATTGCAAAACTTCTGCTCATCTCAGGATTCTCAACTAAAGAGACTAAACTACCATCTGTCTCACTGCAGGTGGTGGAAGGAGGGAACGGGCCCTGTTCCCTCCTTCCGCCACTTGCAGTGGCACAGATCCATCTACAGCAAACAATAAAAGATGTTGGGGTAGCCGAAGACAGTAGTTCAAAGGGCACTAAAAAAGATAAGTTGGTGAATTTTTGGATGCAGAGGTTAGGACACACAGTGTGGTTTCAGCATGTTATGACCACTGGATGAAAGCATAATAGCAATTGGTTTAAAGTGCTCTGCATAAATGAAAAACTCAAGTTGAGCCAGATGCATAAAAAAAAAATAGCAATGAACATACCATTCCTGATGTGAGCCAGTAGGCTGTTCTTGGCCGTCACCGCTTATGCGGCACAAAGAAGTCAAAACATTGAACAGGTACTACAAAAGATTGGGTTAGTGTTCTCCTATGGCAAAGAGAAGAGAAGGATGAGAGTCATGCATCTGGGTACAAAACAGTCCTTGCAGGCGAGGGAGATGCGACCAGTAGGCCGTTCTTGACCTTCACTGCCCATAGGGTGCGGAACTACAAGGAGAAACACAAAAGAGCCACTGAAAAACATTGTGTCAATATTATCATTATAGCAAAAGAAAATGTAGGAAGTTGCGCACCTGGGCGCAAAACAGTCCTTGCAACACGAGGAAGATGCAAGTCAGCAGGCCGTTCTTAACCATCACTGCCCAATGGGGCGCAGAGAGGAAACAATATTTAAACAAAGGTCACTGCTGCAGCCTGCAAAGGGAAATATCCCAGTCCAAAAGGGAATAGTCAGTCAAAATCTGCAGTGTGAAGGAAGGGTGCATACTTCTTCAAGGCAGTGTACTTGAGCATTCAAAAAGACTGCCGAACCTAGGGAAAGTTCAGAAGCTCACAATATCCTTTTTCCTGTAGTTGAGCCACTCAAAGACTCAACACCCGCGCACACTTAACTGTGATTGCAGGGGGGTTCCAGGAAAACTTTGCGAAGGAGATCATTAACAGATCTCCCCCGATGTGCACAAAATCGCAGACATCGGGCAAATTGGCCCACTCCATACATGACCAGAGGAGTGTTGAGTATGTTGGCCCCATACTCTCTTCTCTTTCCCGGCTACATGGGGGCTTCATGCAGAGGACTGGTCACAGGGAGGTAGGTGCTGAGCAAGCTCAGTCCTGGGGCAGGATGTGGCCAACAGGAGAAAGAAACCAAAGGGGAAATAAAACACACTGGGAAGGTCAGTATTTGTCTCACTGTTACAGGCAGCCGGCTCATGACCCCGGCTGCCTATAGCAGTGAGACAAACTTCCAAACATGGAGGAAAAGAAAGAGCTATGTCCGATCAACAGAGGATCAGTCTTTAAAATAGCTGTTCAGTCACCATCATGATTTCTTGATCATTATCCGCATGCTTTCCCATCATGTTAACTATACCAGCCTGAATCTAGGTGTGTCCACATTAAATTTTGTTAGTGATTCCGGCGTATACACTTTACTTAGTTTACTGATGAGGTTTTTTTTTTGCAAAACATCATTTGGCCAAGGCCCGTACATTGTGTAATAAATGATGATACACCTCAGTCTTCTGTGTCTGAGAAGTGAAACCTATTGAGTAGCCAAACTTTGCACTAGTAGCTATATTGGACAGACTTCTCCCCTGTAAACCCCTTGATCAGAATCCTAGAAATCTGAATTACCCAGTATGGTACATCAGAATCCCGAGGGTAGAATCCCAATGATCAGATGACCTCAAAATTTGCCTTTTTTGGATTGTTTGGCCACCTGATTTGCTTTCAATTTGCGGGGTCCGCAAATTTAGAATTTGCGGACTCCGCAAATTGAAAGCAAATGATAAGCAAATGATAAGCAAATTTAATATTTGCGGCCCCCGCAAATTGGAAGCAAATGAGCAGTAAATTCTAAATTTGCTTTCAATTTGCTTATAATTTGCGGGCCCCGCAAACGGTAGTGTGCACCCAGTGTTTCCAGCTCCTCTCCCCCGTCCATTCACGACACGACTTCAAGCGACTCGCCCTACGGGCGTCAACCTCACACTCCTTATGACAACTGGTCGCCGCAAATCTCGGACTGGTCAGTCGAATCTGAAGCCCTCGACCCACGACTGATTATTAATGCGGCTGTTTCCAGGGCACTGTTGAGCGGAGCCCTCTCGGACAACAGCGACTTCGACTCCCTGGAAGGCGAGCTCCCAGGTCTCAAGAGTTTCCCCACGGATCTGGAGCTGCTTGCGTCCGTGGCCGGAAACTCCTCACGCATCACGCACCCGGATTTCTTCAACGAAAACGATGTTCCGCAGTCCGACACCGACACTATCCAACAGCAGCTGAGTCAATGGGCGTGCGACTGCCGTATTTCGAAGAATCAGTTTTTGTCCAACATCGAAGAGGCCGCGACCGAGCCATTGAAGGCGGTGCTCGCTATGCTCCATGGGCCACTATCACACTACTTGGACTACGCTTATATGGCGGTGCATGACCACAGCACCCTTCAGTATCTTCCCCCCCTTCCAACATATGACGACACCGTTTTCGCCGCACCCGACCTGACACAAATCCCCACCTCGTTGGATTGGTCCCTGCCGGACTCAAGTAACGCTCCGCAGAGTTCCCCGGCAGAGTTGACCGAGGCGAACCTCGTCCGCCTTCAGAGGGAGACGGGAAAGCAGGCGGAGGGGTCTGCTGGTAGTTCTAAGGTCGCTCAGAAGCCGCGGCGCTCGCACTTTAGTAAGTTCCGCGGCGACGCTTTGCGCCGAGCCGTCCTAAAACACCAAGCTTACTCTGCTACAGGCTTCACGGAGCCTCAGACCATTCGCGCCATAGCGGGTTGCCGAAACGCTTTTATGGAGGCTTTGTACCATGCGGAGGTTCTACTTTGGAACCATTCGACTATGCAGCTTGAGGTGCGCGAACGATTCCACCACATCGAGGCGAATTGTTCACCCATTAGTTCCTCCTTTCGCCCTCCCTCTGCCGACACGCAGCCTTCGTTTCCCAAAACGTATTTGCACCACCCTTTTCTCGTGGACTACGATGCCGCCCGCGCCCAAATCGTGTGGCATGCTCTCCTGCGCATCGGACGCGATGAGCTCGCCGGCTTGTTGCATCAGCTGCTTGTTCTGCGCTTTCGCGACGACTATGCGCTTACGCGCCTGTTCAACACCGGGTTCTTGGAGGAGCAGTACCCCGAGGCCACACATCGTTCTTGGGACTTGCTTAACGACCTCACGAAACCCCTCCCGCGTACCTCGCGCGCCAACCACATTGACACGGCATCCACCTCGCATGTGCCCAACACCGCCGACGTCGAGACCGATTCCGCCATGCCCGACCTGGACAGCTCGGAGTACGAACTCGGTTACCCCGCTAGCAACTACGAGCGCCGCCACGAGAAGGAGAATGACGAGGAGATGGATGACGTCGCCGACGATAGCAGCAATATGGACGTGGGGAGCTCTGTTGGGAGCGACTTTTATTCCTACTGCGGCAGCCCTGATGTTCTTACCCGCCACTCCGTCTGAAGAACCACGTACGTCTCTATTTATTCCGCCCGCCGCGCCTATATTTATAGACTTCAGAATTAGTCCAATCGAACCGAACGCAGGGAGTGCTGTGCGAACCCCCTTTTCTTTTCTTTCCATATTAGTTATGTTCGGGTGCCTCCTAGCCGGGCTGGGGGTAATATTTATTTTTGATGCAACGAATAGGGGATCGGCGATGCGAAGAGTTGAAAGCTTTTTATTTCTATGTCGGTGCTTCTTTACACTGTCGGAAGTTGTTGTAGCACGCTTCAATGCTGCGGCAAATATTCTGACCCATTTTTTGGCCCGAACTAAGCAAGAACCACCAAGTATCAAAAACCCTATGTGCTTTTCATTATTCTCTATGCCCAAAACTATCGCCGACATTGAAGAGCTACTAGTAGAAGATGAAGTGGAGTTTGAAGATGACGACGAGTACATATTCTATCCGGTGGAAATGCACGATACAAGAGGAAAAGAATACCAAGCCTTCACAATGTATAAACGAGTTGATAAGAAGGTGCGGCCGGTCTCGACGACTTTTCCGCCTGGATACGAGGTGCGCAGAACCATTCCTGAGGACCCCATGAAGACTTTGCCAGAACTCTCGCCGAACCCACCGCCGTTTACGCCCACGGAGCGCTTAAGTTTGGAATGCTTAAAAATTTTAGATATTAACGGCGAAGGATTTTTGAGCGAGGAAGAAGAAAGATTGTTTATTCGTGTCATGGAGTTGAACCAAACGGCGTTAGCATTTGAAGACTCGGAGAGGGGCACCTTTAAAGAGGAATATTTTTCACCGTACCGAATAGCGACAGTTCCGCATACACCCTGGGAGTTCAAGAATATTCCGATACCACCAGGAATCCTCGACAAAGTCATCGAAGTACTGAAGTTGAAGATGGAGGCAGGCGTATATGAGATGTGTCAGTCTTTGTATCGATCGAGGTGGTTCTGCGTGATGAAAAAGAATGGAAAACTCAGGATTGTGCATGATTTGCAACCACTGAATAAAATCTCAGTTAGGGATGCAGGGATGTTGCCGATCGTGGATGATTTTGTGGAAGGTTTTGCAGGGCGGCAGTGCTATACCGTATTCGATTTATACTGGGGATTTGACGCTCGAAAAATGGACCCAGAAAGCCGAGACTTAACTGCATTCATGACGCCCTTAGGCCTTTTGCGGATAACTTCAATGCCCACTGGCTACACGAATTCCCCATCGGAATTTCAAAAGTGTATGGTTTTCATATTGCGCGGAGAGATTCCTGATGTCGCTAATATTTTTATTGACGACCTTCCTATCAAAGGGCCGAAAACGCGGGTACTTACAGGAGAATGGGCAACCAGAGACGCTCGTCGAGAATCCGGGAATTCGGAAGTTTATTTGGGAGCATGCGGTGGATGTAAATCGCATAATGCACAAAACCAACTGCGCTGGGGCCACGTTTTCAGCAACCAAGGTACAGTGTTGCCGGAGGCAAGCCTTAATCATTGGGCAAACCTGTTCTCCCGAAGGCCGAATCCCAGATCGAAAGAAGGTTTCTGCTATCCTGGATTGGCCGGCTCTGAAGACCTCACAAGAAGTTCGGAGATTCTTGGGATTGTGCGGAACAGTGTGCATCTGGATTCAGAATTATTCTGCGATTATTCGACCGCTCACTGAATTATATCGCAGGAATGAGGATTTTCTTTGGAATGTACGCCGCCAAATGGCCTTCAAAAACATAAAACGACTTGTCGCTGACGCTCCCGCCCTCCGACCCATTGACTACAAGTCCGAAGAAGCCTTGATTTTATCTGTAGACTCGAGTCACGAAGCGGCCGGCATGATCCTTTCTCAAAACGATGGGGATGGACTTCGACGCCCTGCGCGGTACGGATCAATCCCGATGAGCGAACGCAAGTCCCGATATTCACAGCCAAAATTGGAATTATTCGGCCTGTACCGTGCCTTACGCCATTGGCAGATTTACCTGATTGGCGCAAAGAAACTGGTAGTGGAAGTGGATGCAAAGTATATTCAGGGGCTGTTGAACCATCCTGATCTGCACCCTGATGCAGCTGTAAACCGATGGATCCAAGGAATTTTAATGTTCCATTTCGCCTTAGTCCACGTGCCAGCTACTAAATTCCAAGGGCCAGATGCATTGTCGAGGCGAACCCCAGCGGAAGGAGAAGAGGTTGAGAGTGATGATGATTCTTGGTTGGATAATATTGCGTTGCTCATTCAGGAGGTGAATACCGGTAAGAGATCAGGGTCCGAATGGGAATTACCTTCGTGCATGATGACTCGAAAAGGCCAGGAGAAACTTCTGGGAGATATTTATCGTTTCTTGAGCACCCTTGAAGCGCCGGTGTTCGAAGATTCGCAATCTCACCGGCGATTTCTTACCAAGGCTACGCGGTATTTGATCCAAGGAGGCCAGTTGTTCAAGAGAAACTCGAAGGGAGCACCGCAGAAGGTCATTCTAGATCCCAAGAGCAGACTGCGAATTTTGGAACAAGCACATGATGACCTGGGACATCGGGGAATTTTACCCATCTGGGAACTGCTTCGAATTCGATTCTTTTGGCCCAAAATATACAATGACATTAAGCATCATATCGCATCTTGTCACCGGTGCCAAACCAGAAGCGTGAAGAAACTAGAAGTCCCCACCACAGTATCGACGCCTGTAGCTCTGTTCCAAACAGTGTACATAGACATTATGATGATGCCAGAGGCAGATGGATACAAGATGATTGTAGCGGCGCGGGATGATTTATCTGGAACTTGCGAGGCACAGGCCCTTAAAACGCGAACCGCCGATGATCTAGCCAATTTCTTCTGGGTGAACTTGTACTGTCGGTACGGGTGCCCGAGAAAAGTGGTCACAGACAACGGGTCCGAAGTTAAAGCTGGGTTTAGCAAACTTATCAAGAAAATGGGTGTTCCACACGTACAAATTTCAGCTTACAACAAGCACGCTAATGGAGTCGTGGAGCAAGGACACTTCACACTACGAGAAGCTATTGTCAAATCTTGCGGAGGAAAGATTGAATTGTGGCCCGCCAAGCTTCCCATAGCACTGCTTGCTGATCGGGTTACCGTAAGCCGGGTAACGGGATTTTCGCCATATCAATTACTGCATGGTACTGATCCACTTTTGCCCTTCGATCTAATGGAAGCGACCTTCTTAGTAGCCGGATTCCGACCAGGAATGTCCACTACCGAATTGCTGACCCTGCGGATCCGCCAGCTTTCGAAGCAAGATCGAGATATCAAACGAGCTATTGAGACCCTGCGCAAAGCGAGATTCAGATCAAAAGAGCAATTTGAGCGGCACTTCATCAAGAAACTCCAGAAAGACGAATACAAGAAGGGAGAACTAGTGCTAGTACGCAATGTAGGGTTGGAAATGGAAGTTAGTACCAAACGAAAGACTTCAGATAAGTATTTCGGCCCCTACGAGGTCGAGCGAAAGAACAAAGGAGGTGCTTATATTTTGCGAGAACTAGACGGGGCATTATTTCGACATAATCCAACTGCCGCATTCAGACTTATTCCATACATTACGCGCAATCATTGGTTCATGAGAGGAGACTGGATGGATCTGGAGAAGACTGATGCCGAACCCGTTACTGCAGACGAAGACTTGTTCAAGTCATCAGACGAATATAAATAAACCCCTCTAGACGCAGAGGCATTCGCCACGGCAGAGCAAAGAAGGAAAAACCCTGACGCCACGAGGCAAGTCACGCCCCTCAGGTTATGCAGCTATTTAATCCCTGGTGAGGGCGAAAATGCGGTGAATCACTCTTACCATCCACCACCCACTATCACGATTCACCATGCCCGTCGCAGAGACCGCTCGCGGAGTTATTCGTATGGGCGTTCGCCTTAGCCAGTCGGAATCCAACCTAAGAAGCATGCACCGGGAATCCGAAGCGGCGGTAAGCAGCTCATGGAAGTCGTTATCATTCCTTACTCATGACCATCATGACCACTCCATGAAGAGCCTGCACACTAATCTGGAGCAACACGTTCGTTACGGCTGCCTCCTCCAATCGCCCGAGCTTCCGTTCGCAACCCCATCCTACATCTACAGCCCAAACTTGTCCCGCTCAGCATCTGTTTACTCCGATCAGAGAGAGGAATCGTGGCAGGAAGCCCTTACCTCGACTGTGCCGCCCTACTATAACCCCCACTAATTCCAGCGCGCCAGCCAGTCGTACCACATGACGGACGGCTACCCTCCTTCCACCATCCCGACCCAAATGCTGCACCCGTCCGCATACGCGACCATCGAAGAGGAGCTGGCGGCCAAGTTCAACGCACTGTTGATGTGGGAGCGTCGCCGTGATGCTCTGCGCCAGGAGCCACGCACAAGCCCTCCTGCACTGCTCCCCGTAATCGTCTGGCGCCACCGTGTCGAAGATGTCTTTCAGCTCAAGACTACGCCGCGACGTTTGCTGCAGGACGGAGACCAGTTGGAGTGTTATGGTCTGCTCGTTGGCGTGTGGGCGCTCACCTCTTTGAAGCTCTACAGGGAGGATGGCATCTACTGGTTGTGCATCAACCACGGGACCCGTCAAGAGGCGCTTCTTCGGGTGAATTTGGAAGATACGTACATGGGAGCGAGTAGCGTCAGACGCCTTGTTCACACTGTCAAAACGCGGCTGTCCATGCTCTTCACCCGTTGCGGTGCCACTGGGCGCATATAATTGTCCCTGATGCTCGAAGTCTTCTAATCACTACAAATACGCATGTAAATGTTTGCTTTCGTTTGTTCCGCCACCAGAAATCATTTCAATGTCTTAATGACTGAGGACAGTCAAGATTTCTCCGTCCGCCGCGGATGTTCCATGGGAAAATGGTTTGGCTTAAAGACTATGAAATGATTCCTGATATCTATAAACGGAATAACGGAAAACATCGGATCAAAGTCGGAACACATAGGATCAAGCCTGAGTCAGAATGAATCAAGTAGAGTCAGAGGCCGTTTGAGTCATACCTAGTCATTTTCCTTATTTGTACATAGCCAGTAGTATATAAAGGAGCGGTCGGGCAGCGCGTGCCCCCGATTTTCGGCCCCACTCTCTGTAGTAGCTAGCTGAAAATAAATGTCTTACGCTTAACTGTCCGAGCATTAGAAGCTCTGAGTCTGATTAGTTCACTCTATAAGATTTCTGAGTTCCTTTTTGCCACTGAGCCTAACTCTTTGAACCGAACGGATATTGCCGCTTTGCACGCTTACGTAATCAGGCTTACGTAATCAATTCCGACCGACCGACCAACGTTAACCGCAGAGGACTGTATTGCTGCTCACCTGGAGCTTTGAGTACATCCTAATCGACATCGCCTTTTTGCGTGCTTACGTAATCAAGTTTACGTGAACACATCTGACCGACTGACCGAATTACGCAGAGGACTGTATTGGCTCGCCGGAGTTTCGAATACATCCTATTACCGACAGAACCGCCCGACCGAATTACGCAGAGAACTGTACTGTTGCTCACCGGAGCTCTGAGTACATTCTATTACCAACAGAACCGCCCGACCGAATTACGCAGAGAACTGTACTGTTGCTCACCGGAGCTCCGAGTACATTCTATTACCGACAGAACCGCCCGACCGAATTACGCAGAGAACTCTGCTGCTCACCGGAGCTCCGAGTACATTCTATTTCCAGCCGACAGCAGTTTCCGAATTAAGCAGATTCACCGCCCAATTCCTAGAAAGGCAATTCCAGTGGAACAATTCGAACACTTGGAGTTTTCTCTGAATAACGACACTTCCGAGAACTTCAAGGGTAACTAAATTTTTACCTCACAACGAGGGGACTCGAACGAGGAAGAAAACAGGTGCAGCGAATCTTATAAACGACGATGCACCTGTACCCCGGCTGCAGTAAACCACTTAGCTCGAGGGTCTGTAGCCCGGTCTCCATGACTTCAAGCCATTTACAGACACCCACAGTCCTGGTGTGTCCGATTAATCCTCTTGTGGAGGTTTCTTGCCCGGGTTGGGACATGTCTGGAGTGCGGTGCTCGGGAGTCAGGGTTGGATCAGTCGTTAGAGGCGCTGGATGAGCCTAAATGTCGAGGCGTTGACGCTAGGTTACAGCTGGTATTACAGCTGAAGGAGGGAGCATCATTGCTGCAGTCGTTGTTGCGGTTGTTGCGGTGGGAAGAAGAAAGGCCGTCGTGTGACTAACGTGACATGCAGCCTAATCGAGCGAGGCGCCCGGACAAGTGTCGCCGAAAGCGTTTATTCAGCTTTTCTCCGTTCTATTATATTCTGGAGAGGGGGGGGGGACCCCTCTCCAGACTTGAATTAATTTAAGGTTTACTCGAGGGGAAACCGACGTTTAAGTGAGATCCAAGTCCGATGGGGTCCTGACAGCTGTCTCGGCATCGCTGCCGGAAATGCAAAAAAATACAAAAGAAAAACTTCTACTCTTATGGAGGAGGAGGAGGAGGGTGTATTACTGCAGAGGTCCCTATAAGGAACAAGCAGGTGTTGTACCGACATACATCCGTCCTTAATGTATGCTACAACCATCAAGGGCCCTATCGCTGAGGGAGCATAGGCACCGATAGCACCTACACATCACACAATAGGACGGAACGAGAAGGGGCAGAAGTATCATAGATTCCGCCAGAAAACTACGGGCAGAGCCAACACGCCGTTAGTGTACTTCACAGCTTTGACGTTCCTTGCCATAACCGACTCTGAAGTCACGAGGTAGAGGATACCAATACCGTGAAAAGTACCGAAGTCAGTCAACGCTCAGCAGGTGGTCCCCGAGTAGTCCAGTCAGGGCTTTATGCGCACGGGTAACACTCAGAGAGCGCGGAAGACAACAAGTGCGTGCCAAGGTGTGGTCATCACCATTTCAAGCTGGTTGCGAAGGAACAATTCACTCGCAACAAGTACTTGAGTCGCCTGAGTGCGTAACACAATTTGCCCCTGGTCCATGAATAGAATGGCCAGCGAGAAGGGTGAAGTTAATCCAAGGAGCAGAGGAAGGTCTGTGCATGTCAAGGTGATCCTTCATCCATGCTTTATCCGCGTCCAGGGAGAGTTCACATCCGGGCCCAAGATAGCAATCGCCACGGGCATGTATAGCTGTGGCCGCTCCTTGACAGGAAGCGTCCCGAATCTTGTGTTTAGCGCCCGATGCTTAGCTTCTTGTACCCCTGGCTTTGGACGCTGTAACGGCGTAATGACGCTAAAAAATGACCGTGTATTTGAACTCGAAGATTAGGTTCCCAACGCGCAGAGAGCGAAGATGACGCTTGGCCGAGGTTCGAGGAATACCTTGATTCCTTCGCACCAACGAAAATACACCTGTTATCTCCCCACACAGAAATGCGCTACGTTGGCAGAACGCGGGCAAGACCATGGAAATTGTTGGGATATCGTTCACCTGCCATTCGGCCTATGCCGAAGGTCCGTTCAGATGCACGTCGTCTTGGTACGGCAAGCATGAGTCCGAGAAATAAATATTCCCCAGAGTTCGTAGCACCGAGCCCCCGATGAATAGCCCGACGAGTGAACAGAAGTACACTGAGTGTTCGTCCCCGAATGTGACGCCGTCATGCGAGCATGCAGCATGAGCATCCGGTCAGTGGGCCTGGAGACTCGCAACGTGTGCAGATCCGACTCAAGCCTAGTGACATCCATATACCGGAGAGTGTTCGACGTGTCCACATACCACGTCTTCCCTTACTATGCGCACCCAGGTAGTCCTTGAGTGGCCAACAGCAGCGCGAGGAGTTGTGGCAACCAGAAACCTGGTAGCTTCAAGATTCCCATTACACGCAATGAATTTGCGCGGCCCGTGCTGTCTATGCATGCACGGAGAAAGGAGCGAGGAGTGGGGGTGATCTTCGCGTACGATGCCGATGCTATGTCTGATCTCAGTCCCGTCGCGCCTTGAAATGGATGTCTTCCACCGAAAGCCGGTGCGGAAACGTTCCCTCCGGCGTTCCAGCCTGTAAGTCAGGGTGTGGAGGAAATTTTCATGTTGTAGATTGGTTGTAGAGGTCGGCGGTGAAATCCTCAATCGTTGAGAGCGTTAAATGAGTTACGCAGTTGGTCAGTCGCGGAGAACACTGCGAAGTCAAAGTCGAAGTCGCGGAAGCTGAAGGGCTAATATATGGGAAGTCAACCAATTCTTAACTTTTTTGTCCACTTGAATTTTGCCCGAGTTTTTATTTGTTCTAATTCCGACGTACTCAAGAAAGCCGAGCAGACGGTATTAGCGAGGCGGCAGCTGCCGGCTGTGAGCCGACAACCCCAAAGGAAATATGTATATGGGAACGATAGCTACATATTCCAGAACAACAAGTGAACTACAGGACGCGGGATGGTGGGCAGCAGAAAAACGACCTCGAGTGGGAAACACGAAGGTAGGAAGGAGGGTTCAGAACCCCTTGCAATCTCCTTGCAATCTCCTCAACGTCGACACCACCGTCGATCGATCCTGTAAGACATTAGTTTGGACAGCCCGGCTGAAAATGCAAACGAGGTCCGCTGGCCAGGAGTGACGCAGGGCACGGCAGAGCACCCCGTGTTTTGCGAAGGGCGCCCGGCGCCGCGACGTCAGGGTGATGCAAGAAAGGAAAGAGGACGAAACGGCGCCCGGCGCCGCAACGTTAAGTGGGATGGAAGAGAAACAGCCCGGCCGTCTCGTGCGATATTAGACTACTATAAAACAAGTTCTAAACTCGACTAATTCTGACGTACTCAAGAAAGCCGAGCAGACGGTATTAGCGAGGCGGCAGCTGCCGGCTGTGAGCCGACAACCCCAAAGGAAATATGTATATGGGAACGATAGCTATGAAGGGTATAAAGTGGTTGGAAAAGGATTGGGAAATAAAAGTAATAAAAAATAAAAAGGAGAGATGGGGGAGTGATGGAAAAGAGACCATATGCGTATCTAAAGTGCCGCTACAGCCGTGGGCTGGGACGGGGCGTGGCCGAAAGAAGGATCACCCGTAGATGGGGATGTCTGGGGGGGATAGATGTGGGTCAATGAGCAGAGGGTTGCCGGGGTACTTGGCGTTGTGGCTGGCGGTAGCAACGTCATTACGCCACCGAGATAGGGCATCTGCGACAACATTTTTCTTCCCTGGTATCAGCAAGACACGCAGCTGGAAACTGTTCGCGATAAGGACGTCGACGGACGACTTCAAGATCTCGTTGTATGCCGACTTGGCGCGCAGGGAACTGAAAATGTGGAAGGTGTTCTCGTTGTCGGTCCAGATCGTGATCCGGCGCACCTGCACTTTCCCGTTTTTGTGCGCCAAGTCCGCAATGCGGTGGAGGCACCAACAGACACATAGCGCCTCGAAGTAGAAGATTGCTCCCGGTGGAGGCGTAATGTCGGGGAGAGCCGACTGATACCCGAAACTGACGGCAGGTAAATAAAGTCCAAGTCCGCGTAGGCTCGCATCGCAGAAAGCTTCAACGTCGGCGTCGCGTACATCCCAGTCTAAGGACTCGAGTATGTGGACGCCGTCAGAGTTGTGCACATGGCTGCGGAACCAGTCGAGGTCGCGCGCAACGCCGTGGTTGATGTAAACGAGGGCGCTAAGGTTGAACTTGCCACTGACTTTCTCGTAGAGGTGAGAGAGCGCCGGTTTGAGCAACGGGTAGACGTTGAAGGACCAATTGAGCCATCCGGCTATTTGCAGGAAGCGATGCAAGGCGTGGCGTGGTAGACGTTTGGAGGAAAAGAAAGTGGTGAACTCGTCCAAACCTGCTAAAAGCTCGGTGAGTTTTGATTGGGGCATGGTGAAAGTCATAGTGTTCGCGTCGACCTCGAACCCGATGACGACGAGGACTCGGCCAAAAACCTGCTTAGCGAGCTCATGGTCCACTCTGAGGGTGTCCCACAGCTTAAGCAGCTCCGCCTGGTCGGCGGGGTACGCACGTCCGTAGCGCTCGTAGAAGGTCATGATGTTCGATACCATGGCGGAGAAATTGTCGTCGATGTAGACGAAACTCGGCGTGCTCTTGCACCTGTTCGAGATCCACGCAACGAGCCCCATGAAAGAAGTCCAAATCCGACAGGACCCACGGTTCCCGAAGCTGTTGCATCGATCAACGTGACGCTCGCCGTCGATTGTTATAATCTGCTTGAGCTGCCAGAGGGGGTGCATGGGGAGCCGTCTGTAGGCTTGTGAGACGTCCAATTTCCAGAGGACCAGGTCTGCGTCAGGGCCGTGAAGTCGACGGAGAGCAAGGAGGTGATCACCAAGGTTCTTGAGAGTATCCAAGCGCGAGCCGGCGACAGCGTCTCGCGGGATCATGGAGTTGAGACTGTACTCGCTCATCGAGTGGTTGACGACTAGCCGGAGCTTCTGCGACTCGGGCTTGGGTACGACATGGACTGGCATGCTGTACATGCCCGAAAGTAGATCGCGACCAAAAGAGGGTGAGTAGCGTCCAAGCATGATCTCCTCGTCTCGCTGCTGGCGCACAAAAGTGCGCTCTCGTTCGTCTTTCAGCGGGAAGTCAGAGGCATCATACGTCTCGGGGTAAATTCCAGGCTGCGTGTCCGCCCATGGCCAGAAACCCTCGCGAAGTCCGACCACAACCGAGCGCACAAACGGCTGGTTCGGATGATGAACCAACAGCGACTCGAAAGTGTCGACGTCGATGGGTGATACTATACGAAACAGGTGAGAATGGTCCGACAAGGTCTTGAGAGCGACTGGTGTGTATTCAGACTGAGGTGGCCGAGGCAAGGGAGAATCGTACTCCGTCGAGGCCGCGGTCGGACTGTAGTCCTCGTCGAAACCTGTCCACACGAAATCCCGGAGGTATTGCGGACGCCTAGCCTGCGGCTCAGACGACGCAGACCCTGCACGCGGGAGTGTCTCAGGGACGAACGAATCGGATAACCGGTCGCTCAATGTGCATCCAGCCTGCGGCTCAGACGACGTGAGCGCCGCGCTACCCGATTGTGTCTCGCCGTCGAAAGGATCAGAAAGACGCTCCCCCAGTGTACGCCCAGCCTGCGGCTCGGGTGACGGGGGCTCTGCGCACGAGGATAAATTAGAACCAGACGGACTAGTAGACAATCGTTCTGCCAGAGTTCGTCGCCGCTTCGGCGTCGCTGGTCTGAATTGCTGAGGTAGATTCACGCTGGCACAGTTAGGGGTCGATGGCGGCGAGAGCTCAAGCTCGATAGAGTGTGGTTCGGCGTGGAGGGAGGCGGAGAGGCGCTCGCTCAGCGTCCGCTTACGTCGCAGCGAATCTAGTCCGAGTCGAGTTGAGCCTTCAAGACCTAGACAAAAACTGGCAGCAATAGGAGAAGCTGAAGATGTTGCCGAGAAAGGCATGAGGACGAGGCCCGGGCAAGGGAAACCAAAGATGAGGTTGAAGATGGAATACTAGGTATTCAAGTACAGCAGAAAAATGACCTCGAGTGGGAAACACGAAGGTACACCGCCAACTTGCCAATTCATGTCAGCCAGGCCGATCGGGCCGCATGCATCCATCAATCCATCCAGCCGTCATTGTTCTGCAAATCATCTGGCCACCAGCCGATGTGTCCGGCTGTGGATACAGCCACCTACCACCTGCTCGCATCCTGGTAGTCAGCTCTTCTGGGAGGCTGATTTCACCCTTTAATCCCTGTAGAAACAAATATAGTTGTGGTGCATAACTTCGTCAAAAATGCCGACTTTCCAGATTAGGCCTTAATTACATACCATTCAAGCCAACGATCAGGCTCAGCATCTTAAACTGAAGGTGCTCGTATAGATTGAGAAGAGCAGGCCACCGTTCTCTGCCCTTCTTAATTCATTTTTGTTTGAATGCCGAGCTCGATGCCGTTCATTGTCTGCCGGATCAAGAGCGGGCACGTGCTCAGAGCTATATAAGTACCGCGCGATTGTTTGTGCCACTGACGTCTCTTCTCTTTCCCCACCATTGCCCTCCACTTTCAAGTTGTCTTTATCCAGCAAGGGTTCTATTAGCGGCCAAATCTCAAGATGCATTACTTTTCAAGACTCAAAGTCAAGAAAGACTCAAAACCCTCCTTAACATCTGCGTCGAACACTTGGAACCTTCAAATCAACTCAAGTCCTTGTGCCACTGCCTCAAGTCCTTGTACAGTGCCACTGCCTCAAGTCCTTGTGTCACCGCCTCAAGCCCTTGTGCCACCGCCATAAACGTTTTCTCGCAAGTGCCTTATAACATTACTTAATTGGGATGGAAATATCGGGGCAGGATGATGTCGGAGGAGCAGGTCGTCGGGATAGGATTAGTTACTTGTATTACCACAGTGTTAATCAATGGTTTCTCAATATTTTGCATCGATGATGAAGAGGACAATGAGAGGATGATAAGAATGGGATCCGTGAGTGATCATTTGTGGCGGTGTCCCCAGGTGGCCGACTGATGCCGGCCCAGCTGAACAATGGCTAACGGCTGGCCCAGTGTGGTACAATAGGATCCAAAACCTGGGATCAGTCAAAATACAGGTGGCCCTCAGCCGACGTTAACACATAGCTGAGCTGTGATTTTCAGCTGACCAACAGCTGGCGGAAAATTTACGGTGTACTATAAAACAAGTTCTAAACTCGACCAAATAGATAAAGAGCCGCCGTTCCGATTCTACTGCTTACGTTAGCTCGTCTTCAGCTGCGTCGTCTAGCAGCGCCCGTATCAGCTCAGCTTCGCGCGCCAGCTCTTCATCGGCATCTCGTGCCAGCAGCTCGGCTTCTTCCCATGCCGCATCTTCGAGCATCCGCGGCAGCTCGGCGCCGCCTTCCTCCTCGCATGCGTCCAGCTCCC
The DNA here is from genome assembly GCA_029233265.1 of Mycena alexandri. Classification (NCBI taxonomy): domain Eukaryota; kingdom Fungi; phylum Basidiomycota; class Agaricomycetes; order Agaricales; family Mycenaceae; genus Mycena; species Mycena alexandri. Next base: position 141,250 of record JARJCM010000103.1, on the reverse strand, counting down.
GCGCCAGCACCTCCACGTCGTCCTCGCACTCGAGATCCCACGCCAGCAGCTCTAGCTCATCGACCCACTCGAGCTCGGTATCCCGCACTGCCAGCTCTGGTTCAGTTTCTTGCTCTGCCCAGACCACTTTCTGCTGTGACAGTCTCGAAATCCCCAACAGCCCGTATGGGAGCAGTCTGAAACACGCTGGTGGTTCGTCTTCGCTCAACGTTGGCAACAGCATTGGTATTCAACGTGTCGCTGTCAGTGGCACGGCCGCCAATGGAGTTCAGTCTTGGTACGCTTTTCTTATCAACTTGCACCTCGTGTTTTCTAACTGTTTCCCTCCAGCCCGGATCTAAGAAACCTCTCAAGTGTTGCAAGACATTGATTGCGCCAGTGGTATGTTTGTTTTATTGCCTTGGTGAAGATATATATACTCATCACAAGCACAGCGTCGCTCTCGAGCGCAAGCCCTTCCCATTCTTCGACTCATTCAAGCTCCGCGTCGTCGTTGGTGCGTTCGAGCTCGAGTGCTCATCCGAGCTCTTCCTCCGTGCACGCTAGCTCTTCCAGTGCACGTCCTAGCTCATCGGCGACTCCAGCTCTTCGTCAGCACGTGCCAGCTCTTCTTTGACTGCTCACTCTAGCACTGTGTCGTCGTCTGCCCGCTCTTCGTCGTCGGCGCACCCGAGCTCTTCGAGTGCTCGTCCTAGCAGCTCATTATCGACATCCGCTGCTCACTCCAACTACTCAACGGCTCACTCTTCGTCCTCCGCACACCCCAGCTCCTCAAGTGTTCACCCCACTAGCACGGTGCTCTCCTCGGCTCGCTCGTCATCTTCCGTGCACTCGAGCTCCTCAAGTGCTCATTCTAACAGCTCTGCATCGACCCCTGCTCGCTCCGCCTCATCAAGCATCCACTCCAGCAGCGCAGCTTTGTCGTCCGCGGCTCACGCTTCTCCCTTGGTGGTACACTCTAGTTCTTCGGGTACCCACTCCAGCTCCTCGCCAACGCATGCTAGTTCCTCGAGCAATCGCCCCAGCAGCGTAGCTTCGTCTTCTGTGCACTCCAGCTCTTTGAGCGCCCGCCCGAGCAGCTCAGCCTCGTCATCAACTTTCCGCTCTAGCTCTTCGGTGCACTCCAACACCGCGACATCGTCTGTAGCGCATTCTAACTCCTCGAGTGCTCATCCCAGCTCGGGATTCTCGTCCTCGGTGCACACTAGCTCCTCCAGCGTGCACTCCAGCAGCATAGCTTCGTCATCTGCGCACCCCAGCCCCTCGAGCGTTCACTCCAGCAGCTCAGCACCGTCGTCCACTCACTCTCGCGGTGCGACACCCTCCTCGGTTCGCCCCAGCAGCAGCTCGTTCTCGACGACTCACCCAACAACATCGTCCTCGACCACGGCGCGCTCAAGCTCTGATGGCTCCCTCGTCCACTGCACACCCCACCACCTCATCCTCCGCCCGCCCCACTACTTCCTCCGGCGCGCAAGTCACCACTTCTCCGTCCACTGCACACACCACCACTCCGGCAACAGGATCTGGGGTCGCCGTCGCCGCCACTTCGCTTAAAAGTCATTCATCGCTTTCGGCCTGATTCTGTTCGACACGAACGATGTACTAACTGTGATGTAGCATGCTATGTACTTGATAAATAATCAGTTTGACTCGCTATCTTGTGCTTTTCGTGCTCTCTGTAACAAGTCTTGGTTTCCTCGGTTATCTTTGAACTTTTTGTTTGAAAACCTGCCTCTACCTTGCATCACCGTGACCCACTCAATCCCTTCTCTAGCTGTCCGGTGTTTTCCCAATTTTATCCTAACGACCGTCCTCGCAAGACGCGAGATATCGACCGGTCAACCAATTCCTGACGGATACATAGTACCCAGGCTCCTCTCATCTCACTTGCCGCTCAAAAGTGTAGTGATAGTGTACCATGGTCCGGACTTTGCAGTTGGTATGATTTCGAGAAAGCGGCCAGAAAGAAGCCAGTGAGATTGGCGAGAGTCACTAAGCAATGATGCACCTTCCCAACCGGACGATATTTGATGATCAAGCAGCTTGCTCACCACGCCGACGTAATAAATAATGCGGAGGATTACCAGACAGTGAGGACTGAGGCCACCGTAGCTTCGAAAGCAACACTTGGGTAGAACTAGGTAGAGCTGCCCTGGATGGCCAGACAGCCAAGAAGGACCGGGTGGTATCTAGCGCCAATTAACCCGGGATCGACTTGGGAGATTGATTCATGCTCAAGAAAGCGTTCCAAACCGATGTAAACCTCTCGGGCATGATAGTATAAAGGAGGGACATTCAATAGGGATTCCTCACCAACTCCCGACTTCAACTTGTAGCCTGAGCAATCAATGGTTCAAGATCTTATCCGCGACTCGACCATCGGGCAAATTGTGAATTATCTCTCCCAGTGATCGCCCTAAAGGCCTTTAATTGACCTCCGAGATTTCTAAAGGCCTTTAGCTAAAGGGTAGCTCAAGGCCTTTAATCAATTCCCACGCGGTCCAACACCGCTGGTTTTATTCGCGCTCAAGCCAGTGAAGTACCACTTCTAAGCACGAAATTCGTCACCAGAATTCATCTCAATACTCGCGTCGTCCGAAACTTTGTCCCCAGCTGCATCAGTGTCTCCCCTTCCTCTAGATCTGCCGTCACCGATGGTCTGCACCCAGAAGTTGTTCTACTCCGGCGAATAATGCCCCAAGTGTTAGTTTTTTGAGGTGGTGATATTAGTGGGATGGCCCCAGGTACTTGCTTGCTGCTGTCGGCCGTCTGTTCATGTTCAAAATTAGCGTGACCAATGATGATGACGTGGCAGCTAAAGGCCTTTATAAAGGGCAAGTTTTCGGCCAAAAAATCTAAAGGCCTTTATAAAGGCCTCCTAAAGGCCTTTAGTGCTGAAGGCCTTTACCCTTTAGGCGAACACTGATCTCTCCAGCGGCCGTTTCCTTCCCTACCCCGAGCAGCGGCCCGACTATGTTGTGCCCAAGCGCTTCCTTCTCCCCTCTTCTCAGCGAACGCAGGTCGACGAAGTGGCATCCGACGCAGTGACACTGTGCGGCGATATGACCAAGGACGGGTCGAAGATCTCGTCTCCGCCAGATACCGAAATAAAACGCGAATCCACGATATCCACCCTCGCTGCTGACCTTGAGTCGAAGTAGAAGCAGATCGACGAAGACACTGCTCTTCCAGATCCATATCTCGTCGAATGGAATGGCGATTCCGACCCTGAAAACCCAAGGTGAGTTTTCTTTTCTGTGCTCTGAAATTTCTGCAAATGCTCATGGCCGTACAGAAATTGGTCTTTCCGTAAACGAGCCTTTGTAGCGTTCGAAATTTCCCTCCTCACGTTCAGCATTTATATCGGCTCCGCGATATACACTTCGTCAATCCCGGGGCTGATGGCGGAATTCAATGTCTCGCTGACCACGGCTACCCTCGGTAAGCAGTTTCCTGTTCTCGTTCTTGATCAGTTGTTTATTCTCGCAACAGCTTATGGTATCGGGCCCATGTTCTTGTCCCCTCTCCAGGAGCTCCCAATCCTAGGCCGCAACCCGGTGTACATGGCGACCCTCTTGCTCTTTATCATCTTCCAGATTCCGCTTGTCGCCGCGACGAATATCAACACGGTCCTAGCCATGCGATTCATGACTGGATTGTTTGGCAGCCCAGCACTTGCTACTGGGGTACGCATTATTTTTGCCCGTATCTTACTCTCAAGCTGACCGATATTTAGGGAGCCTCCATGGCGGACATCTTTCCAACTGACCAACTAGCATACGTCCTCGGAGTCTGGGCACTCGGGGCCATGGCAGGACCCATCACTGGACCGGTCATCGGCGGGTTTGCAGCGCAGGCGGAGAACTGGCGATGGCCCATGATGGAGCTCCTCTGGATCACCTCCTTTGCGGTGGTCTTCCTGTCGCTTCTCCTGCCGGAGACATACGAACCTACCATATTGCTCCGCCGCGCACAGCGTCTGCGAAAACTCACCGGCAACACTGAGCTCCGCACCGCGGCAGAACGCGAACAGGAGACGAAGAGCGCTACGAGCGTCATTTACGAGTCCCTCGTCCGGCCATTCGTGCTCGCGAAAGAGCCCGCTCTTGCATTCGCCAATATTTATCTTGGCTTTGTTTGTATGTCGCTCCTTTATTTTATTCCTCCGCATACTGATTAGCCCTCCCAGATGCGATCTTCTATCTATGGTTTGAGGCCTTCCCGCTCGTCTTCAACGACATCTACCACTTCAACCAGGGCGTCAGCGGCTTGCCCTTCCTCGCGTTCATCGTCACCGACAGTCTTACTGTGAGTTTTCTTCCCAAATTCTGGCTAGCATGTATTTAACACGCGACATAGTACGCCGCCTACTGCATCTACCAAAAATACCACATCGCCCCACGCTACGCACGCGCCGCCGCCAATAACACCGACGTTGCTCCCGAGATCCGTCTCGAGATCGGCCTCATCGCCAGCATCTTCATCCCCACGAGCGTGCTCATCTTCGGGTTCTCCGCCAAGGCCAGCGTGCCCTGGATCGTCCCCGTCATCGGCGCGGCGCTCTACCTGCCCGGCATCTTCCTCAACTTTCAGAGCATCCTTATGTACATCACATCTGCGTACCCGGCCTACGCCGCGTCGGTGCTCGCTGGGAACGATTTCTTCCGCTCGGCGATAGCGAGCGTGTTCCCGTGCGTGTTCTCTGACTGGCATACTCGCCCCAATCCTGATTCAAATTCATAGAATATTCGGGCGCGCGTTCTTCACAAACTTGGGACTGGGACCGGGCTCGGCGCTGCTTGCGGGCGTCTCCTTCCTCCTCATGCCGGTCTTTTGGCTCCTGCTCAAGTACGGACACGTCCTGCGCCAGCGCTCCAAGTATGCCCACAGCCCGTAGGCAGCTGTCAACACCGCCTGGGCTTTTACTGTCGACTTTACTTACCTTACGGAATTGGGATCGCAAGTGTTGTCTGTCCCCATAATAATCAATAGACTTACAATGTATTTTTATCTTCACGATTTCCGTGTATGCAAACGACAGATTGAGACTTCTGACAATTGTCCGTTCCCCAACTTGAAACCCATCCCGATGTTCTCGCTGTAAACTGATTTAAAGTGATCCAGAGCGATGTTGAGCGTTAGATCTTGGAGGTTATTTCCTTACAATACTTACTATATGAACAGAGCTTGCACTCTGATGTTCGGAAGATTCGAGAGACTGAGGGAAGTCCTGGCTGAAATCTGCTCATAAGCTCTGCTGAATTAACTAATTAACCGACAAGTCGTGGTAGGGTCGTGAATCATACACTAGAAGAGGCAATGGCGATAAACGAGAATCAAGGTAGAGGCTCATTCTCCAGTAAATTCGCCCATAGATTGTCCATCTCGTAGAGCGTCGACAAGTGCTTCCCGGGGACCCATGTCAACGTCGAATTCTTGTAGTTTTCCTTCAACCACTGTGCCATGTCGGGCCCGAGATCGTCATCCGCCGACGCAGCAATCATCATCTGCCGCCCATTGGTATGTTCATCGTCCAAAAGTTCGGGGCAAAAGCCCCAGTTGGAATGCAACACGTCGGCGCCCTCGATGAACCCCGCCCATGATTTTGAAATGCTCTTGACCATGTTGGTCGCCATCTGTCGCTCGAACACGCCTTCCTCGAGACCCCTCGATTCGCGCCACGTCTTGAACGCCGCACGCTCCTCCGGCCCGCCGGCGAACAGGAGTTGTCGGAGGAAGGCCTCTGCCTTGTCCACGCTGTTCAGCTTCATGGACAGTCCGAAGATCGCCATGCGCTGAAGAGGCTGGAATGGGAGGAGCGCAGGGGGGCCGACGCCGATGTAATTCATCCAAGTCATAGACTTTGTGTATTCTCTGTGCCATTTGAACGGGGAGAAGGGCGCGGCCAGCATGCAGCCGCGGATATTCCTGCCAAGCGGGAAAATGTCGAAAGGCGCGCCGTATAGGATTTGTGCGGGGACAGTTCCGTACGAGCCGCCGGCGATGTAGATACGCAGGTCGGGTGTGTTTGGATGGAGGTGGTTTATGAGCTCAGTCATATCGGACGCGAGGGCAACGCGATACTCGATCGAGGGGGGTCGAGGAGACGAGAAGCCCCAACCTGCGAGCGTGGGGGTGATATGGTGCGCTTTCTTGTCGATGAGCACAGGGGAAAGAACGTTCGGCGCCGCCCCGACACCGAAAACCCCTTTTGCAAACAATTAGACTGAGTATCCTTGTAGCAGCACTTGACGCTCACCATGAAAGAAGATTACAACCAAAGAGCTGGACGGGTCGCCAACATCCTCGTAGGCCAAAGTTCTGCCGTCCGCTAAAGTAAGATATTTCTCGGTACTCATGAACGTGTTGGGACGCGTCTGTTTTGCACGGCTCCTTTAAATGGACTCTCAGTGCTCGCTGCGCGCTGCGTAGCTGTCAGATCCTTGTCACTCAGGAGGGCAGGGGCGGCCAGATGAGGGCATAGCCAGACGAAGGTGCTTCCTGGTACTGACTCAGAACTCTGAGCTGGTCCGAGATTGAACTTATCGCGGGAGTCGTTTGCCGCAGGATTTCGGTGAGATTTTGCTTCGTGTTCGCCGAGTATAAGTATACGAGAAGAGTGGGAGTCGTGTTCGCCGGCGGTGGGTGGGTGAGGAGCAAAAATGGAGCCACTATGGTGGCCTTGAGGCAGCGAGACAACTGAAATCTGCTGAAACTTGGGAGACGCAAGTCATCCACAAAATTCAAGTAATTTGGATGCGGTGGCGGACCGCAGCACCGGCGGCCGGCAGCCGGCTTTGATTGTTGATGACAGTGGCGCCAAACAAAACAAATGCAACTGCTCTCTGCAAGCTCTCTGCTTGCTCTCTGCCAGTTCCTTCACCCGCATCCGTTATAAGTTGGTTATGAGTATGTAATCTTTCGGTCCCTCGCGTCGTCAAGGGCTCCATTTCCAACAAGCAAACACCAAGCGAACGCCCTCAGAAAACCCACGATGCCATCGAACGAGATGCCGATCAAAGCCGAAATGTCTTCTTCGTTTCCAATTGAAGACTCGTTTCGACGGAAAACTTCCTTTGAATCCATTTCTTCACCGCCTGCGTTGTTCTCGTCACAATGCCCTTCACGCGCCGGAATATACCCACCTACCTATGGCAAAACAGTTGAAACGTGTTCACAAATCAGTGAAACTGTCACCTCAACATCACATCTAGGGTTCAGTAGGGTTCATAACGTTCATTCGCGCGCCTAAATGTCTTTATCGGAGAGTAATACAATCGCAAACGCTAGCCCTCCTTCCCCTTCACCTTCTTCGCATGGCCGACCCGCGTCACACCTCGCTCGACCCGCATTACTCCTCGCTCGCCCAGGACTACGGGGCCCGTCCAAACCTGTCCCCAGTCCGAAACAATCTTTCTGAGACGACAGTTCACGATCATCAGACGGGCCCAGCACCAAAAAGGTTCAACCAATGCTCTATGGACCGACATCGTTATTTATTTTTCCACCTAGAGGAGTTGGGATCTGGACGCCACTATGTATTGTTGGGGGTACCGTTCTGACCGCAATACTGGCTATTTTGCACCATATTTTCGATTCGCACCTAAACGGTCGCCCGGTCACAGGATACTGGACTCAGACCAAGAGCAGTCAGGTCGAGATATTTCTCGCCACAGCCGTTAAAATCCTCTTTTGTTTCTCCGCGGGCATCAGCCTCTGTCAAGTTGTTCGTAATCTCACTACGCTTCCAGTTGAATCTCTTGCTAACGAACTAGCGCAGTCATGGTATTCCATGCGCCGCCAACCACTTGGATGTTGGTCGTTCGTTCGTATCCAGCATAACTTATTCTGAACTATCCGCAGTGGCCGATATCAACGCGGTGCTCAGCGAACCGTCTATCATGACGCTGCCGCGCCGCAATCTCATATTCCAGGCCCCGGGAATTCTCGCGATTACGGCTGCTATCCTTGTTTCCCCGCTCATCACTATTTTCGCACCGTCTCTCACAGTGCGCCAGGCCCCCAGCGTTACTCGCATTCTTACTGTCCCTACACTAAACTTAACTACCGACGCACAGTTGAACGATTTTTCAGTGGGGTGAGTGTCGTGCACGTTTCAAATTCTTCTGTCTTTGAACGATCTAATTGAACGTTTCCAGAGACAATCGTATTGGACTTCCATCCAGCACCTGGGATAAAGCTGCGCTCCTGGGCCTTCTATCGTCAGGTCCTGTCGGCTGGCCTATTCCTAATGGATGTTCTCCCGAGTGCCGCTACAACATATCGTACACGGCACCTGCCCTTTTTTGCACCGATCTGGCCCCAGATCAAATTGCAGATGGAATGGTGGATATTGCCAATAGATATGCCAACCGCACTTTCCAAGACCCCCCCAGTGCATATTTGACGGCATACGACGGTTATCAGACCGATGGAGGGGCAGCTCTGAATTGTACCGTCCAAGATCAGTACGCAGGCGACAGCAGCCCGGTTGTAGGCGTTACAAGTGACACCTATGGCTTGACCCTGGCCTACGTGCCCTACGCTGCATCGAATGCGGACGATGGAGCCGTGATTAATGCCGCCGGGGCGACCTGCATTTTTTACAACGCCACGCATCAACTCACCACCCACTTCTTCAATTCTACGCAGGAGAGCACCGTCTCGGTCGTCGAATTTCTCGCCCCGCTCAACACGACATACAAGGCCGGTCAAACGCTTTTAGGTGGAATCCTATCAGATGGTGCAGGTGATGGGCAGTCAGACGGCGTGAACGATGGGCAGTCATTCCGTCCCGGATTCGGAGCCCAGCTCCATCTCCTCGCAATGGCCGATGCCTTCACCGCCCATCTGACGGGCAACATCTGGCGAGATGGTCATACTGGGGTTATTGAAACAACCAATACGCTTTTGCCCGAAACTGGTTTATTTGGCCCCATCGTATCCCCTGACTTGACGAATCAATTCCGGGGCTTGAATGTGTCCTCTTCGGTCACCAATACGACTCAAGGTCTGTCTGCTTCCAACACTGAACCTTTGTCGTAATGCTGAATCAGCCTTTGCTCTCCAGCCCTGGCACAGCTCATTGCCAACGCCACTCTGAGTTAGTTGTTCAATACTTCAATATAAGCAGGGGCTCACGACTTTGCAGGTTACATGCAACTCAACACCGGCTTCACCACCGTCACTGCCACCGTGCCCTCCACCGAAAACGTGTATTCCTACACACGCACTGCGCTCGCTACAACATATCTAGTCTCTTTCGTCATCTTGGTCCTCATATCGGGCTTCGGCATGTTCTGCCTGATCTCCATCGGCGAACCGGGCTCGAACGAGTTCTCGTATCTCCTGGTCGCCACGCGCAACCCTAACCTAGACCCTGTTGCCGCCGCGGTCGAGGAGGATCCAGGGCTGTCGACCCATTCTGTGGCTCGGACTCGCTTGGTGTTTGGAGATGTGCATGTTCCTGGGCGTGGTGTAACTACTGCGTTCGGTCTGGCTTCGGAGCAGGATTCGGAAATGGTGCAGAGGCAAGGATTCAAGGCGTAACTACTAATCGTCAGCGGAGGTCTCTTGTACTGTTGCATCTGTATGCGCTCCAACTATTTACAATGAAGTCCATTTTTGTAAGATTCGCGATCTTTAAGCCGTATACGCTTATGTAGTACTTTTATGTGCAAAGGTCACCCTCCTGCGATCAATCAAAATAGATTACAAAACCCAGCAGAAATTCCGCTAGTAAATAGCGCATAAAACCCATAGAAATAGAAAACCCGTAGAAATTTTAGATGTATGTACAACATAAATAATCACACATCCTTCTCCTCCTCCTCCTTCTCCTCCTTCTCCCCAGCCGCCGAAGTGAGCGTCACCTGCGAAGTCGCCGCGGAATCGTGGTGCGGCGAGAGGAATTGCGAGGCCGCCGGATTCGGATTCGGATTCGGATTCGTCGCCACCGTCATCGTCGTGATCTGCGAGCTCATACTGAGTGTCGAGTGCCCCTTTGCGCGCCGGCGGCGCACGTTCGCCACCAAGTCCTCGTCCCCATCGAGCACACGCGGCGGCGCCGTCTCGTCTCCAAACACCCCACCAATCTCCTCGAGCGTCTGACTACTCGTCTCGACGAACACAAAGAACACCACGATCCCGGAGAGAACGCAGAAGCTGACCAGGATGAAGTAGTACGCGCCGCGCATGATCTCGAAGAGCGGGGGCGTGACGAAGGCGACGATGAACTCGAAGAGCCAGTCGGAGACGGTGGTGATTGCCATTCCCTTGGCGCGGACCTTGAGGGGGAAGAGCTCGGCGCTGAGGAGCCAGGGAATGGGGCCCCATGTTGACGCGAAGACGAACAGGTAGACACTCATGCAGGCGACGACACCATGCGCAGCGCCGATGGTGGAGAGCTCCTCCGGCCAGCGTTCGAGGTAGAGCTTGAGTATGCCGACGACAGTGAGAGAGACGGCCAAGGCGGCGCTGCCAACGAGGAGGAAAGGCCGTCGGCCGAGTTTGTCAATGTAGAGGATGCCGGGGATAGTGCCGATGAGATAGAACACAGAGCAGACGCCGGAGTAAAAGAGCGCATGGGGAACACTGAATCCCGCGTGTGTTAATCCTTCAGGCAAAAAGTGGAGGATGGCGTTGATCCCGTTGAGCTGCGCGAACATCTGCGCCGTCCACCCAATGATAGTACGGTGTGTGTACTCCTTGAAGAGGTCCCTCCAGGGCGCCGTGACGCCGTTCCGCTCCTCGAGTTCGATGGTGTCGAGGATTTCGTAGTACGTCTTGTTCACGCTTTCGTCTGTCACGTCGCCCGCCGCGTGGAGGTCCGCGAGCGTCCAGAGGCCTTCGGTCTTGAACCCATTTTGAATCAAAAATCTTGGTGTTTCGGAAATATAGAACGAAGCAATGAAAAGGATGAGCGAGATGACGCCTTGGATGCCGTAGGGCCCGCGCCACGAATCTTCGCCGCGGTTGTCGAAATAGAACGCGTAGCCGACCCACGAGGACAGGCAGTACCCGCCGTTCATCCAGAAGGATTCCAAGCTTACTGTGTCGTTGTAAGAAAAGGTAGCAAGAGAGCGCGAGGCAGGTTATTTACTGAACATTCCCCGGCGGTGAGAAGGAGCGATTTCGCACTGAAAGATTGGCACGGCGGTGCTGAGGATGCCAGTGCCAAAGCCTTGAATCACACGCCCAATGAGCAGGACGGTGAAGCCAGGAGCACACATTTGTATGAGAGCTGGGAAATTTTTCAGGGCGATTTATACCGAGAGGCGAAGGAACTTACAAGCAACCAGGTAGATGAAGGCGCCAATGCGGATGGAAACACGACGGCCTAGGTAGTCGGAGAGGTACGCTGAACCGAGGGCGCCTATCATTGCGCTCACATTGAGACTGGCCACGAGAATGGCTAGGAAACGGTAAGTACGGCGAAAGGTGCCTGCGAAGCGCAAACAAACCTGGCAACAGTGGGTGCACGCCCGTTTCATGCATTTCTATTTCCTCGCCCGTCACGGATTTGCCGTACATCCGATGTATGAAGGTGGGTTGGACTTGATATGCGGCGGTCACGCCTTGACTGAAGCCAAAAAGCATGTCACCTAGAGAGGCCAACGCGCCGGAAATATAAAGGAGGGGATTTCCGACCCAGCGGCGAGAGTAACGAACGGTATATGTGGCCGGACGCATAGCTTGGATTATAGCGGGCACCATAGTGGCGAGAACGCGGAATGAGCGGCACGACGGAGAAAATCAAGGCGCGCGGCCCAAACAGACATAAAGGGGCTCAGAAATTAGACCAAGATGGCAACAACTGCTTGAAGCGGCGCTTCAGCTTGCACACTTTGAACAAGAGTTCGTGCCAGATTATCCCTTGAAAACGAAGCCGGTGCGCTCGTATTTTTGCTTTCTTCCTGAGAGGTAGGGCTGGAATCCATGTATCCCCGTTCCTCCAGAAGAACTTAAAGAGAAAATCGTGCCACACAGCATGAAACGAAGAAATTATTTACAATGAGAGTTTGCATTTCTGGCAACAGAAATATGCAAGACCTACACAAGATATGTTTCGTTCAAACTTCGGCGTGTGCGTATCTTTTGCATTTCTTTTCGGATCTTCGCTTGCAAAATTATAAACAACTTCATTGCGTTTTTTCCCTGTTCCGCCGTGGACTTCTAGGTTATCGTCCTTGTGTTCCTGAGCGCACACGAGCCGACGGTGGTGGTTGTTGGACGGTGACCGTGCGAATATTTTCCCGTTTTGGCCTTGAAATACCTTTCACCTTTACTATCATCCTCCGCTGAACCTTCTGGTTCCCCTGCAAGCTTTTCGACTCTCGCGCATTTGCAAGGAGTCCCCTCATCCCACCAACCGTCTGCTGCGTCGTTTAGCGCCCTTTTTACCGCGTCGAACCGACCACATTGAAGCCACCCATCAACCAAGAAGCGCATCAGTTTTTTGCGCGTCAATTTCTGCCCATACCTCGCCCTCCACCGACCTAGATAGTCACCATGTCCCAATCCACCGGCCCCTCATCCTCCTCCTCGTGGGTTTTTGTCCAATAACCTTTTTTCGGCGGCGCGCTAATTTTTGGCCGCTTTTCAGCCCCGCCGTAACCTCACCCGCAGCGTCCGAGTCCTGGAAGTCAGGTCTCCGACCCCCACCAAAAGATGCCCGTCCGCAGACCACCGATGTAACCGCGACCAAGGGCATGGAATTTGAGGACATGTTCCTCCGCCGCGAGCTGCTCATGGGCATCTTCGAAGCCGGCTTTGAAAAGCCCTCCCCCATCCAAGAAGAGGCCATCCCCATCGCCCTCACGAAACGCGACGTCCTTGCCCGCGCTAAGAACGGCACTGGCAAAACCGCAGCCTTCGTCATCCCTTCACTCCAGCAAATCGACATCACAAAGAACAAGATCCAGGCCCTTCTCCTCGTCCCCACGAGAGAGCTCGCACTCCAGACTTCCCAGGTCTGTAAAATCCTCGGGAAGCACATGGGCGTGCAGGTCATGGTTACCACCGGCGGCACCACTCTCAAGGACGACATCCTGCGGTTGGCAGAGAATGTCCATGTCCTCGTCGGCACACCTGGAAGAATATTGGACTTGGCTGGGAAGAGCGTCGCTGACCTCAGCGAATGTCCTGTTTTCGTGATGGACGAGGCAGATAAGCTGCTCTCGCCCGAATTTGCCCCAGTAATGGAGCAGCTCCTTTCCTATCTGCCGACAACAAGGCAGGTCATGCTGTTCAGTGCTACGTTCCCCATGATCGTAAAGGACTTCAAGGTATGCCATAATTCTTGAATAACACTGCGGTCTAACGCCCTTGTGGCAGGACAAGCACATGGACTCTCCCTATGAGATCAATCTCATGGACGAACTTACCCTCCGCGGTGTGACGCAATACTATGCCTACGTTGAGGAACGGCAGAAGGTCCACTGCCTCAACACCCTCTTCTCCAAGGTACGGGGTATGCTTCCGCTCAGCTGCACGGTTCTGACCCCCGATTTCAAGCTCCAAATCAACCAGTCGATCATATTCTGCAACTCGACCAACCGCGTCGAGCTCCTGGCCAAGAAAGTCACAGAGCTCGGCTACTCTTGCTTCTACTCGCACGCCAAAATGCTGCAATCGCACCGTAACCGCGTCTTTCACGACTTTCGCAACGGCGTATGCCGCAACCTCGTCTGCTCGGACCTCCTCACGCGCGGTATCGACATCCAGGCCGTCAACGTCGTCATAAACTTCGACTTCCCCAAAAACTCAGAGACGTACCTGCACCGTATTGGTCGCTCAGGGCGCTTCGGACACTTGGGGCTCGCGATCAACCTCGTCACCTACGAGGACCGCTTCAACCTCTACCGCATTGAGCAGGAGCTCGGGACGGAGATCGGGCCGATCCCGCAGGTTATTGATCGCGGACTGTATGTCGACCCCGGGGCGAGCCAGGAGGAGCAGAGGGGCGCGCAGAGGCAGATTGCGGGACCCCCGGTGGCGGGGCCGGCGAGGCCGCCTCAGCAGCAGCAGCAGCAGCAGCACCAACAGCACCAGCAGCAGATGCAGCAGCAACAGCAGCAGCAGCAGCAGGTGCTGTACCAGAGTAACGGGAGTGTGCCGCAGCAGCAGCGACCACCCCAGCAGCAGCAGGTGCGGGCGAATGGTGCGCCGCAGGGAGCGTACCGCGGAGGTGTTCCTGGTGGGCGGTGAGCGCCGCCAGTGATCTTCGAGAGGGGGAGGCGTCGACTCGTGGGGGACGGCGGGGCGGAGCAGGGTATGGGCGGCGGCGGGCCGATGGAGATGGAGGTGGAGACGGGCGCAGGAGATGGGGGAGCGCGGGGAGGGAGGGGGAGCAGCCCAATCACTTCAAGACTACCGATACCAATCCAACGTTTCGAGCGAGCATCTGACGACCAACATATTCCACCACCATCACCAGCACCTCACCAGCAGCATCCATCCATCCATCTTCTTTGTGATATACTACTATCGTACGTCATACACCGCAAGCCTTCGTCGCCCGTACCACGATCCCACCACCTAGCGCTCGCTCACTTAACTCGGGCCCGGACCCGCTGCTCTCCGTTTGCTTCCTTGTATTTTTAATCGATGACCGACCCGACTGAGGACGACGACGGCTTGCTATTCCCTTCCCCCTACCTTTCCAACCTTCACGCGCGATGCTGCTGCTATGATACGACACTGCTACTGCTACTTGGATATGCTTGTTTGGAATTTGGATTGGGCGTTGGTGGTTGTGTTGTGAGTGTGGGGGCGGGCGAGAAGAGGGAGGGAGCGGAATGTAGAGTCTACCGGTGAGGGTGAGTACGAGGAGCGGCGATGTGGGCTGTGTTTGGGAGAGACTTAATTGGGCGACCACCATTTTCATCTTTCGTTAGTTAGCTTGCGTACGGTTCTTTGTGTACACGGCTTTTTGACGGAAATGGAATGTTACTCATGCTTGTTTCAATTATACAGCTGGTGCCTTCTTGCTGCGACTCGCCCACCGGGATTTGAATTTTCAAGGAGCATAAAGTCAAATTCGATTCAGAACTAGCATAAAAGGTATCTTCTGAAGTGGGGTGCTATTCAAATGAGTCGGTGCAGAGTTCCGAGTTTGTAAAGTTTTGTTTCAACGAGCTCCCGTTTTCTTCTTCGCCTCTCAGGTGAGGCCTCGTCAAGCTTCCGGTATTCAATTAGTCTTAACGGAAGCGGCGGTGTCTTGAAGTAGCGATCGGTATCAATACACTTGTTGAACTATAGTACTAGTCAACTTACCCTTCGCTTTTGCTGTATCCCAATAGCCCATATAGTACGTCCCACCAAGGATTGCCGCCACCCCTCCTGCCGCTAGAATCTGTTCAAAAATTCAGCTCCGCATACAGTGTCTCTCAGGAGGCGCGTTCGTACTGCGTTGTTTTTCCCCGCTGGGGTTTTCAGGTCGAATCTCCCACCGCCGCCGCTGCTAGGCGCGGCCGTCTAGCGGCGGAGCTGAGTGGAGAACAACGCGCGCACTCGAGTGGGGAACATGGCAAGCGGTGGGAAGGAAGGAATGTACTGGACGGTTGTTTATCCATCGTGCGAGGGAGGATGTCATTTGGTGCGTATTGCCCTAATTCTGGACACTGTCTCGAACTTTCTGTGCGTCAGCTGCCTGGATTAAATAATGTTTTATGACGGTACTATATATGGCATTGGATAGCAAGGCTGAACCAACAGACGCTCCGGAAAAGAGAGCTGCGAGGAAGCCCAAAATCTTCGGCGAGACGTGCACTTCGCGAATTTTTTCACCGGAGAGTGAGCAAGGGACTGTGGCCGCAGCGGGGAGATGGCGACAGCACCCTAATTATCAAGAAGAGAATTAGATATCTAGGCAGGAGCTGCCCTGAGTAGGATATAAGAAGCTCAAAAGACTAACTGGGCTAGGCGGAAGTTTTTGCAAATAAACTGTCGAGGTCAACTGAAACAAAACTTCAAGATCGTTGGGGATGATTCGTGAGGACTGGAGGAGATCCGAGAAGAACCGCAGAAGTCCAGAGAGATGTGCCGTTCAAGGGGTATTGTGGATAATCATTGACATGCACTCGTCGGCGCTCTTGACGCTCTTCTCTATCCCGTCTACAGGCCTGCCAAAACTGCGCGCCAGACTTGGGTATGGACGCTCATGAGGGCCGGCAGAAAGCGGATTTCGCGCTTAGGAGCCTTGCTGGCGCGCTCGGCGCGCCAGGCCATGAGATCGAGGACACGGGAGCCGATGGGGTAGCCAAGGTTGAGGCGGCGTTCAAGGTCGTTTATTCCACTAACGCGCTTGTGTGTGTACTGGACGAGCTCGGAGGAGGAAGGTGAAGGCAGCGGAAGAAACGTCGGGTCACGGTTTCGTGAGTGGACGGTCGTATAGATGGACGGCGGGGTGGCGAAGTTGGAAAGTCTGACGAGCGCAGTGGGGTTATGGCAACAGATGCTCCCCCGACGACGCGGACGACGTCGACAACTCGAGTCGTGAACACTTAGGTAACATGGCCAAAGCGCATCAACGCCCAGGCCGCCAACAACTTGAAAGCCCGACCGCCGCGATTCGGACCGAAACCATGGTTAAGCGCCAGCTTCAACTTGAACTTGAGCTTGAGCGCGAAGACGCTCACGAAACTCATGTACGCAGTACTTATCACAATCTCCGCTCAAGCAGGTTCAATAATCCGTTGTCGCGGCTCAAGAGATAACTTTGTGAACCTCTATCAGGCGTCCAACTACAACGGCCCAGCCTCGCGACTTGAATGAATGCGGCATTCATATTTGGATCGCTTTTCCGAGTTGCAACTCGCAAGAACGTTTTCGCTGCAAGTTGTCAGATGACTTTGCTTGCCTCCGTCTTAACTCTTGGCCGCCAAATTAAACGATATGGCCAACCCCAACATCGATCCATACTCCCGAGAGGCTCTCAAAGATCGCAACGTCCCCCTCATGGTTCTTTCAGATGCAGAGAACCCCCTAACGGCCCCCATTACACGACGCGATCCAGCGCAGGCCGCTTCAAGATCTATTCTCGAGCCCTCCGATATCGCAAGGCTTCGCTTTACGGTGCGAGGGAACGCAATAGGTACGCCAATTATCCGCCGATTGAGGTCGTTCACTTGCGATGACATATGATTAGTTACTGGCGGCGCGGGTATGCTCGCCCTCGAAGCTGTGCGCGCCCTCCTCGAGCATGGCGCTGCAGGAATATCACTCTTCGATCTCACCGCGTCTTTCGAATCCGCCCACGCAGTATTCGCCCTTGCCTCTCTGCGCCAAACCTTCCCGAGCGCGAAGATCCTGGAGAAGGTCGTAGATATCACCTCGGAGGACGCGGTGGCCCGCGGAGTGAGTGAGACCGTCAGCGAGCTGGGTAGTGTCGATATACTTCTCTGTTTTGCGGGCATCGTCGCCGCTGTCCCCGCCACAGAAATGACGATACAGCAGTGGCGCCGGGTGCTCGATATCAATACTACCGGGAGCTGGATCTGCGCACAGGCCGTCGGGAAGTGCGTCTTGTTTTCTTTTTCGTGTATCTCCCCGTTGACTATTGCCCTTTTGCAGGCAGATGATCCAACAGAATACCGGTGGAAGTATTGTATTCACAGCATCCATCTCTGCGCACACTGTAAATTTCCCGCAGCCGCAGGTGGGATACAATGTGTCGAAAGGGGCGCTCCTCCAACTCAAGAGCTCTCTTGCCGCGGAGTGGGCGCGGTACGGTATCCGCGTCAATAGCGTCAGCCCTGGCTACATGGATACCGTGCTAAATGAGGGCGATAATCTCGCCCCTTTGCGCGCGATATGGGCGAGCAGAAATCCGATGGGCCGTATGGGCGACCCAACGGAGCTTTCTGGCACCGTGATACTACTTTGCAGCCCGGCTGGAAGATACATCAATGGGACCGATATCCTTGTGGACGGTTCGTGCCTCACATTCCTTGGGTTGATACATATATTCAACCATCACGCGCATAGGTGGTGGTTCCGTTTTTTAGATTGCGGGCATTGTGTCGTGAAATAGAACTCTTTTGACCCGGAAAAATACTCATCATCCACCAACTTTTCGTAAACTTTCCACAAATTTCATGGCCACGGGCAAGTTCAAGTCTAATGGCTCTCGTGCAATCGAACGGATTTGCCAATGATTCAACCTTGCGCTGCCACTTCTTTTTCTCTCATGTTGCCCTGCTCCAATACTCATGTTATCGACGTCAAAAGCATCGATGCTTTATGGCGAGTTTAACTTCTCACTTCACTTTGACCCTACAAAATAACGAGAGAGGGATCAGGAGTTTCATGCAGGAAATCAATCACGGAATTCTTCATTCAACATGTTCGCGTTGACTTGTTCGTACAGTACCCGTATGTTCCTTTTCGGAACCACCGCGGTTACATAATTCGTCCTCCTCCGTTTTCGGCATTTTAATCATCAAACATGGTGGTGTTGACTTGTGCGTTATCATAGTCACTACTCTCTCCCTCATAATAATATGAGACCTCGGGGAGGTGTGCCCGTGTTCCAAAAATACATTTACATTCAAGTTCAACGAGAGGGAAGAAAACTCATATCTGACGGGCAAAGGCCCCGCTCTCGTCCTCCGACTTTATTGAACTAACATAGATCTCCGTGTCAAAGGCTACCGAAAGAGAAGCACTTGTGTTAACTTCTGGATTTCCCGATTCAAGACGGAGGAGGGTACGCAGAGCACGTATAAATGACTATAGCGATGTATGAGAATCAGCAGGCAGGAAAAGATCTAGTCACGCACAGGATCCGTTGCGGCGAGCACGGCATAGAACATGGGTCGAAGGGAGTAGACCAGCAAATCTAGACATGTTTAACCAGGCCTCTCGATTTCTCTTGTGGGAGACTCACCAACTATGCTCAATCTCCAATTCTATTGCGAAGATAAGATACAAAACGAGGTTTTTTGTACCTGGTGGAACGTACCGTTTCTGTTTGAGCTGAATCAAGAATCACATGGAGATCGAGAACGCCTGCAGTGAAGCTCAAAAAACACGAAACCAGTGGGTACAATCCTGTCATTGAATCAGTAAAATTCTATTGGGAGGCCTTGAGGTCTGAACCGACTTACCGATTCGTATGATTATTTTGCGATACAGAACAATAGCCGGTTTCGGGGCTGCGATGAAGGACGATGATGAGGAAGCTCCAGTTGAAATCGCCGAGGTCGTACGGTGGCGCATAATCTCGAATAACCATGAGCGTTACCGCCCGTCCCCGAACATTACAACTCACCACGGATCCCACAATCACGAAAAATGTTACAACCTCGCCAGCTGACATGAGGAGCATCCAAAGGCCTTGTGATGCTATCCACCATCGCAGTTGTACGGCAGGATCTAGACTATTGAGCCAACATGTCTCGTTGCCCGGCCAATAACTATATTTAAGTTGGAGTTTGTGAGAGCTGCATAAAATGACAGAACCTACCCGAACCTGCCAGCAGCGTATGGCGGAATACTGGTGCCCAAACTGGTTATCACAGCGGCCAAGATGTAATACTTTTCCATCCTCTGGCCATTAAAGCCGTGGACGAGCACCAATCTGTACTTGCGTTGAGATTTGCAATCCACATCGAAATTATAGCATTGAAGGCTCACTGAAGGTTTAGCGCCACACAGAAAAACATAACTGCAGAGAACATGAGGCAGACCTGTGTACAACATGAGCCGAAAAAATGTGCACGACAACAGAGAAGCCTACATCGATGAGAAACGCGACGCCGCTGCATGCCGCGCCTGGGCCTAGCTCGACAACGCCGATCATGCATCCCCCATACGCAAGGCTAAGATTGTGTTGATTAGATATGACTTGAACTTGCTGAAAGTCTCGGTCTTGCGCACTTTGCGACCAAGGCATATACGAGCAGTCGAAAGCTCACCCGGTTGAGATATGGCCTTGACACAAGGTTCCAGGCAGCCCATGCACACGCGCCCAATATCAATGAGATGAATACAACACCGGAAACGGCGAAAGCTACGAGCAGGTCGCTGAAAATATGCGTGAGTGTGTGGGCTCCACGACGGCGAGGAACGTACGAAATATGCGAATCGAAGGTGGTGGGCCTATGCAGTCGAGGAGACATGGGTGTTCAAGTGAGACAAGCACCAGGTATTTCGTCAGCCACTTGCCAAAAAAATAACTCCGGTAACGGCATCCGCAATACATCCGCCACAGTAAGACATGAGAGGTATCCAATCTCCGTACGAGAACATTCAGGGAGAGGTCGGTCACTGGTCTAACTGAGAGGGGTAAAATTGGTTGATCTCAATCGTTTTCTGAACAACGGGACTATAATTTGAGGCTCAGTTGAACAAGAGAAAAATCCTCGCGGAAGTACTATTTCTTGGCTAGTTCAACTTGAATGAGGTATCCAGCCAGGTCCGGGTTTTGAATGTTCATCATTGCCTGAGGTTTCGATTGTCTCGAGGTTGCACTGGTATGCGGTAGTCTCTCGTACACAGACGCTTCAGCGGGGAAGCTCGTACCTCGCTTGTTGAAGGTATGCGGGGGTCCGAGTAGCCAAGAATTTTCCAAAGGGTCGAAACGTAATTTCTGCCGTTTGAGGTGAGTTATATGTCTGACATGCCGCGCATAATGCGCGGCATGTCAGAAGACGGCAGCGGACGCCGGCGGCTGCTGGCAGACGTCGGCAGCCATCAGTAACCTAGATAAGTAGCGAAATGATGGATTACCAGCGATCTCCGGCAGCCCCTATCTATCATCTTGCATCCTCCACTGAATATCGCCGGATGCCAACGGTTAGAGGTTCCGACCACGGTCGGTAGTGCAGTAAATTTTACTGTGACAGACTCGTAGTCATATTTGTTTCAGCAGACTCGAATGTTGGAAATTTTTTGAATTGCTTGTAAGTGGCCATAAGGCAGGATAAGACTCAGGATAATATTAGAGCTCGCTATGGTCCCACTTCGGAACATTCTGAGTTGTAACATGCAGTATATCGGCCCCGTAGAATATACTGTGCTACGCCACTGCCCAACCACCTGCGATGAGCTTTGAAGGCTCGGGACTCAGAGTTCAGATACTCAGTAATACAGTACATGTTAAAGCAGCAGTAGAGAGGATGAGGTTAAAAGGACAGAGTCTGAGCATCATAAGTGAAGAATACCATTCTGAAAACTTCGTGCAAACCCTATCACCAGATCCTCAGGTAGGCCATCGTTCCCAACCTGAGTGACCCTGCAAATCAACGAGAGAGAGGGTCTTGTGAGCTCAGGGGTTTCATGCAGGCAATCAATCATGGAATTCTTCATTCAATGTGTTCACATTACTTTCATGAGATTACAGAGGAGGCGGAGGAGGAGGATGTATTACTGTCGAGGCCTATAAGGAATGGGATTTCAGGTGGGAATTCAATCATCAAATATTTTGTGGAAGACTGGGTTGGAATTTGAGCCTAGGACAAAGTGGAGCTCGGTGACCCTCTGCAAACACGCAGGGGTCTTGGTAGAATTGATCCAGTACTTATACAAAAGGCAACTAAATAGAACAGCTATTCAACATGAAAGGGGATAGGTAAGCAGTGCGAGGGAAACAGCAGCGCGAGATGGATGATTTGTGGGGAGTAAAAGACTGTAGGAGAAGCCAGTGTATGCTGTTGCATTGGCGGTGTGTGGGTGTTTCGGTTGTTATTCCAACAAGAAGTTAACAAGACCACGGTTAGATTCAATGATGAGCGACGCGGGTGCAGGGCTACAGAGGAACACGAAGGTGGACGACAAAGATACACTACCGTACGTAAGCGGTGATCGATCCGTGGATTACATTTTGCTAAACATGATTGGTAGAGGCCGGCAAGCGGCGGGGCAAAAATATAACGCAGAAGGGCTCGGGCATCGCGCCCGACCTCGTTCCTCGGTCGGCGCAATCCCCTCGCACAAAGGTTGAAGAACTAGTTGAGAAGTATTCAAGAAATATTTCTTGTTGAATATTTCGGGTACCTTTTGGCCCGAGCCGGTCAGCTTATATAAGCCATTTGCGGACATTTTTGCTACTCTAGAGCAAAAATGATTGGCAGAGGGCCGGCAAGCGGCGGGGCACAAATAGAACTTTTCTTTCCTCGGGATTCTTGCAGCGTCCTACTTAAGACCAACTTAAGACAATGGTATCAACCCATATAGACCCCAAAACTTCATTGGACAGGGACATGATACATCAAAGTTTTTCTTGTTTTGTTTACTAGCGGAGGAAAACTTACAGTTTCCCTCAAGTTACAGCTGTGCGGCAGTGTTTCATTGTGCACAAGAGAATTGTGATTTTCCTCTATTCTTCTTTTCTTCAATACTTCTGCAACCTCGGATTTGAACATTTAATAAAGGATGTAATGGGTGACTTCCCGTAAGGATTATTAACTTGGTTCGAGTTTCCGGCGGTGCCAGTGATGTTGGCTGGCCTCAAAACAAGAAATTATATTCGGGCATGGTTCCCGTAACGGGCCGCATTTCCTGTTACAATAAACACGGTACACAAACAGCGCCTAAACAACGCGTCTCTTCTTACGTCTATCCCCGCTCACTTGGATGGACATCGACATGTTCGCTGATGCGCCGTGGCGCGGACAGTCCCAAAGAGGACATCCAAGACAATAGTACTAGACGATCGACCCCCAAAGAGGACGGTGAGACGCACCGGTGTGGAGCGCGACACGACGCGACTGCAAATCCTGCGCAAACTACACCACCAACCAGCCCAGATTCGAATTTGAGTTGGCGGAAGGATACCGTACAGACACTTGATAGGAACACTACGTAGATGTGAAAATGAGGTTTGGACGACGTTGGCTTGGAAAAATACCTGAGAAATGACTCTGCGGCCTGGGATCACCAGCAACGTCTCAGATACATCATCCACGACCACACCAAGATCTGGGCCGTCCAATGCTCTGCTGGCCTTGGCTTCAACACTCGAACAACACTGTGCGCATGCCTCGAAAGTCCCGCTGTGTCAAAGTCCGGAATATCAAGAGACTGGCCTAATAACGTGATGTTGGTTGATTATTGCCACGTATATATACACTGTTTCTGTCTCTTCCCCCCCACCATCTTGCTCGTCGACGTCGCTGCTGTGTACATACACATCCCCGGCCCACGCAATTGGCCGCCTCGCCACGCTCTCGATTTACCTCCTCATCCAAGACTATTCAAGAATCACCCCCCCCGCGGACAACGACATCCAAACTCTCTCTTCAACGTTTCAAACTTCAAAGCTTCTCTTCCAACCTCCAAGTCTTTTGCTCAATACCTCCCCGGGCATCCAGGACCCTGCAAGGCCTCAATCTATAAGCTTCAAAACGTCGCTGCAATCAGCCGACGAAGATCATCAAGTTCGTCGCGGGACGAGACGGACCTTCGAGAACCTTAATCTTCAAGCTACTAAGAACTACCAACAAATTCAGATGTCCCCGCCGTTGAGAGCACGCGGCTAGCTCAAGGTGCGCCGGCTTTGTTGCCATTCGATCATTGTCACTGATATTACCTCTCAGTTTAACTGTTATCCTGGGCCGCGCACACCAGAGCCGGCGTCCTCGTTTCGGCCATTCCGTTGAGGCGCCCGACGAGGCCTTCGAGTGAGGGCAGTGAACGGCAGGAGCTATTAGTACACACCACCTGTTTTATGAGCCCATGAATATATTATATCTTATTTTTCATCTGTTGTGTGCTGAGCTGGGGACAAATGTACAAACCTTGACCCATTGTGGTCTCCTTTGCTCTGATATATATGGTTCCAAGGTGCCTTTGGTCTCACAGATATACCCAGCAAACATGCTGCCAAATCTCTGGGAGATATCGCGACCACTATTGCCGAGATATCGAGCATCAGGAAATGATCAGCCAATTCGCGGCCTACCCATCGGAGCGATATCAGGCGATCTTTTTTAGATGCGGCTCCATTGTTGTCTGCCGGTTGCCGTTGTAACGTCCTTCAAAGATCGCTGCAGTTTGGTGGTGTAGGCGCGAATCCGCTCCATCCTGCGCCGATCCTCCTCGTGGGCTTGACTTTAGACCCTTGCAGAAGGCTTGGAGAGATTTGAAGGGACGGGCGGCCGGGGTTTTGAGGACGCGAGTGAACAATGAAGGCGTAGGAGAGAAAGGAGGACGAGTGCCAGGGCCACAGCCACAACGGCCATCATCGTACCTTCCTAATCCGTCTTATTCGTCGAAACTTAAGTTTAGAAGGGGGGTACCTACCCCCCTTCTAAATCCTGCATTGATTGCTGTTTAGAACAGGGTCTACGCGAGATCTGACGACGACGGGGTCCCGATCGCTCGTCGGCATCTCGGCGGAAACCCCTCAGAAACTCGATTCGAATTAAAAACCCTTACGGGAAGTCACCCAATGTTGAATGCATGCATACATGATTTGTTACACGGTGATTTTCACGCTCCAAATGACAGAGTGGTGGCTATGTGTGTTCGAAGAGTGAAAACAAGGCCCCCTGCCGCAAAGCCTCCAGAAACACCCCTGCCACAAGTTTCAGGATAAAGGGCCGAATATAATGTGAAGTTTGCTTGCACACATGAAGACGCATGGTGAAGTAGGTGCCAGTCTGGATACAGAAGCTGTTAGATTTTTTTTTCTCAGAGCTTGCCTGTACTTTGACTTGAAATTGAAGTGGTGGTCGTATTCACAACGAGTTCTCGAAACCGCCGTGTTGTGCTACATGCCCAGGAGCTTGTGTGCCTATCAGTTTCCTTTGAACATGCGGGGAAGAGTGCCACAGCGAAGTTGTGGTTATTTGCTGGGGTCCATAAATTGTGCGAGCTGGCGGAAGTTCGATGCACGGCCAGTGACTGTATACTAATGTGCCACAATTTTTTTTTTTTTTTTTGCCCAGGTGATTTCACCGTCGGATCGTTGCCAGCACCTCGTTGAATTTGGAGTCAGCAGTACATCCACAGAGTTTTATTGAGGTGCATAAGACCTTTGAGAATCCTGGGGCTGTCTGGAAAGTCAGTTGAGATTTGGCGGCAATGCGGCAGGCAGGAGAGGGCTAGAAGGTGAGAGGCAACATCATTTTAGCGTTGCGGCAATCGTACAAGATCACTTTTCGGATCATTTCCTTGCAGCCTGAGGCCGGCAGAAGCATCCGGCCGGCTCGGGACGTCCGACTGCTCGGCAACTTGGGACGCGAAGGGGGATACTCGCAATCTGAGTAATTTTAACCTATATCTGGACTCTTACACTTTTTACCTCGGTCCGCTGCCATCTTTCGCGATGGAAAGAGAGAAAGGATGAGCTTGAAGTGGACGGGCCGAAGGCGCGTCATCAATGACGAAGTAAAGCTTATATAAGCCATCTTTGGGCCGGACATTCTTGGAGGTGTAGAGCACAAATATCACTACGTTCTATTTGTGAAAAATATCACTACGTTCTATTTGTGAATAAGAACTACGTTCTATTTTTGAATCTTTGTGTTGACTTGTGCATTTTGGCGGATTGTGATGCTCGCTTGAAGGAGGGATAGTCATTACTTGGTCATTACCGTTTCATTAATATGAACCCCGAGGAGGCGCAATCATAAATGCCGTGTTCCACGAAAAAAAAACATCTACATTCCAGTTCAACCAGAGAAAATAAAAGTTATATCTGGCGGGCAAAGGCCCCGCTCTCGTCCTCTGATTTTACTGAATTAATATAGATCTCCGTGTCAAAGGCTACCGAAAGAGAAGCACTTGTGTTAACTTCTGGGTTTCCCGATTCAAGACGGAGGAGGGCACGCAGAGCACGCATAAACGACTAAAGTGATGTGTGAGAATCAGCAGGCAGGAAAAGATCTAGTCACGCACAGGATCCGTTGCAGCGAGCACGGCATAGACCACGGGTCGAAGGGAGTAGACCAGCAAATCTAGACATGTTTAACCAGGCGTCTCGATTTCTCTTATGGGAGACCCACCAACTACGTTCAATCTCCAATTCTATTGAAAACGTAAGAAACAAGGAAGTTTTTCTACTTATGGAACACACCGTTTCTGTTGGAGCTGGATGAAGAATCACATGGATATCGAGGACGCCTGCAGTGAAGCTTAAAAAACAAGAAACGAGTGGGTACAATCCTGTCATTGAATCAGTAAAATTCTGTTAGGAAGCCTTGAGGTCTGAACCAACTTACCGATTCGTATGATTATTTTGCGATACAGAACAATAGCCGGTTTCGGGGCCGCGACGAAGGACGACGATGAGGAAGTTCCAGTTGAAATAGCCGAGGTCGTATGGTGGCGCATAGTCTCGAATAACCATGAGCGTTACCGTCCCTCCCCGAACATTACAACTCACCACGGATCCCACAATCACGAAAAATGTTACAACCTCGCCAGCTGACATGAGGAACATCCAAAAGCCTTGCGATGCCATCCACCATCGCAGTTGTACGGCAGGATCTGGACTATTGAACCAACATGTCTCGTTGGCCGCCCAATAACTATATTTAAGTTGGAAGTCGTGAGAGTTGCATAAAATGACAGAACTTACCCGAACCTGCCAGCAGCGTACGGCGGAATAGCGGAGGCTAAACTCGTTATCACAGCGGCCAAGATATAATACTTTTCCATCCTCTGGCCATTAACGCCGTGGACAAGCACCAATCTGTACTTGCATTGAAATTTGCAATCCACATCGAAATTATAGCATTGAAGGCTCACTGAAGGTTTAGCGCCACACAGAAAAACATAACTGCAGAGAACATGAGGCAGACCTGTGTACAACATGAGCCAAAAAAATCTGCACGAAAGCAGAGAAGCCTACATCGAAGAGAAACGCGACGCCGCTGCATGCTGCGCCTGGGCTCACCTCGACAATGCCGATCATGCATCCCGCATACGCAAGGCTAAAATTGTGTTGATTAGATATGACTTGAGCTTACTGAAAGGCTCGGTCTTGCGCACTTTGCGACCAAGGCATATACGAGCAGTCGAAAGCTGACCCGGTTAAGATATGGCCTTGACACAAGGTTACAGACAGCCCATGCACACGCGCCCAATATCAATGAGATGAATACAACACCGGAAACGGCGAAAGTTATGATAACGTCGCTGAAAATATGCGTGAGTGTGTGGGCTCCACGACGGCGAGGAACGTACGAAATATGCAAATCGAAGGCGGTGGGCCTATGCAATCGAGGAGACATGGGTGTTCAAGTGAAACAAGCGCATTGGATCAGCCACTTGCCAGAAAATAACTCCGGTAACGGCATCCGCAATACATCCGCCACAGTAAGACATGAGAGGTATACCAATCTCCGTACGAGAACATTCAGGGAGAGGTCGGTTACTGGTCTAACTGAGAGGGGTAAAATTGGTTGATCTCGCTCGATTTCTGAACGAACAACGGGACTACAACTTGAGGCTGAGTTGAACAAGAGAAAAACCCTTGCGGAAGTAGTTCTTGGCTAGTTCTTGAATGAGGTATCCGGCCGGGCCCGGTTTTTTGAACGTCCTGAGGTTTCGATGCGGGGGTCCGAATGAATCGGAAGGAAGAAAGGTTTATTCCAGGACCCCGGATAGTCACCCAAAATGCCTGTTCTCGTCGAGGCCCGATTTGCAGGGATTCCAAATCGATCACCGAGGTTGACTTTGCCGGGATTTGGAACAGGCCTGAGCAGGATTCTGAACCAAATCTTTGAGATTCAAGGCCCAAAAATTCAAATTTTCAACCGTATTCACCGTTTTTTGCGCGCGTTCGACGTGATTTTCGCACCAGACTAGTTGTTTGCACTCGAAACACCTCGAAACACCCAAGGTGGAAGAAAAAATTGCCTCGAGATTTTACGCAGGCCTTCCGCTGGAATTTGGGTCGTTTTGCCGGGATTTGACATGGGCAAAACACAAAAATTTATCCAGATTTGTCGGGATGGGACCAGGCGTTTGGCCTGATTATCCGGGGTCCTTTTATTCCATATCCGAAAAATAATTTCTGCCGTTCATGTGGGGTTTCCATCGGATACAACGGCCTCGACATCATGCATCCCCACTTTCCATCCAGGGACCAACCAAGGCGAAGCCAGGATATGCCTATATGCCTCCTTCGCCCGGCCTTTATTACCTGACCAACCCCTTTTCAAAAATTCTGTACTCACAAACATCCTCTCCAGATGCGGATAGTCCCAGCTCCTGACGGCAGTGGTTTTCAGCGAACCTGACCCGTACCGCCGCCGCGGTATGCAGCATGCAGCGCGAACATGCCGAGTTCACCGGTGGTCAAGGAGAGCTACTCGATGCGCATGAATTGGAGGGGCAGACGGGATTCTGAAGATGGAGACGCAGAAGTTGCGGACGCGGGAGGATCATCAAGAGAAGCAACAACCAGCTCCCCGGCCGCACAATCTCAGGCAGCTCGTCGGCGCCGATGCGCTGTTAACCCTTTACGAAGATCATGATGTCGCCCTCCGTCTCGGTGTAGACCAGGTTGACGATCCCTGACAGCGGTGACAAAGCGGTAGTCCTTGGCGGCGGAGGCCAAAACGATCCAGAATTTTGGTTTTTGGTTTGGTGACTAGGGTTGTTTCCGGGCCGACTGGGACGACCTTCTCAGATATCAGGGTGGCGGATGAGGGGCTGTCAGACATGCTGAGAATTCGGAATTTGGGTGAAGATAGAGTGAAGGCGAGTGCCTTAGTGTCCGCAGGATTGAACTGACATGGAAGTTCGGCTTGCGACTCAGCCAATCTGGTCCGATCCTTTGTTTGACGCGGAGGTACCGGTCCGAGTTCCGCACCTCTTACCACTTCCACTCAGACATCCACGATGCCCGGAGTAGGCCTTCGACATCCGGGAGTAGGCCTTCGACATCCGGGAGTAATACGGAACCCTGACGGAAGGAGATGCAAGAATCTCAACCAAAAACAACTCAACTTCGACATAACAAGTTCGCCGTCCCGCACTACCACACCGATACGACGTCCGATTCCCTTCTGTGCTAAGCACCGTTTTTTCAACTGGTATCATTTACTCGACTATCAAGCGCCCCTTTCCCTACGGTACAGTGGCTCGACTTGGCTCGAACACTTTTTTTTGGTTGAACTTCGATTCGTCTAACAGATATCCAGTGCACCATCTCCTGCAACGAAACAGCCATGTTCTCCGGGAGTTTGGCAGCGGTCAGTTGCGACCACTGGCTCTTTTTCTCTTGGATTCTGTTGACCAAGATCTTCCTCGAGACTGGAACCAATCGTGTACCAAGCCACTTGGCTTGGTATTTGGTTTGGTACAGCACACGGTGTGTTTACTTAACGGTGCAAGGCTCGAATCTGATGTATCGTTCTGCTTCCCACTCGCTCTATGATGTATCATAATCAGTCCTATCTTGATCTCAGGACGCGGACCTCGGCTATCTCCAGACTTCAGTCAGTGTAAGTATATCTAGATGGACTAGTGGGTCTTGACGGCTTGCTTCCCATGGCTTCAGCTTCATTCAAACCTTATACTACCCTTGGTGCGTCGTCGTAAATTTACTCCTCTTCGAGTAGCAGCATTGACGACTCGATCACTTAGGCGCCTACGAACTCGGCGTCCGCGTCCTTCATCTTGTTTGGTGTCACTACGACGCAGGTCTACATTTATATACAGCCTTTTCCCGCTCGATTCCTAGAAAATTAAATTCCTGATGAGCCTGCCCTGTAAACACTATTTGCTAAGCTATATTTACGCGAAAGTCGCGTTTTTACTATGGTTGTGCCCGTCAGGTTTATTCTATCCGATCTTGTTCAGGGCTTGCGAAATGGCCCACACGCTGCTGCAATTCCGTTTGTTGTCACACTCATGTAATTCTTATATTCAACCAACGGTCATATACATTTACATTCGGAAGAAGGAAAGAAAATCATATCTGGCGGGTAAAGCTCGCCTCAGATTCAATAGCTGTGCTCTCTTCCTCTGCTTCGATGGATTTGAATCCGAGTTCCGTGTCACAGTTGGTAGAAGGACGACCGGCAGAACTAGTCGCGCTTGATCTCCAGGTGTTGACGTAGACTTTGACCTGCACTGGTGTCTTGGGTTCGGAACCACGAAGGGCACGGAGAGCACGTAAAAATGACTGTGCTGCGTCGTGAGAGTCAACAAAGCGAGAAAGAAATTCAATACGCACAGGATCCGTTGCGGCGAGCGCGGCATAGATCATCGGCCGGAGGGAATAGACCAATAAATCTACATGTGGTCGACAACACGGCTTTGTGTTGCTGGCTATATGACTTACCAACTATGTTCAGTCTCCAATTCTGCATCAATGAGCATAAGAAATCCAATCCTCTTGAAATACGAGGGAAGTACAAACCACTTCTGTTTCGGTGGTGTCTAGAATGTCGTGCAGATCGAGGGCGCCTCCAGTTACGCAGAAGAAACACGAAACGAGGGGATACAAGCCTGTCGCTAAATGAGTAAAAAGATATGAAGATTATTGTCTTCACTCACCGATTCGCAAAATGATACTGCGATATGCAACAATAGGTGGTTTCGAGAGCGTCGAGGGCCCCATGGACGACGTGAAAGTTTCCGTAGAAAGCGCGGAGGTCAAACGCTGGCGCATAATCTTGAATGGTCATGAGAAATTGAGGATTCGGCTCGATATTGAGCTTACCATGAATCCCACAATTATGAGGAAACAAACGACCTCGCCCGCCGACATCAGCAACATCCAGAACCCTTGTGTTCCTATCCACCATCGCAGCTGCACCTCACTATCTGGACTATTAAACCAGCATGTCTCGTTGGCTGCCCAATAGCTGTGTGTGCGTCAGAAAGTTGACCAGTATTGCAGAACAAAAAAAAAAAACCAACCCAATCGCGCCGGCAGCGTATGCCGGAATTACGCAGGCCAAAGTGAGTATCACGGCGCCTGAAACATAATATTTTTCCATGCTCTGGCCATTCACGCCGTGGACGAGCACCAGCCTGTCATGAATTAGCAATTGGCATGGCGAGGTCGTAGCATGCTGCGCTGTCGAGGACTCACTCAAGGTTGAGCGCCACACAGAAGAACATGACCGCAGCAAACATGAGACAGGCCTGAAATACTTGAGTTGAAGTGCGGTTCTGTCCAAGGGAAAAAAAGCGACATACGTTGCCGAAAAATGTAATGCCATTACACGCTGCCCCTGGACCCAGTTTAACGCCACACATCATGTACAGCGCATACGCAAGGCTAAGGTTTCGTCGATTTAAATTAAGGGGAGCACGCAAGGGAAAGGTAGGTGAAATTCGCGCACTTTGATACGAGGGCGTATACGAGAAGCCGAAAGCTGACCCGGTTGAGATGCGGCCTCGACACAGAGTTGCACGCAGCCCATACACAGGTGCCCAGTATCAACGAGATGAATACAACATCGGCAACGGCAAAAGCTATGACGAGGTCGCTGGAAAGGATAAGCTTCAAACGGGCCTGTATGACGGAGGGAACGTACGAGACACGAGAATCGAAGGTGGTGGGGGTGTGCAGTCGAGGAGACATGGGTGTTCGAGTGAAACAATGCGATGGCTGGGTTGAAACCATCCATAAAAGGTACGGACATCCGCGATACATCCGCGATTTGCCTCCGCAAGAAAGGGGCGGGGGCAAAGCAGTGATCTCGATCGTATATATTTTTGCAGAAAGCATTAATGGGAACCGGGTCATGACAAGCCTACTTGAGTCCACGTCGTAGAGGGCCGTGAGCTTGCTGCTTGACAAAGGACGCCAGTTCAAATGTCAGTCGTTATGCCACCCTGATCTTGATACTGGCAATTCCGGTCGATATTATGGAGTTGTACAGTAAAGGTCCGAGTCGCTTGGACGATGACTTCACGTTGAATCCTCGCTGTTTACTTCCGTGATGAGAAAGGTCGTGATCCGATCGAAATCATCGCTCTGGCCATCGCTCGGCAACATCGGCCGGCACGGCATGTTCAACCTCGGCTTTGTTGTATATATTAATTCAAGCAAGCCACCAAGTTGCGTGAAAAAGTAAGTCATGCTGGGTTTTTTTATTTTTTGCTGCAGTTGGGAAATGTTAGCGTTAAATCACATCGGGGTTGACATCGTCTTCCGCATTGGTTTTGGATTCCGCGCAATTTTATTGTGTAGTTCTACCAGTCCTGAAGCAAAATTAGTTAACGATAAAACAAAAATAAATGACTAATTTTAATATTTAGCTCTGGTTTGCTTTTACAAACCTAGCAGAGGCTGTGATAACGCATACGTCTTCCGCATTGGTTTTGGATTCGCGGAAATTCTTTTTAGCATGTCAACAGACAAGAAGTATGATTTGGGCGCACCATTAGTGAGATCCTCTCTTGGCTGAAAAATCCTGAGGCTTTTGACTTGCTATTCCACAACAAATCGCGTTTGGTGACCCATTTTCCCACGGTTCAAAATGCAAGCAAGCGCGAAGATATTCACCCCAGTTGCGAACGTGAGAAATGACAGGTATATTAATATTTATGAAAACACTACGAACTCTCAGATAGGCAAGTTTCAGGCGACAGAATACGCTCGGGGGTTCAGGATGGATTACGAATTTACGACTCGGGCTCCGTACATACGTGTATGGGGGCCGAAGACGTAGAAGCAACACGCGCATTCCAGCTTCAAGGCGAAAACCATGCTGTTGACGTGACTGTGCCTCCCACGATTTCAAGTCGATATTTTCCTGCTCAATTTTCGGTGAGGGCTCATCGGCTCTTCGGCTCTTCGGCTCCTCGGCGTCTCGGCATCTCGTTCCTCAATGGCATTGCCAAAAAATAAATATATCACGAATGGTGGTACAAGAAAAAAATGGTGGATCGGCCGGTCAAGAGAAAATCCCTCGCTGGTTAATCAGCCGTCTGGCATGGGAGAAAATGAGTCTGTACAGAGTCTGTACTTACCTCAGTCAGCAACTCGGCTAAGCACTCAGCCGATCCGCCGGTCACGGAGGAGCGGGAGAAGTTAGATGGAATCCTGCACTCAAAAATACCTTGGGCCAATTTAAAGAAAACCAAAGTTAGATGACTCGCAGGATTAAGGGTTTTTGAACCCAACGTCGAAGTCAAGTTGAACACGTCGGTGTTAGTTTCGTCGAGCAACATGCCGTAACGGGTCGAAGTTTGCCGAAAAGTGCCGAACATTCAAAATTTATCCACCAGTGCTACAGCGCATGGAAACCAGCACTAATGAGTTACAGTTTCGGTTTCTTCGTGCGCTCATGCGGCCGCGGGGACTCCAGTTTACGCTTCCGACCTCTCTCAGCGCTCTCCTCTTCATTACCCGTCATCATGGATTGGAGGACCGAGCTCAAACTGCCGGCGACCGGGAGGGATATCGAGTCGGCGTTGAATGCCGCATTCATCTCTTCGGCTTTCAGGGAATTACCGTGTTCCGTCATGTAAATTCTTGGATGTTGAATTGAATTTTTGGGAAAGTGGGAAGAGGCATTGCCTCCAAGCAGGGTTTCTATGGCCTGCATCGCGCTAGTCGCTGGTCCGGTGAGGGAAAATCTTGTAGATTTGGACGTCAATGGCATTTGGTTCCGCGGGATGCCTTGAGTATGTCAACGATTGATGACGGTGATCAATAGCGACACACTGACCTTTGACATTGTCTGGAAGGAAAGTTAGCATAGTCGCAGAGACTCACTCAAGCTTACGACATACCATGTCCCAAAACCTCCTGGATCCGATCAACAGAGGGGAGTAGCGGCCATTCATGCAAAGAACGGCGAAATTTGGAATTAAGCGTCTCGTCCCAATCTGTTGCGCCTTGCAATTTCCTTCCTCCAACATGGAGACTAACTAGCCTTTGGGTTATTACTGCCACTTTCGGCCGCTTGGTAGAATCCTGTTCCCAACAGTCTAGGAGTAATTGCCAAAGTACTTCCGACAGCTCTGGGCCTGGACGGGAGGGTCGGCTCCCACCTATAACCTTGATACTAACAGCCATATCGTTCATTAATTCATAAAATGGAGGTTTCTCTGTCAATATCTGTTGCCAAAAAATGGTCCATAGGATGCGCCAAAATGAACGAACGGGGACAAACCTCATAAGCAACACACCCAAAGGCATAAATATCTGATCCATAATGATTCTGCATTTCTCCCAATAACAGCTCCGGTGCTTGGTAACGCGCCGTTCCTCCACGAGCACTTCTGGTTGAATGAGTAAATCGCAAAGTCACGGCATCGGCAATGGTCGATAGTCCGAAATCGGCGATACAGGCCCTTCTTGAAGGGGTAATAAGGATGTTTGTCTGGAAGAACATAATAAACATGCTGGGATTCAGAGCAAGATTCTGAACAACATACTCCTTTGAGATCTCCGTGCACAACATGTTCGTCATGCAAATACTCCAGGCCCATCGCCACGTCCAAAATCTACAGCTACGTCAAAACAGATGAAAATACTCACAGTGACATATTTACAAGTGAAACTCGGTTGATACCGACCGGGGCAGTTTTTAAAAATTCCACGACGTGCCCGTTCTCCATCCAAGGCGACACGAGACAGAGTCTACGGTCCAAGTAATAAAGCCCATAGAACGGTAGCAAATTAGGGTGTGATAATTGTCGCCAGATGAGTGCTTCGCGGCCAAATTCCTGTAGGAAATGAGTTAAAATGGACTTTTGGAGAGCGATGACTTGCCTTGAGCGCCGCTTTTACATCCGTGTCCCGAAATAGTCTCATAATTTTAACAGAAACAGTCTGATCCCGGACCGAACCCTTCCAGATGTCGCCAAAGGCGCCGGCTGCCACTTGCGGCCCTAACTTTTCTAACCCAACCAGCGGGAAGCACGCAGGAAGAAGTTCAGATACGCGAGAGAGTCTTAGCAAGGCTTGTGAGAGCAAGGGCCGCGCTGGCGAATGCGGGAACGAATCAAGAAGCTGGCATATTCCGCGTTAAGATCGACATGATGTCAATGGATACCACGACCGCCTACATCTTGAACAAGATCCAGAAGGCGTTGAGCAACAGGTCCGCGAGATGCTAGAAATGTCTTGTAGGTTTCTGTGTCGCGTAAAACAATGATGAACTCTGCCAGTAGGGTGTAGGCGTCCAGAGAAAGATGTTCAAATATCTGCTTTGCGATGTCGCCGGTCCTTCTTTCCTCCTACGAGTCATATTAATACGCATGGTAAATGGAAGGCGTAGTAATCGCCATACCCATGACCACACGATCCGGTTCAGAAATCTAAACACAACCTCCAGGATTGTTCTATAATTCGAGAAACTGGTAGCAAAGTCGAGCTCCTGCTCGTACAGCCGTTTCACCCAGTTGAGAAATTCGTACAAACGTCTGTGCAGTGAAAGAATGAATGAATGCACGCAGCCATAAAGCAATGTTAAAATACTTACGAGTCTGACTGCTGACGCAGCGCAGTGGTCAATGCGTAGATAATGAAGTGCTGTTGACGTTATCGCAATGGTATTTCATCGGTTATGAAGAGTACCTGAGGGACCCTCCGCCGCTGAAGATCGGTGACTCCCATGTATTCAAGACAGTCGGAGAAACTTGGTTGTAGGACGAGATGTGCGTGGAGGGAAATATCGATATCGGGTCTTAAAGCGTTGCGTTTCGGGTTCCACGGCGGAGCAGGTCCAGGATGGCGTATTGATTCCTCATTCGAGGCCTCGTTTAAGGTCTGGGCGCTCATGATTTGTCTCTTGCCAGCTCGTTTGGGGAGGCGGTTGGGTGCAAGACTGTAACACAGCCCAGAACCGCACGGATATTTAAGACACCCGTCACAGCTGTTTTCACCGGGCCGCTGCCTCATGGATGCTGACTGGCCATGGGCCGCGCCCTGTCATCCAAGTTTGGTTTAAGTGTTGAAGACGAGAGACGCTCAGGCTCCGAGAAATAATCAACTTACCAGGAAGTTCGGAACTTTCATACCTTGTATCCCTTCAATTCCAAGGATGTTCACATTCCAAGCTGTCTCATGGATGTTGACTGGCTATGGGCCGCTCCCTGTCGTCCAAGTTTAGTTAGAGCGTGAAGAAACTGAAGAGACATTCCGGACCGTGAAATAATCAGGAAGTTTCAGACTTTTCAGCTCGTATCCCTTCAATTCCAAAGACATTCACGGTCCGATGGTGTAGTTGGTTATCACTTCTGTCTAACAGCACGCGCGTCTTGCGTAGCCTGTCGCACAGGCGGTCCTCAGTTCGAACCTGGGTCGGATCATGTTTTGGCTCGTCGTTGCTGCGTTCTTCGATTTTCATCTTTGAGTAATGCATTAATCTGTAACACAGGCGGTCCTCAGTTCGAACCTGGGTCGGATCATGTTTTGCTCGTCGTTGCTGCGTTCTTCGATTTTCATCTTTAATCGATTATCAGATGCAAATCAACATGTGAGCGCTTCTTTTTGCCGTCCAGGCTGTGTCCAGGTGCTGCCCCCGTCTTGAAGTATCAGTTCCACACTTTCTACGGCACGGAATTGGATGTGGAAGGTACAGAGGACGAAATTCCACGAGGCGGAAGTGGAAGGAAGCAGTGATCGGACGGTTCCCCATTGGGGTTGATATCTGACGTAAGCGGCGTTGAGTTCCCGTTTTGGAATGCGTTGCCAAACTTCGCAGGGTCCAAGTGTCTTTGGTTGGTCCTCGTCCAGAGGAATTTTTAACATTTTGCGTTCATTAAATATGTTTTTGTAGCATCCAATATATCATACAACATATCCAATCCCAGTCTACCTACACCCGCCGATCTCTATCCTTAAACAGGGAGTCGTGATTGTGCTTTTAAGTAAAGGGAATAAAAAGAAATGCGGCGATGAACCACCAAGTGGGTGAATGAATGGATGAAGCAGCTGATATGGTAATACAGGGAATGTTCGGCAGGAGCAAAACCACGCCGAGCGGTCTATACACGCCTCGCGCACCATAAATAAGGAGCGCACAGGGGAGGGGAGGGAGGGGGTAACACAGAGTCAGAATAAAATGGTACAAGGTGGGTGGGTATCGGGTCCTCGCGATCAGGCCGCGCGCTTCTTCTGCCTGCGGGGAGTCGTGACGCCACCATTGCCGGCGTACGGGTATTTTTGCTTTTTCTCGGCCGGTTTGAGGATCTAGACGGTGCTTAGTCGGTGAACAATTCGTTTGCAGGGAGGGGCGGAAACGCACCTGGAACGAACACAATAGCGACTCGTCCACGCTCATCATGGCGCCCGCATTGTCAAACTCGCCGCAATAATTCGGCGCCGAGAACAGCGTCACCAGATGCCGCTTCGCGAAGAACTCGTACCCGTCCTCCACCACCTGCATCTCGGGTGTTAGGCAGACGGGAAAATTGGAGGGCAAGACGCACCTGATGCCCCCGACATATCAACTCCATGTCGTGTTTTTGAAGGAACCGCGCGACGACATCGGGCCCAAACGTAAACGACACCCCGCGGTCGTTTTCTGACCACCCCGTAATATCTTTGTCGGGGTCGGCCCATAGCAGGTCGGAGAGTAGCCCTATGTCAGTGTTAGCATTCGGCGCTGCTGTTGCCGAAGAACTGAGACGGCAGCGCACCTGTATCAGGGACGTCAGTCGGCCGCATCACCCGTCGTATCTGCTCCATCGACTGCAGGTCCGGACTAAGGCCGCCGTGCATGGTGAATATCTTCTCGTCAATAATCGCCGCGATGGGCAGGCAGTTGAAGCAGTCCGTAAACGTCTTCCACAGTTTTATGTTGTACCGCCGCTTGCCTTTGTTCGCCTTTCGTCAAAAAAAACATCTCGTCAAAGAAACAGGAACGCACATTCGTCGTAGAACCCGTATATCCTGTTAATGCACGCACACTCGTGGTTCCCTCGCAAAATAAAAAAGTTCTCGGGGTACTTGATCTTGTACGCCAGGAGCAAGCAAATAGTCTCGAGGGACTGCTTCCCGCGGTCGACATAGTCGCCCAGGAACAGGTAGTTCGCCTCGGGCGGGAAACCACCATATTCAAACAGCCGTAGAAGGTCGTAGTATTGTCCATGAATGTCCCCTGTATACCCAACGTCCGTGAGTGTACACCGAAAACCAAGGGTCACACGACGCACCACATATCTTGATCGGCGCCTCGAGCTCGAGCAAGATGGGCTGGTTGATGAATATCTCGCGCGCTTTGGTGCAGAGGTACTTGATTTCGTACTCTTGCAGCTGGACGGCCTTGCCGGGGCGATTGCCTCGAACTGGACGGCGTTGCCTTCAGTGCCTCGAAACAAAAGGGGGACGGTGGGCAGACCTTCGAGAAGTCTATCAATGACCGAGTCGAGGTCAATCTCTATCTCTGCCATGCGCAATTAGCCGGTAGTATCGAGGCCTGGGTTATAAAGCTGTAGACTGGTATGGGGTATCGAGATGAAGGGGAGCTCGGTGCTGTTGCGTGCGGGGTGTACTGCGAAATCGATAACGAGCGACAGCGAGCTGCGAGCTGGGGTATGCTGTGGGGAATGAGGCTGATGACTCGAGTGGACAAGATAAAGTCAATCGCACGGCCAAATATGGTCGACAGGCCCACGCGAAGTTTGATCTTATCCCGGTCCGCGTTCCCGAAGCCTAAAAGTCGTGCATTACAGTATGTACGAGCTAATTATCAAGTTGCTTATTTCTAGAAAACAACAGTGCAGCATAATGCGAGTGCAGGAGACGTGTATGGATCGATGTGCGCAGAAATAGTCCCAGTGGAATAACAAAAGAGTGTACATTAGACAAATTAGCTCGCGTCCGCCGTTGGGGGCTGTGCGCTAACACTAGTAGCATCGGCCGTGCCATTAGCAGCCCGGTTCCGTCGTCTCCTCCGCCTGCGCAAAAAAGAAAAAGTAACCAGTCGAGTCAGCATCGCGCAGCACAGGCATAAAGACCGCGCAACCCACCTGGGGAACAACGGCCCCTTGGGCATGATCCGTTCGTCCAGATCCAGCGCAATATTAGTCGCACAGTGGAAGCCCTACGTGGCCAAACCCAGTCGTTAGCCTTTCTTCTTCCTGGCCCCTCGTCCGAAGAATTAGAACGCACCTCGATCCAGTCCACGACATCCCCCACGTCGCGCGCCTGCAGTAAAAACTGCTCCCCCTCCAGGCGTACCCGAATAACATGCTTCCGCTTGACATAGTCGTTCCCCAGCCCGCTCTCCGCGTGCTGCAACGTATACGCGCGGATGAGATCCGCGGGGTCGGGCTCCGGCACGTCCGTCCCCGCCGCAGCCATCGCTTTAGTTAACTTGGTCTTCGAACTGCCACTGCTGCTGGGTGTCGCGGGAGTCCGCGCGCTGAGCAGACCCGAGCGCGAAGACGACGCAAGGCTGATGTTCGAGACGTTCGACCTCGAGGGCGCGAGCGGGACGCCCGTCGTGGGACTCGAGTTCCCACTTGCCCCAGGGCTCGAGTTTGAACTGAACGAAGGCCGAGGGATAGAGAGCGACGACCGCGACGTCGTCGGCGTCTTCGGCGGACCTTGCAAATCGCTCTTCGACCGCCCATGCGCCCGCGGCTTGAGAAGACTAAGCCCAAGATTCAACCGCGAGCGGTTCGCCTGCGTGTGGGTGCTCCCCTCGGGCGACGGTGGCGTACTCGACGCGGCAGACGATGACGCCCGACTGCGCGCCGACGACGTACTCGCCCTCGGCGGAACAACCACCTCCGTCGTCCCCTCGCTCTCGTCTGCTGCAACAGGCAGTCTTCCCTCCTCGCCCACAATCTTCCTCTCCTGTACCCCCGTCGGCTTGGCTGGCTTCGCCGGAACCGCGCTGAACACCGCCCCATCCCCCGCCCCCACAGCCCGCTCCCACCACCCCTCCCCCGCACACCGATACACCCGAAACGCCGTCCCCTCCAGCTCACACACCACCCTTCGCCACTTGCGGTCCTTCGCTTGCACCCCCGGCGCCGTAAACTCCATCTTCCGCGGCATCACCCCGCGCAGCAGTATGGCGTTGCTATACCCCGGCAGCGTCTCGCGCCCCTCGTCGTCGCGGGGCACGATGCGCGCCTGGGCGAGCGGGTGCGCGTTCACGGGGAGGAACGGCGAGCCGACAGGGGGGAGCGTGTACGGCGGCGGGGCGGCCATGATCTCGGGCATCGACCGGCGGCGCTTCAGCGTGCTCGTCCGCCCGATTCCACCATGCCCGTCGTACGCCGGCGCCTCCCCGCGCGGCGCGTCGTCCGCCTTGCCCTTGCCCTTCCCGTTGAGCTTCAGCCCGAGCGGCACGTCGTCGTCGTCGGGCGTGGACACGGTGTTGAGGATATCCACCATGCTGCGCGAGGCGTGCTTGTACATCCCGGGGCGCTCCCCAACAGGCGAAGGGAGCGGCGGCATCGGGATGCCGCGCACGGTAGGCGAGACGGGCATCCCCATCGGCGTCTGCAGCGGCTGGCGGGGCGTCTTCCCGTCCGAGGTCGGGGTCCTTACCGAGAAGTAATCCGGGTGCCACCCCGCCACGGTCGGCGTCCACCCGCCCATATTGCTGCTCTGCGACGGCTGTGCTTTGAGTGGCGGCGCACCCTCCCTCTCCTTCCCCTTCCCCTTCCCAATCCCCAATCCCCCAAACAGCCCCCCAAGATCCAACGACAACGGCATCGCATCGAGGCGGAGTGGCACGAACGGCGATTGCCCGCCCTGCGCGCGGTCGACGTCCATCGACTCCCCCCGCTCGCTCTCCCCACCATCTTCGTCCCGCCCGTCCTCATCCCGTCCATCCTCGTCCTCCTCTTCATCCTCATGCTCGTCCCCATCGTCCTCCTCCTCCCCGCCGCCCACACCCGCCCCCTCCATCGCCAGCGCCGGCATACTCCGCACCACCGCCCGACTCGTCTCCCTCGCATGGTTCCCAAAAATCACACTCGACCTCCTCTGCACACCATCCTGCGCCCCGCCCGCACCCCCCGCACCATGCACACCCTCGGCACGCGGCGACGTCGGCGCCGAAGTCACATTCGGCAGCCGCAGCACCGGGATCGCAAGCGGCGGCTGCCGCGTAATAATGCTCGGACTCAGCCGCGCGATGTCCCCCCCGTCCATCATGAACCCCGAGCCGCCGGGCGAGGCCGGGTTGAACGTCATGCTGAGCCGATTCATCGACATCGGGATGCTGGGCGGGCGGCGCGCGGGGAGCGTCCCCGTGCCGCGCGGCGAGGAGGGCGCGTAGGAGTAGCCCGAGGCGGAGGCTGTGCGCGCGCGGAGGTGTGCGTGCGGATTCGGGTTGGGGGTGTTGAACGCGGAGGGCGAGGGGGAGGAGTACGACGGCGAGATGGGGGAGCTGGGGCTGAATGCCGAGGCCGAGTTCGCGGAGGAAGAAGGGCGGAAAGTCGCGGCGGGGGCGAGCCCGTTGGGGCCCCACGGCGAGGGCGCACCACCGCCACTTGCGGCGCCGGCGACGGGGGCGTTCCGCACGGACGGGCCGAGTACGGATCCCCGCACAAGCACGGGAGCCACAGGAGGGATGACGAGCGGCGTGGTATTGAGCGGGGGGAGCGTCGCGGCGCGCAGGGGAGCACGTGGCGAGGGTGGCGGCTTCGTCGGTGTCGGCGTCAGCGTGGACGCAGCGTCCGGCGTCGGTATCGTTGCCTTCGGCGTCTGCATCGTATCCACCCTTTCTCTCTCCCTCTCCCTTCCACTCCCATCACCCATCGCTTCAGCAGTAGGCGTCCCCGCCTCCTCCTCCTCACTTGCCCTCCCCTCACCCCGTTCAAGTGCACCGTTTTCCTCCTCGCTCTCCCACTCCCTCGCAGTTGCAAACGAATCGACCGACGTCCCCGACGCGAACGACGCGATCGAGGAGCGGCGCGAGTCTTCGATCCCACTCCCACTTCCATTTGCATAGGGTGCAAGTAGGGTGAACGACGACGGGGGCGGCGAGAACGCGGAAGGCGGGGAGCGCGCTGGCGTCGGCGTAGACCGCAGCGTACTCGTACTCGAGCCGGCGCTGTGAGTCGAGCGGGTTGAAGTCGACGTCGATGGCGAAGTAGGCGAGCGCACCGAGGAAGGGGGGGATGTGGGCGCCGTCTCGCGCACAGGCGAGTGCGCGTGGGGATCCGCTGCGCGCGCGGCGCCGCGGGGGAGCGCGCTTCCACTTCCACTCGCACCACTACTGCTTAGGTTCCCACTCACACTCCCACTCGCACTGGCGCTGGCGCTGGCATTTTCGCGTTGGCTCCCGCTTCCACTTCCACTTCCACTTCCACTTGCGCTCGCGCTGCCAGCGTCCCGCCGTTCCCGCTCCCTCGCCATCGAAGTCGACTTGGCTCCAGGCGAAGACCCTGGAGCATATCCCGGCCACCCCGCATCCCCACCGAGATACCCCGGCGCCCCCGCGGGCGCGAAGCTGTCCTCCCGTGTCGGCGGTAACCCGCTCACCCCGCCCCCGCCTCCCCCGTCCTTTCCTCCGCCTCCAGGTCCACCCCGCCCCAACACCGGCACCCACATATCCTCGATGCCAGCGGAGGGCAGCCCCACGATCGTCGACGCGCCCGACGTCGCGGAAAAGGCGGAGCCGGAGCTGGAGCCGCCACTGGTGCCGGTGCGCGCGGTGGCGTACGAGTCTGTGCTGCCTGCGCTCGTGGTGCTGAGGGTGCTCGGGGTGGCATCGGCAGCGAGCCGCGGGGTGGTGGTATTATTACTATGATGCGAATGCGAATGCGGGTGCGGATGTGGATCTGGAGAGTGGGGAGGGAAAGACGCGTTCGACGGCGCGTTGGCTGCATCGGAGGTAGCCGTAGCCGTCGACGCATCGGAGCTACCACCCCCACCCCCACCCCCAGCATCGGCATCGGCATCAGCTCCAACCAACACCGCACTACTCGGCCGACTCCAGTTCCTCGCGTGCCCGTCGTGGTCCGAGAGGGTTTGCGAGCGCGCGCGGCGCAGGGGCGGCGGCGCTCCCATCGCCCCGCTAGAACCACCACTACTCGCGCTTCCCCCGCCCCTGGCTCCACCGCCACCTCCACTTGTCCCGCGAGAATGTGCGGCCCCGGGGGTGGTAGATGCGTTAGCCTGTGTTGGCGGGGGAAATGAATTCGCATTCACAGTGGCGGTAGAGCTGGAGCTGGAGCTGGATGACGCATTGGCATTGGCATCAGCCTGTAGTGGTGGCGAGGTAGATGAATTTCCGCCCCGGGGTCGTAGAGCGGGCGGGTGCGCTTGCGGCGAATTAAAATGAGGAAACGGCTGCCCAGATGCGGCGGAGGCGAGGGGCGAGGCGGAAGTGGAAATGGGCGTCGCGGGGGTGAGGTTGAGCGTTATCGGGCCAACGGGTGTGAGTGTCAGTGGCGCATTAGCGGAATTAGTGGTGCTATTTGTTGGTGAAGTCAAGCTTGATGAATTTGGTGTTGGCGGCAGAGGCGGCGGGACGCGTGACGGGTGCGGGGGTCTCGCTGCCGTCTGGGCTACTGCCGGCGCTACAAAGAACCAACCAAGCAAATGGATCAAAAACAGCAAATGAGTGTGCACGGATAAATGGCACGCACCAGCAGCAGCGCCCACATTCCGTCGTTGTTGTCGTTCACTCCCCTCGCTCCGCGCGGGACTCGCGCTCCCATCGCTCTCCGCCGCGTCCTCCAGATGCGAGAGTTGGCCGAGCCCGAGCATGGGCTGGGACATGTAGGGCTTGGCCAAGATGGCGGCGCCGTCCATGGAGTATGTGCCGCGCATGTACGGGCTGCATGTCGTGCGCCATTCAATTTAGTTAGCTAGTTAATCAGTCAAGCGAGGTGGGTGCAAGGACGCACGAGTTGCCCACGTTATTCGCATCGTTCGGTGCGCGACTTGTGAACTTTGCGGAGACCTTGTGGAAGAGCTTG
The DNA here is from genome assembly GCA_029233265.1 of Mycena alexandri. Taxonomy (NCBI): domain Eukaryota; kingdom Fungi; phylum Basidiomycota; class Agaricomycetes; order Agaricales; family Mycenaceae; genus Mycena; species Mycena alexandri. The sequence goes on along the minus strand of JARJCM010000103.1, from coordinate 97,483 downwards.
CTCGCTCGGACCTATTTGAATCGCATTCATTCATAGGATAGACAGAGGACCTTGGCCAGGAGACTAACATGAAAGGCGGACTGGGTGGGCCGTATCTGCATGACAGAGTGCGCGCGGGGGCGTTCGCGGGAGTCCATCTTGGGTTGCAGTTCCAGTTAAATCCAAGTAAAGACCAGGTCCAAGTAAAGTCCAAGGCCAAGTAAAGTCCAAAGCCAATCCCGAGTACCGCAGAGGCCTTGACCTTTGTTGTGGCCAGGCGCGCTGTTGATGTTTTATTGTAATTCGATCGAGGGCAGGATTTTCAGGGGCCTTTTGGGATATTGCGATTGCAGTTGCGACGAGCCTTAAGCCTTGGAGGGTATACTACGCGAATGCGGGCTGTGGAGAGAGGCTGATGACACATCGGTATTCCACGTGGGAAATACGGTCGCACACGGCGCCTCTTCTTTTCTAATTCCATCCTATGCATTTACTTATAGACCTGCTGATCTGTGCGTTTGGGGAGATACAATGGCCTTCAGCCTTCCTGCTTGACGAATTGGTACTACTACAACCTCAACCTCGTTCCAAGTTTCCAGCCAAAACATCCAGCTCGCTTCAATCTCACTCCTCCGCCAACTTGAACAAAAAAACGCGACCCTGCGACACAAATTTAAACTCCTCGAGGCGTCCCGTTCACCTTGAATTCAAATGACGACATCCCCTCGTCGCCGTCCATCGCCTATTTCCGTCTATTTCCGTTCCATATCGCGTCTCCGCCCAATTGCAACAACCCCGAACAGTGCACCCGCTTCCACGATCGGCGTCGTCGATCATTCGAAACTTTTTTTTTCGTGTGCGTCGGTTGCTGTTGCTCGACGCGACGCGCTCCACAAGACCTCGACCTCGATCGTGTTTGCGTCTTTGCTTTCTCGACTCTCCTTCTTGTCCGATCTGGCATCGAAGTCTGCAAGTTGCTGCGCACAACGCTCCACAACCCACACCTTGCAAACCAAAAACCCCGCTTCTGGTCAAGGTTGCCTGCAGGCTGGCAGCTGCTGGCGTTCCGGCTTCCATTCTTGTCTACCGACGTCGCGCCTATAGCATTCCGCGCACCCGTGACCGCTCCCTACTCCACCTTCTTGTTCAAGTGCTGCGGTCGATCCATTTTTGGGACTGAAACGTGTCAATGGGCTCCAAACATGTCTTCTTTCTGGGTTTATTTTCGTCTCCAACCCAAGTTCGCAAAGAAAATAAATGCTGTTTGGACCATTTTCTACGCGCAAACCGTGGGATAAACGTAGCTTATTTTCCTGACCTAAACACTCACTCAAAATCCTTTTGTGTTTGCCATTTCTTTTGCCCAGAAAAATTGTTCCTTTTGAGGCCCAAACAGCAAGAGAATAATGTGCACCAAGAAAGCAAACATATGCCATTTTTCAGGGCATTTCAGGGTTTGAACAGTTGCAATTTCGGTCTGAATTTTGGCGGTCAAAAGGGATCCAAAAACTTACCATGTTAGGTCCACTTTTGGGTGGGTTGATAAAATAGAGGCAAACCGAAGACATGTTTGGAGGCCATGTTTCAAAGTCCATTGGTCGCAGGAGTGTTGCCTTGCCTTGTTTGACATTTACAGCTGAACTTGACCCCTCTGAGTCCACCTTTGAACCACGCACGCCCGCAAACCCGCATTCCATGCAACCCACCTACGCGCCGAACCAACCAACTCTCATAGAAACGGACAACCAGTGCTAAGGAAGGAATGAAGACACATCAACGACTCTGTCGCAGGTACAACAAAGTACATAACTACTCGCCACTCTCCCGCCTGCTGGACTCGCGGCAAGGGCGGGCTGCAGATGTCTGGCTTCATACGTCTCCGTTCGAACGAAAAGCTTGAAAAGAAAGAAAGAAAGGAGAAGAAAATCGGCAACTCCTCGCGCGTCTAGTAAACGTTGTTCTTCCATCACGCGCGCGCAAAAAAAAAATCGTTATATATTGAGCGTGGATGTGTCATGTCTTCTTCGAAGCTCCGCACCGGAGGTCGATGAACGAACATATTCGGAGGTCTTGCCAACTTTGATCAACAGATATGAGCGGGCGCACGATTGACCTTGCGGCACCAGTTTTATGCGCGTGTTGCTTCTACGTCTACGTCTTCACCCCCCATTCACGTATGTACGGCCCGGGAGGCCGAGTCGTAATCCATTCTGAACCCCCGAGTGTATTCTGTCGCTTGAAATTTGCCTATCTGAGTGTTTTCATCAATATTAAGATATCTGTCATTCTTCCAATCTCGCGCTCGCAACTGGGGTGAATATCTTCACGATTGCTTGAGCAGGAGGCATTTTTAACCGTGGGAAAATGGGTCCCCAAACGCGATTGTTGTGGAATATCAAGTCAAAAGCCTCAGGATCTTTCAACCAAGAGAGGATCTCACTAATATTGCGCCCAAATGATACTCCTTGCCCGTTGACACGTTAAAAAAATAAATCCGCGAATCCAACCAGCGCGGGAAGACAACGTCAACCTCGGTGCGATTTAACGCTAATACTCCCCAACTGCAGCAAAAAAAAAAAACTTAACCTTCAGTCACACGGCTTACTTTTTTCACGCAACTTGGTCGCTTACTTGAATTAATATATACAAAGCCGAGGTTGAACATGCCGTGCCGGCCGATGCTGCCGAGTGATGACCAGAGCGCATTTGTGATTGCCGAACGCGGACCGGATAATAGAAGCATTCCGGCACTCCGACCAAACCCGGGCCTGAAGTCCGTGAGGTTTTTGGAGGCCATCCTTCGCTGGGTCATGGACCCCAACCAGAACACGCCCGAACCCCGCCCTCTGTCCATAAGAACACTTGTCTCTAACAGAACGCGGGTGCTCGCGAGCTATCCCATCGAAAGCCAGAAGCGATGGAAAATCTCTCGGCGTCCTCCTTCATTAATCGCACGCCTCTTTCCCATTCGCCGGTACGACACCGCGGTTGCTTGCCTCTACCGCATATATGGATTTGCAGTCCTGCACCACAATATTCGATTTCGCAACGAGATCGAGTACTTCTGTCACCGCCCATCGCCGCAGCGCTTCCGGACCCATGCGATTTTGAATCTTGTGTGCCTCATTCCAAGAGGTGGGCGGCCGAAAGAGCCGAGATATCATGCACAGCTTCGGACTCCTGCGGAACTCGGTCCGAGCCCGATTTGGATTTCTGAACCGCTCTTGATTCAACTTTCGTGTAGCCGTCTCAGTTCTTGATAGTTTTTTTGGCCGTAAACTTGGACCCCCCCATAAGTGTATACTCTGAAGAGGTTTATCTCTTCACATTGTGTACAAGGTGGTGAGTTTGGGTGTCGCAGGCAAATTGATCGTTTCCGGAGTTCGGGACCTGGTCCGAGGTTGACGTCATTCCTACGAAGTGCGACTTTCCTCAACTCGCCGACGCGGGCGAGCGAGCCCAAAGCGAGCCCGCCCTGGGCCCGCCATGTATGGGAATTATGCGGAGTTTACACTACGGGCGTCGTCTTTATTCTTGGGTTCAATGCACCACCGCTGCCTTTGTTCCACTTAGTGGTTCAGTCTCATTTTTCGTGCATTTTTCTGATTGTTTGCCAAATGTGAAGCCGAAGATGTGAGCAAGAGAGCCAGAGAGTTGGCAAGAGATTCGGCGAGCACAGAGGTACAACGCTACATGTACATGAGCTGCTAAACCTACGCTCGGAAATCGGTCCGCGGGCCTTCGGAGCGATCAACCGGTCGCGTGGACCCCCCCCCCCCCCCCCCAGCCAAGGTTTCTGAGCATGATATCATCATTTTTCTATCCGCCCACCTCTTGCCTCATTCACTGCGCGGATCGAGATAGGGCTTCTCTGGGCTTCCGCGCGATGCACCGGCATATGTCACGAACTTCGATGAACTGCGCGCGCGTCCGAAGAATTGGGAGACGCCCTCGCCATGGGCCGAAAAGACTCCTCCGTTGGATCAACCCCTACGCATCGACGCCCGAGAAGGCGATCCCGGGCTCAACAGCCACCTGAAAGAAATGGAGATCACCATGAAGGCACCTCATTATCTTTTCGCGTAGTTTCCGGCAGCTTTGTGCTGTGCCAGATATAATTTTCCTTCTTGCTTTCGAATTAAATGTACGGTGGTTGAATCACACGACAGTTTAGCCTAGTTTGAATTTCATGAACCTGCCTTCCGGAACGCGGTCGGTGAGGTTTTCGAGGATTCCGTCTAATCATTGTATAAAACGATATCATAGTGTCATCGTTAAATTCAAAAACAGAACGTTAGTTCTTTTTTGCTCTAGATGTCCAAGAATGTCCGCCAAAAACGTGACCAGTTGCCCTACGTCATCTTTGATACCATCATTCAGCCCCTATGTTCGGCACAAAAATCCAAAGAAATCTACTACGTCTTGGTTTGCATTTTGCAATTCCCCTGCTGTATTGTCTCAAAGAGATCTAGGAGGAACTCGAGTCTTTATGTCAAAAGACCATCATTTGAATCATTCAGCATGTCGCCTCGCACCCGTCCAGTGGAGAGCTTTGGATCTGTTGGGATCATTTGTCTCTAGAGACAGCTAGAGACTCCGCGTAAAGTCCGCGCAGAATTGATGTGAGAGCTTCGGGTAGAATTTAAAGAGATGGGAGAATTTCAGGTAGAAAATATTTCATAATAGGAGTGACCTGGTTCGTCTTGACGCGTCGCGCGCATTACGCGTTGACGCGTCGAAAGCTTAATGCACGCGACACGTCGGGATGCCCTCTCTCATGGACTTGCAGCAGATCCTCGAAGAGGTAAATGAGTGTACATGAAGGAGAACCAGTGCGGCGGAGAATGTAAGTAATGCTTTTTCTTGAGTCCGAATCTTGCAATAATTTGAACACCTTGAGCTCGGGAGTGGGCGGCTTTTACAGAGACAATTGGAGCATATGTCAAGAGTGAGGCAATATCAAAGATGTTTTAGACTCAATAGCCTGGCAATGTTGAATATTTCTGACGGCATGAATAGTCATTTGCAAAAGGAATATTGCCTCATCAGCAAACCCTGTTTTTTGCCCTAGTTGCCCATAGTTGCCATAGTTCGCCCCCGAACTACATAGAACTACATAGTTGAGGCTCAACTACATAGCACTATGTAGTTTGGGCCCAACTATGTACAACTACACAGTTCGGGGCCAAACTAGGTAGTTCGGGCCCAACTATGGAGAACTACATAGTTGAGCCCCAACTACATAGTTCCAGCCGAACTGCATAGAACTGTATAGTTGAGCCCCAACTATGTATTTGGGACTTAGCCGCGCTTGGATTGTGCTCCTACTACTAGTTAATTTGAAACTGATGGAATTCAATAGTACTACAACAGAAATGCTATGAACGAAAAGGCACCAACTCCCAATTCACCGAACTCACGTGGCGACTGTATCACCACAATCCCTTCGCATACATGGGACGCTGTTCGGAAATCGGATGCAGTGCCCTGCGGAAGGTGGCCGAAGCTATATGGGGGAGTGAGACGACGACGACGAGGGTGATGAAGCGAACTCGTCCTTTTCTTTGATGTTGATCCAAACCCAGCCGAGTCGTTCCGGCTTTTTGGATTTGCCCAATCTGCGCGCAAACTTGGGGAGGCTGTGCATTGAGCGGATAGAGAGGTTGCGCGTGCGGGGAGTGCCCGCCGGCGTGGGCGTCTGTGAGCACTGGGGCGGAGGTGTTGCGGGCAGCATCTGCGAACGTTGGGGCTCGGGCCTTGCCAATGCGGGCAAGCGCACGTTGTAGCTGTAGTTCCGTTCAAGAACATCAGATGGCGAGGCGGGTTTGGGAGGCGGCCAGCGTTTGTGGAGGCGCCAGTTGGGTGTGGGTGCGGGTGACTGCCCCGTGAAGAAAATACCTGTGGGCGACAGCCGCGTCAATAAACATCCGGAGATGGCTGGGACGATACTGACTAGCGTAGCCCGGTGTGTTGGGTGCCTCGAGGGCGCACCAGTTAGCCGACTCGTCGTCGGACATCTGGTTCTCAGCGTTGATATAGTTGGAAGTGGAGGTGGTGGTTACCGAAAATGCGGAGGACTGTTCTATAGTTAAGTCACAGAAGCATAGAGTGACTGGCAATATGCACCATATTGCCCTTGTTCTCCCTGCCCATGCCGTCGGACGGTTCGCTTTCGAAAAAGCCCTCGTCACTGAAGTCGTCGCTGATTCCTCCTTCATGTATTTGAGCCACGCCTGGGCAAACGACGTTCGCGGATCGAATGCAAAGTCGCCATCCAGATCCCTGGAAGCAAGACGCGAAGTGATTCACGTTGTGGGCCTTCTTGAGCATGGAGCCCCGCAGGTACACGTCGAGGCCATCGAGCATAGAGGACGTCTGCGTGCGGCCGCACGTAGGGCGATCAGGAAAGAACTTGGACTCGGCGAATGGTCTTGGCGGAAGAATTGGGAGGTGCCGGTGTATTCGGACGGGGGTATAGCGGAAGTGCCTATGGTCAAGACCTGTGAGAGGTGTCGAAGGCGCCGGAGGGAGTTTGGTACAGATCGAAGAACCGAGTATCTGGGCGTCAGTCGAGCCAGAGTTACATCAGTCCAGCGCGATTGAAATCACAATGCGCATCACATCAGTCATGTGATCAAACCGAACCATCGCCTCTTTCTTCTTCCTTCCACCGTGACCAACTCGCCGCCGCCGTTGTCAAGTCTCACCGGTGCACCTCGCACGTCACTCACAACGCCATTGCGCGCTCAAGCTCAGACCCCAGCGCTCCCTTACACCTATCGACTGCGGGATTCCACCAGCATTGCGTTCATCACGCCGACACCACCCACGACGCTCCCCATCGAGTTTGGCGGCTCCAGCGCGCGCCGCAACACGCCGGCTGCGTGAGTATTACTCCTCGTATCTCCGCGCGCTCATCCGCCTTCCCACTCAGTTGCACGCGGCGCCTTCACATCTAGAAAGAAACGGATTCAGTGTTGCAGAAAAAGGTGCGTACGCTGGTAATAGAGCTCGTTGCGCTTTCTCAACACTTGTTTACCGCTGCCCTCGCGTGTCCGTGGTTGCTGCGTCTACTTTCTCTACCCCAACCCCCACCTCGCTGTTCAATGCCGTCCCCACCGCCGCCTCGCGCCCACCGCGGCAGCCTCAACTCCGACATCCGGTACCTCCTGACATGAGACGCACCCGCGCATGTCCAAGCTGCTGTTGCGGAGACGCCAGCGCGCGCGAGTCCAATGCGTCGCACGATGTCCAACACGCGCGTGACAAGTCCGCGGGACGTAGCAGCCGCTCAGACCGTATTATAGATAATGTTATACGTAGTTTCATTCCGCAATATACGATATTTGAACATCTGCTTGTGTGGGCGTGCGTGATAGGGCGACTATGGTTGAACTATAGGTAAACTAGGGTTGAACTATGGGTAAACTATGGTGGAACTATGGTTGAACTATGTAGCACTACATAGTTGGGGGCCGAACTATGTAGAACCGGCCAAACTATGTAGCTCTATGTAGATGGTACCCTTGCTATGGCAACTATGGCAACTACACTGACTATGTGAACTACCTAGCGCTACCTAGTTGGACCAGGTTTTGCTGATGCTGGGTTCAACCATTAGATTTAACGAAACGGTTTGGATTAGTGCTTTGAGGCAGGAGGCCAGCGCAATTGAACCGAGCCCGAGACATCGAAGCGCAAACATAAGCTTAAAGCCTTGAAGCCACACGGCGCGGGCTGTGACACTAGTCACGTCAGAGGGCAGAGAAAAACCGAAAGAGAGATCTTGAGCTTGGAATACTATTCCAGGCAATTGAACATTGTGCACACCAAATGTAGAACTGAGCCACGGACAAGCTTGATGCATCAAACTTTGATTCAAAGCACCTCCAACGTTTGGCGGCTCTACGCGAGTTCGAGTAACGGTGTCTACCCGAAATTCTCTGGAGAATTCTCTGCCCCAACGGATTCAAACTTTTGCTGTCCAGTACCGCTGGCAAGATGAAACAAGTCGACTCATTACAAGGTGAAATGGGTACTAAATACCCACGGCTCAGGCTCCACCTAAAGCACTTTGCGTTGAGATGCTGAATGCGCCGAAAGTTGAAACTTATAACTTATTAGTGATTTCTTTTGAAAACAAAAACGGCGCGGCACCGTGACGGAACAGATTTTTGAAACTACATACTCCGAGTCAATACCGAGTTCTGTTTTGCCCCGCCGCTTGCCGGCCACTACCAATCATAAAAATCATAATGCTCGTCAACAGATCGCCCCCGTCACGGTATCAGCGTGAGATTGGGGCAGGGTAAGAGCAAACTGTCTGCCGTTAGCTTCCGCCAAATTCATGAATCGATATCGAGCATACCGTTCCGCTATCAGTTCGAGCCTCTTGAATATATATGTCTGTTTTGTGAGCCAGGGCTCGAAGACTGGCACGAGAATTGAGGCTGGTTGGTGTAAGTAACAGGCATTGCGAGCAGGGTTGACTTGAACGATTACCTTGCAAGCAGAGAATTGGAGTACACTGGGAGTCGGTCAGTCTTTCAGCGGCTTGGGAGGATAGAGAGACATACATCGTGCCGCCACGACGAAGAACGCGATCCAGATATCTTTGAGGAAACATCAGTCGCCGGCTATATTCATCGATACGAGGCCACACAATTTGTTTTCATGGTCACGAACTGCCGAGAACGGATGAATGACTTGAAGACAAGGAAAGCGAACGAAGACATACGCAGATCAAAGTTAACAATCCGGCAGCACTGCACCGAACTCAGCATGGGCGCCATGATATTCTGCTGTCGGCCTTACCTAGTAACGGCACCCGTTTCTGAGCGGTATTTGCGTAAATTTGGAGGGAAAAAAAGGTGAGTTGAAAAACCAACCCATAGTCCAAGCGACAAGCTTGTCAACGAGAGCCACGGTTCTGGAGAAATTAGTCGTCAGCCGAAACATAAACACAGCGGCAGAGTACAGCGCACCGTCGATCGCCTTCCGGACGACGTCGAGAGAGCCAATAGACCAGGGTCCCGGCGATTATTAAATCGTTCCCTGCAGCGACGGACCAGAGGGAATTCAGGAGCCATGCCCATTCTACCTCATAGTCCGGAATGGTCTTGGTGCGGAAGCCGTAGACGCAGCCCATGATGGAGCCCAGCAGCCGGCAGAAAGACAAGAACCAACTCAGGCAGGGGATATACAAGCTGTTGGATACGGCGTATATCCGATAGGCAAAGAATACTTGGACTTGGGGGGCGAAATGAGCAGGAGAAAGTGGCACAGGGAGGAGTAGCCCACCGCATGCGCCCACGATGCCGGAGAATATTACCGCTGTGGCCAACGACTGTGGTATGAGGAGGAGACGCTCAGGATGGCCGTAATCAGAGACCGTCATTGTATACAGAGTGTCGCCAATGCAAATGGCGTGGGCCATTTCGCAGGCCCTGGAAAACATCGGACATGCGAAAGGAACAGGTATGACTGGCGACATACCATACGAACGCAACCTTCATGATATTCAGCTCAGCAGACGATATCTGCAGGAAATGCTCACCAGGAATTTAACTTTGTAGGAATCGAGCGGGAAACGGGTGTAATAAATGTAGACCTGCGTCGTAGTGACACCAAACAGGATAAAGGATGCGAGGACGCCGAGTTCGTAGGCACCTATGTACAGAGTAGTAAATACTGGTTGCTGGAGGTCGTAAATTGGCAACGCCTTACCGAGGGTAGTATGAGAGTTGAATGAAGCCATGGGAAGGAAGTAAGCCGTGGAGACTCGCTGGTATGCTATCTATATCGATATTCTGGGCCGACGTCTGTCCATCATGTTCTTTGGGCGGTCAGCTGGGTCCACCTTTTCTGCCTTGGGGCCCTGTTATATTTATCGAGACGCCGCAACTGCCTCGCGCTATCTCGAGTGTGTTTAATGAATCCTTGAGCTGGATTCAACGACTGAATTTTTGGTGCAAGGTTCGACAGATGCGTTGTTCTCGCTTCCATCCCTTAGCTCAGTCGTATCTTGATATCCTATTCTTGGGGCAGATATCTGAAGATGAATCAAAATCAAACAAAAACAAAAAAGTTCGTCGAGCCGATGTGTACCTTGTACGTTGCGGAACGCAGCGCTTCACCGGCGAGTAGATGATATCAGCGCAAAAAGAACATTGGCATACCTATTTCAGCACAGGGGCAGAGGTGGTAATGCGGGACGGCGTCACGGCGAACATTGTCTTGGAGCGGTAGAAGCAAGGTAGAAGTCTAATCTCCAATCTCAATTAAAAGCAACCGAGACAACTCAGCCTTCAACTGTTAATCATCTCCGTCAAGTTTCCCTCCGCACTGCTCGTGGGGGGCGCTCCGGGCACCGTGCGTGTCTTCGTGGAAGTGGTTCGAAATGGAAGTGCGGACTCGGTCGGGCCGGTGTGGGGAAGAAAAATGGGTTTACATAAGCTTGCCCAATTGGGAATGTCACCCCTATCTAAAACATTCCTGGTCCTGGCCCAGGAATCCTGGGCGACACCGAAATGATACCACAAAACTCAAGACAAAGTGAGCGGGGTGACTCACCACCCCTATATATTACGATTTGACAAATCAAGTTGTAAGGCTGAACTAGTACTTGAAGATCATGAACGCGCGATTCGCGGCGCTCGAACGGGCGGCTTGAAAGGTTGACCAGCGCCTTGCCGACGACGAGAGGAGGTACGCCAATAACGAGAAGAGGCACGAGGAGCAGAGGAGAGTTGATATTCTGATGCTGAAGGCATGCTTCGAGCATGCCATTCACACGACGATTCGGGAGGAGGAAGTCCAGGTCGTGGAGGGGATACTTCGAGGTAGGCTGTCCACTACTCACATTCATATTATTCGTCAGCTCAGTCTCCTTTCCGACAGCATACAATGACCGCATCTTCGACCTCGGGCGCACAGAGGGCCTAATACCCGAAGCGGAGGATGAATGGGGTGGAGGACAGTAAGTATTAGACGATGATTTTCGTAAAACAAGACTTGACGAGTGCAATTTTTCAGCTGCTGGATTACAACCCCGAACTCGAGTCCGACGATCCCGGCGCACCACTCGTCGAGCAGGCGTTCTACGCGGCCGTAGGACTGTTGACGGAGGAGGAATGGGCCCGGCGTTGTCGGCTGCAAGCGCAGCGCCAGACGCTCGGTGCACCGGAGAAGTTGAGGAGGAGCACGGGGCAGCATCGATTGCACCGAGACATCGAGAGACGTTTATTAGGTTGTTGGACTCGAAGCCGCGGCGGATGAGGACGAAGAACGAGGGTGATGAGTTGAGTGATTTGCGGATTTGATTATGTTGGACGATGGGGAGTATTGCAACGCGCAGAAGGCGTTGTTGGCGCAGTTGGACGAGAATCTGGAGAAGCTGGAGCGAGAGGAGGGAGCGCGTACTTAGGGCGGCGAAACGAACGACGACACAAAGACGCAAACAGATGAGGGCGCTCAAAAACCCGGTTGCTTGAATGGTGAGCGAGCTTGGGCAAGGGCTTGTGTTGGCGTCGGGGAAGGAGATCAGCGCGTCTGCCGGCGGGTACACGTAAGCGATGCGGGTGCCTCGAGTCAGAACGCGGGCTTACGTGAGGCTGTGCTCTTCACTCCTTTCCCTCAAACCACCACCATCCGCTGCGCACTCGCTTGCCCAGCTGTCCCTGGCCCAGCAGATAATCTCTGAGGCATCTGTGAGTCCACTTTCTGCATTCTCTCGTCGTTGTATTGGTGCTACGTCCGTGTGTCGTGTGGCAGCCCATAAAGCATGTACCGCACACAACAAGCGCCACTCTCGTGGCCGCAAGCGTCGTCTGCGCAATCGTATCAGCCATTGGCAAGCCCACAGTGGCTCACTTCCCCCATGCTCTCCTCCACCGCCAGCGACGACTTCGATCCCGACATTTTTGACCATCCCCCACTGACCTTGGCTGACAGACACAGGCCGCCCACGTTGCCGCCTTCCCCAGCCATCCCATTTGACACTCCACCAAGCGCCGCGATTCCCGTCCCATCTTACAACCACCACTCTACACAGCGCCAAGATGTTCGCTCAGTGCTGAACTCGTCGGCCTCTTTCAAACCCCCGTCACCGGCACCTCGCTTCAATGCCTTCCCCCTTGAAAGTCCTCTTTCAAGCTTCCCAGCTTCCAACAATGTCCCCATAAATTCAGTTAACACCCGTCCTCGGACACCCCCGGTTTTTCCGTCCACCAGCGACCTCGCAGCACACTATGGCCTCCCCCAGAACTTCCCCCCTCCACCTCGTCCAGTCCATCGTCACTCTTCTGTCCAGAAACCAGCCCCAAAACAGCCGTCCTCAGTGTTCGACTTTGATTCCATCCGTAATAATTATTTGACCATGTTGTCACAAAACCCATCCGATAACGAACCCGCGGCCGCGGATGCGGCCACCATTGCACCGGTCCCCGTGGCCGGTGCAGCAGACCCCATGCAGGCGATCCAGGACCTGCTAGGTAATGCGCCGCCCCTTTCCCGCCGTCTCGATTTCGCTGACCAACCTGCGCTGCACACAGCCTCCCCCGAGTTCCAGAACATGGACAGCTTCGACTTTGACCCCACGTCGCCGCTGTTCTCCGACACCGCTTCCCCGCTGTTCAACGACGAGGCGTCGTTCGATGTCGACGCGTACCTCACCTCGCCCGGTGAGACGCCGTACGACGACTTTGCCACCAGCCCGGCCGAGGACAGTCCGTTCAGCGATTTTCTCACTACGCCCGTCATGCCCATGACCGATGACTCGGACATGCTGACGGGCCCCCTCATTGAAGGTGACGGGTACGGCGGCGACCTCTTCGGCGGGCTGTCCACCTACACGTACGAGGCGCCCGCAGCACCCAAGCTGCCGTCGACGGAGCAGCTTTACACCATCTCCCCCGGGACGCCCGCGCTCGACTCGATCGACCCGAGTAACACCGTCTTTTCCGCGAAATCCAGACCCGCCTCCGCTGCCCCCATAGCGGAGGCGTCGCCCTCGAGCGCCCCGACGACACGGCGGCGCGCGACGGCGACAGGCACGCGCAAGAACCTCAAGCCCGAGACGCTCATCCCTCTCGAAGCGCCGACGCAGAAGCGCACGTACGTCACGCCCTCGGCGACATCGCGCAAGGCCGTGCCCGCGCTCTTTGCGCAGAAGAAGCGCGCGCACTCGGTTGCGTTTGCGGGCGCGGACGACAACGACGAGGCGGAGCTGGGGGTGCTGTCGCCCACCGCGAGCGAGGCGGAGACGATCGAGTACAAGCGAAGGCAGAATACGCTTGCGGCGCGGAAAAGCCGGAAGCGCAAGTTGGAGCACCAGCAGATGTTGGAGGATGAGGTTGTTGTGCTCAAGGGTGAGGTGGAGAAGTGGAAGACGAGGGCGCTGCTTGGGCAGGATATGTTGAGGGCGAATGGGGTGCCGGTTCAGCCCTTTGAGGACTGACCGACCGCATCCGTCCTCGTCACATCGTCAATCGCCGTCCCCGCTGTCGTCTTCCTCTCTATGTCCCGCATCCCATCCTATCCCATCCCTTCAAGACTACATTCATCCCCAACTAAATCAGCGAGGCTCTGGTTCGCACGCCTCCCTCCCTCCCCTTCCCTTCGGCGTCTCGTGTATCACTATCATATCATATCATATCTGTACCCCCCACCACCAAAACCACCACTTGTTTGAGCGCCGTCGTACCCCTTCCCCCATGTCTCGTGTTACTCTTTCCCTATGTTGTGTCCACCCTTTCTTTCCCCTTACTATGTGTTATCTCGTCACACGTATCTCATCGATATATCTCTCGAGTCTTGTTTACTTACGATACTCGTACCCAAAAGCTTTATAGTATTCCTCATTATATACCTCGCTCCAGATCCAGATCCAGATCCTTGCTTCCAGGACGAAATTTAGTCGGTAGTGTAGTGTAGACTAGCTATAGCCGATTCGCATCGAGTGAATGAAATAGATGCGGCGACGGTTGGCGCGTACTTGTATGGATGTGTGGGGGAAGCTTAAGGAAATGGAGCTGGATTTGAGGTTCGTGAGTATGAATCACAACAGGAGGATGGGAGCCCCGATTTGGCGATGGTGGATTTTGTCTCGAACCGCGTTATGAAACCCCAACTTCTGTGCGCTTCATCCATACTTAGCCAGATTCTTGAAGGCTGCCGCAAGGAACTCTAGCGACTGACAGAAAATTGCATCGAATCACTTGCCTTGATGTCACTGCTCAGCGCTCAGCGCTCAGCCTTCCGCTTTTGAACTTTTCACAACTAGTCCGAGCCAATCCTCTACTCGCTTGGTGCGCCTCATACTCATACTCATGGTGCCCGCCGCTTTTTACCTGGGTCCCTGGCGCGGCACAATTGATACTGTTCACATGCCTCGTCTCTGCCCTAGCTTTCCCGCGCGTCTCACCTCTACTCTCCCTTTCCCCTGCTTCTCACTGGTCCCCTGCACAACATCCTTGACTCTTGTGAATTACGCCGCTAATTTCGCGATTTGTATCTCCACGCTTCCCGGCTACTCACCAAGGTATCCCAGGACTCGATGCCGGTCGCGAAATCTTCCCTGCCCGCGCTTCCTTGAACCTGGTATATAAATCTGTTTCCGCACATCTGCCTCAGCCGTTCCCGACTGGCCATGCTCTCCCTGCTTTCCCTCCTGCTGGCTCTCGGCGCCGCCGCCGCCGCGCAACGCACCATCCAATGGACCTTCGTGCAAAACGGCACCTCGGGCGTCATCCCCGTTGAGCTCATCACCCTCTCCCCCACCCTCATGCTCATGTACGACCGCGCCGACGGCAACCCGCTCCTCCTCCCCAACGGCGCCAAAGCTTGGGCCGCCCTCTGGGACCTCACCACCAACACGCCCACGCCCCTCGACACCATCACCGACACCTTCTGCGCCGGCGGCGCCTTTATCAGCAACGGCACCCTCGTCTCCGTCGCCGGCCAGCCGCTCGAGAATCCGGCGCAGCCCCCCGCCGACGGGCGCATGGGCATCCGCCTGTTTGGGCCCTGTACGTCGCCGACGGGCGTGGGCGCGGGGTGCACGGTGTTCGAGGACCCGGCGCAGATTCATTTGGCAGTGACGAGGTGGTATCCGACGGGGCTGCGCATTCCGGATGGGAGTCTCATGATTATTGGGGGGAGTAATACGAATACGTTTTACAACACGGGTGAGCTGGCGGAGAATAGCATTGAGTTCTTCCCCAGCCCGCCAGGCGAGGAGGGCACCGTGCGGCCGAGCCAGTTTCTGCTCGATGCGGAGCCGGTGAATATGTTCCCCAGGTTAGTGTGGTGTTGCCCGGTAATTCGAATTATCATTGAAACCCCTTCAGATCCTTCGTCCTTCCCTCCGGGCATGTCTTCGTCATCGCCAACAATATCTCCATGATATACGACATCGCCACCAACACGGAGACCCGCCTCCCGCCCATCCCCAACGGCGTGCGCATCGCCAACCCCTTCGATGGCACCGCACAGCTGCTCCCCCTCTCCGCCCCGCTATACGAGCCCACCGTCCTTGTGTGCGGCGGCTCTGCCACGGACGATAGTCGTCCCACGTCCAATCTCACTACCCAGGACCCCGCGACGGATCAGTGCTCGCGCATCACGCTCACGGCGGCGGGCGTGAAGGCCGGGTGGACCGTGGAGCGGATGCCGGAGACGCGGATATTGACGGAGAGCGTGATGTTGCCCACGGGAGATGTGTTGTTGATTAACGGGGCGCACACGGGGTGGGGTTTTTTCATCGACGAAATAAAGGCAACAACTAACTCGGACTTTATAGATATTCAGGCTACCCGAGCGTCAGCGACGCGAACCTCACGCTGTCGAACGCGGCCAATCCCGCGCTACGGCCCATCCTCTACAGGACTGCCCTCCCTGCCGGACAGCGAATCACGCAGGATGGCTTGCCGAGCAGCGCGATTCCGCGCATGTATCACTCGTCGGCGTCCCTCATGGGCAATGGGTGCGTCAAGTCCAACTACCCAATCTCTTTACTTATTTCCTTGCGTGCTTGCGAATTCACTCAGCGCAATCATGGTCGCGGGCTCCAACCCCAACCCGGCCGTCCTTCCCCCTGGGGGCCCGGCCAAGTTCCCGACTGAGTTCCGCGTGGAGTACCTCACGCCCGATTTCATCAGCAATAACGCGCCGCGTCCCGCAATCCGGAGCGCGCCGACGAAGATTGGGTTCAACGAGAAGGCGACGCTGAAGGTTAGCGTTCCGTCGAGTTTGCTCCGCGGTCAAATACAGGGTACGTTCTTCGTTTATATTTCCCACCCACTACATACATCTTTGGACAACTCGCTCAACGCCATGTAGTCTCGCTGATGGACCTCGGCTATGTCACGCACGCGCAACACGCCAACTCGCGCCTCGTCTTCCTCGAGCACACGCTCAACCCCCTGACGGGAACGCTCGAGATCACCGCGCCGCCGAACAACAACGTCTACCCACCTGGGCCGGCGTGGATCTTCGTCGTGGCGGACGGGGTGTATAGCGAGGGGGTGCAGGTTATGGTTGGGGATGGGGGGAACCCGCCGAGGGCGGACCAGGGGGTTGCAGTGAAGTTTAATAGTCTGTGAGGTTGGGGAGGGGAAGACCGATCACGAGTACACTCGGGCTGCGGCGAAGATGTACTTGTATATGTATCTCAAAATTCACTGGGTGGGCAATTCACGCGGAGGGAACTTTGAAACATTCACCTTCTTTTGAACTGAAGATCCGACCAGTGTTTTCAGGTGTTTTCACGTTCGTTCTCGCACACGTGACCGCGTGATTGTGTGTTATTTGTGTTAAATTGGCTGCTGCGCCACCTCCTTTCTGCATTCATCTGGTGTCGACAAACCGACCAACCACCTTAAAACTTCGATGTAACCGTCTCTCCTCGCGATTCTACGAGAACTCACCCCGGAACAACAAAACATTTTGCGTGCAGCGTTCAAGGCCCGGAATGCGGACGATCCGCTCGAATGCCTGAAAGAGCTGCCAAACGACACGAACTCGCACAGGAAGAGAATTACTATCCCTATACCAATCACCAACGAATGGATATCCAGTCCACCTGATATTGCGGTGAGGACTGGCATGAATAAAGCATTCGAACCCATTTTTTATTTAAACAGTTGACGGACGCAGCTAGAGGCCACATCGCACAAGACGGACATTGCGTACTCAGCGGGCGATTCGCCGTCCCCGGCGAACACAGCCATGAATGCACACACATACTTGCCGCTGCCACAGCTTTCCGCCAATTGTGATTGCTGCTCGTTAGATAGATCCAACTTTTCCAGCTCTGAAAGGAACGAACGTACTACTATGTTCATCTGCATCTACTTTCACAGGCAATCGATGCCGAAGCGCTAGGGATCTACCTCCCCATCGTCAAAGAGCGTCTGGTCGAAAACGGCAAGAACGGCAAGAAGAAAAGGGAGATAGTATCATTTGCTGGTCTGGTCCCCGCGCCTGGAGCTTCACTGCCCCTCACCAAAAACGATAACCCTTGGCCACACTACAACACTACACGCAGCGGTGGAAAAAGTCACGTCAATGATCTGGCGCTCACATCTTTTGGGAGAGGGTCGCATTCCTGGCAACACTTCGATAGACGAGATCCACGACTGTAAGGAGCAACCTCCGTTTGCCACATGGTTTACGCCCCAGAACCCTTGGTGGCCCCGCTTCAAATACCCACACCCATTCCTTCTTCAATTTCATTATGGAGTTTTCTTCGCGCAAAACTACGGCTCCCGAGACTTCAAAAGTATTGTGTTGGATGGATAAGGGAGATGTCGATTGAGGGACGCGTGGAGGAGAATGAGGAAATATAAGGGGAAAGCGGCCTTTGGCCGCGCCGGCCTTCGGCCGGCTATGTGCGAGTAGAGGAAGAGGAGAGGGAACAGGAGGAGAGGAGATGAGGAGAGAGTATAGGGTTTTTGCGGGTGGAGCTGGGCCGCTTCGCGGCCGATTCGCCAAGGCTAAACACGCGTTTCGACGCGCCTTGCGAATCGGGCGGGATGCGTGCAACCAGCTCCAGTACGCAGTGGGAGAACGGGCCTCAGAGAGGAGGACCCGAAACAACCAAGCGTGGGCAGCAGGGACGGTGGGCGGGAGTGCGAAAAAATGCGAATAAACGCGTCGAGTAAAGTTGGAGGGCGAGACGAGGACGAAGCGAAGAGTGAGAGGCGATGAGATTCGGATGTAATAACTACAAATAGACGCGTGCAATCTAATCTCCCTTATCTACCACTCAGGCAGGCTCGTGCCTCGCTAACCTGAGCTCACAAAAAGGGGGGGAAGCTAGACAGGACACCAGAGGAGGAGAATCGAGCGAAAGTGAGGGGGAGGAGGAGGGGGAGGAAGAGGAGGAGAGCTCGAAGGCGACCATCCGCGCCGAGCGGTTCAACTTTTTGTTGGACCAGTTTCTTAAACCTGAAATTCTGAGGGGTGAAGCCTTCAGAGCCATGGACGCAGACGCCATAGTTTATATATATTCATTAGTCGTGCGTCCCGGACCAGTGTTAATGAGAGTGGTACTTTACCTTGGACGGCGGGGAGGTTGCTTGACATCGAGTAATTTAGATAATACCATGCTGAGTTCCCGGTGTCTCGCGAAAAAGTTATTCACCTACAAAACAAACGAAAAATCAAAGATTTCGCACCATCTGCAGAGATCCTGCGATCAATCATGGCAACGGAGGATAATCCACGGCTGCAAAGAACGGCGGTATTTAGCGCTGAACGTCCTCCCATCTGCGTGTTGGATAACCCTGAGGCATATTCTGCCAGTGGTTTTGGAGGAAATACGACCTTAATCTGTGCACGTAGACTCACTGTATTGCGGTGCCGGTCAGAAGGAATAGTGATCGCATCAATTGCGCGCGCTCTAGCTAAGACTAGCTTCACCTTTCAACCATGCACTACTTGCCCTCGGCTCAAATTCTCATTTGACGCGCTTTAACTGTATCCCGCGACGCTTCCTGTTCATCTGGCCTATGGAATCTGCTCGAACGCCTTAACTGTGAACACAAACTTGAAAATAAGCTCAGAAATCGAGTTGATAATGCTTCCATTTACCTCAGCCCGTCGCCGGGCCCGCGTGAACCGACCTCTGGAGCGCAAAAAGAGGGCTTCCAATGACCCTGGCTGCTATCTTCCCCGTTATCTGCTTCCAAGTCGCTCTCGCAAGACCTTCTCTCATCCACAAAACCGCGGTAGAAGCTCTTCTCCTCTTCTCTCCTCTCACCGGCACGACCGTCTTCACTGAACACTCCATGCGAAACCACTCAAACTCCTCCGATAGCATATTTTTAACGGAAGAGCGGCCCAGACCATAGTCCAGACCCGTTGATGGCGACTCGCTTGATCCTAACGATACTTTCTAGAGCGGTTCGTTTTCTTCACCCTGTCTCTGTCTTGCCCATGGACGTTTTTAACCCCAAGATCCTAGACGCCAGCATCCGCGATGCGGCGCTGTGCCTCTCCGATAACCAAAAGGCAGACCTGTTGTTGCATGCACTAGGGAGCCTTCCGCAAGAAGGGTTCGTTCCGATTCTCCATTCGCTTAGTAAATTTCCTTAAATGTTCTTGTTTTTGTTCTAGGCCAGCGCGCGCGGTATTCGAGAACGCTATCCAGTCGTGTCTCCAGGTCAGCACGCTCTCCGTGCACAACACTGCCAGAGCGCGAATCATGCGCGCGCGGAGACGCCTAGCGGCCGGTTACCAGCGCGGTGCGGAAGAAGGTGCGCGTCGTCTATCTTACCTGCTCTGCAGATAATGCTCACGCGCCTCCTCGGTAGACCTACAAGCAGCTTTGGTCGCAGACCCAGACAACCCTGAGGCAAAAGCACTGCTGCATCACCGCTCTGTCGCCGTCGAAAAGGTATGCGGTTGCGTAGAATAATAATTTACGTTCTGCGATATTGATCACACAAAGCTTCTCGCGCCCATCCTCCCAGCTAGCAAAGGCCGGTTTTCCGACGAAATTTGGCGCGAGATCGCCCTCTGGCTCCCGCGCCGTGACCTTAAGACGCTACTCTTCGTACCGAACGCACTCTCACGCGTCGCAAGTCAGCTTCTCTTCCGCAAGCTCGACCTCCATCTGTCTATCCCGCCCGACCACGACGACGCCGCCAACGCCAGTACGTGCTATGCGCGCCGGAGTGCGGACCTCCTCACGAGACTCATCGTCGATCCGGCCTTTGGTGGGTTCGTGCGCACACTATGTATTTACTCCTATGCAATTGGGAAGGACGACTCGTCCATGGCGTTTCAAATTGGTATGTTTTTTTTACTTGTGTCTTCGGACACTGACTGAATATATATCTAGGAATGCTCGTGAACGCACTTCCGAAATTGGTGAATTTGCGGAACGTTTATATCTCTGCCTTGTCTGAGAATACGATTCCCTTGCTTCGTGTCCTCCAACTTTCGGCTGTCCGCATACGTGGACTTTCACTTGTGTAACTCCATGTTTTATTCTTTGAGACTAGCGACTGACTCCCTCCTTCTGCAGCTGTCCGGACGCTCCTGTAGATCTCTCCCACTTTGACTGTCAGACTCTCCACCACCTCTCATACTCCACCCGCGAGGGAAACCCGAACGCAACAAACAGTTTCATCGCGCAAAACCGCTCCTTGCGCACCGTTTCCCTTCACAACATGTCCTGGATCTTCCCATCCGAATCCCTCTCCCTCCGCAACCTCACCAGTATCGCCTTCTCGGGCCACTTTCCTTCCAACAGCACCGGCTTCGCCGACATCCTCACTCATGGGCGGCAGCTCGATACGCTGAGCGTAACATGCACCCTCGATTGCCTGCCCGCTGCCCAATTCCGCTCTGCGTACTCCCATTCCCACCCCCATGCCCCCACGCTTCCCTTCCTGCGGCACTTCGCCCTCACCGTCTGCGGTGCTACTCGCCGCCCCGGCAGTGCGGACCTCTTCCCTGCCGTCGCAGAATTCCTCCGCGCGCGCGCCGAGCTGCGCACGCTCACACTCGTCGTACGCGAAGAGGCGGATCAGAGGACGGGCGGCTTCGACGCGGCGGTGTGGGGCGTGTTGCCAACGCTCACACAACTGCGCGCGCTCACGATCACCTACCCACGCGATCTCGCCGCCGGTTTGGCGGCGTGGTTAATTCCGCGTAGTGTGAGGGCGCTGACGATTGATCATGCCGGGGCGCCGAGGGATCCGGGGCCGTTCTTCGACGTAGGTCTTTCTTCTTTGAGGAATATTTCAGTTGCTGACACGATCTATCTACACACAGCAAATCCGCGCAGGTATCCCGCCCACACTACGGTATATCGGGCTCCCGGACTTTCCTTCCCGCAGCGCGCGGGTGGCGGTCGAGCACGGGTTCCCGATGGTGCGCGTCGTGTCGCTGGGAGGCAATGCCTACTGGCGCGTCGTGGGCGACGGGAGCGGCGGGATCTCGGATGTCTCGCCGTGGCCGCAAAAGGGTGAGCGCGCCGCGCGCGAGTGGCTTGAGTGGCTGGGTTGTGAAGACGCCGTGAGGGGTGGGGATTTGACGCAGTTTTTGTAGGTTGTCGTTTTATAGATGAGGATGATTCCCAACACCAAGATGAAGACGGTTTTGACCCGAGCACCGCACTCGTAACTTCACCCAAACTCTAACTCTAGGTTTCATTTGTTGCCCGAGTAATTTCATTAGCGGCGAGGCAACCCGAGTTTGCATTACCGATCTCCATTCATTCGGTCTATATCGTCAGTTGGGAGAAGATAGCACACCGAATCAAAGAATCCTGTAGCGCTGGCTTTCTGATGGAGTCGACGAGAGTTCACGGTTGAGGAGTTCCTCCCGTCTGAAGAACTGCCAATGGTCCATCAAAAAATTTAACCAGGCGGCGCGAGTGGCCGCATGCTCTTTCAAGCGATCTTCCTCCGTTTCTCTCCACCAATCCGACGACTGGACATAATCGGACATCTTTGTATCCGAATCGTCCTCCGAATAACTCCTCTCCTGAATCAGCTTTTCCCCCAATGCAAGGGCCTTGAATTTAGCAGACTCATAATTTTGGGCAAGAGGTGGGCGGATAGAAAAATGATGATATCATGCTCAGAAACCTGGCGAGGGGGGGGGGGGGGGGGGGGGGGGGGGGGTCCACGCGACCGGTTGATCGCTCCGAAGGCCCGCGGACCGATTTCCGAGCGTAGGCTTAGCAGCTTTAGATTACATATATCCGACGAACATGTGTAGCGTTGTACCGTCTGAGCTCGCCGAATCTCTTGTCAACTCTTCTGGCCCTCTTGTTCACATCTTCGGCTTCACATTTGGCAAACAATCAGAAAAAATGAGACTAAATCACTAAAACAAAGCCAGCGGTGGTCCATTGAACCCAAGAATAAAGACGACGCCCGTAGTGTAGACCCCGCATAATTGCCATGCATGGCTGGCCCAGGGCGGGCTCGCTCGCCCGTGTCGGCGAGTTGAAAGTCGCACTTCGGAGAAATGACGTCAACCCCGGACCAGGTCCCGAACCCCGGACGCGATCAATTTGCCTGCGACACCCAAACTCACCACCTTGTACGCAATGTGAAGAGACAGACCTCTTCAGAGTATACACTTATGGGGGGGTCCAAGTTTACGGCCAAAAAAACTATCAAGAACTGAGACGGCTACACGAGCGCGGTTCAGAAATCCAAATCGGGCTCGGACCGAGTTCCGCAGGAGTCCGAAGCTGTGCATGATATCTCGGCTCTTTCGGCCGCCCACCTCTTGATTTTGGGCAACAAAAAACTGCGTAATGGAGTTGGAGGAGGAATGGGGGTGGATAATCTGAGTTCGGCCGCCACGGATATCAGCAGTGAACCATGTGGCGATCGGAGGCTCATCCTCGCACTGGTGGATTTCATTTGGGCGAGCCTTGCCTGGAGATCGAGCCTTCGCAGAAGATGTGAGCCAGGTCACGACGTGAATGAAAGATATTTCAAGAGTCAAGAGTGTCAAAGACTTTGCCTCCGCTCTGACCAGCAAACCCGCAAAAGCTTCTTCCTCACCTCAGCTTTTCTGCCACAACCTTCTTTTGCCCCACCTTTCCAGCCTCTTTGTTCTTTTGAGCTTACAATCGGTTTGCCTTGGGCTTCAGGCTGCTGACCCTCGGCAGTGCCCGCCGCGTCTCGCCCGCGTTTCCGCTGCTTTCCACTATCAACTCTCACCAACCTTGTCAAACATCGAGGCACTCAGGCAGGACTGCACACAGTTTTTAAGAAACTGGATGTACTGTACATTGATTAGATGGTCTGAAAATCAAGATCTTTGTCCTCCGTTTCTTCGGTGGGTTTGTCGGTGGGTTTGACCCATCACTGAGGCCCATGGAACCATCCATGTATCATTGGAGCAGCCGGATAGTTTGGGTCTGCATGAAATCACCAGCTGTCATCAGTCTGTAAGTCATGCAGAGGCAGAGGCACTGGGCATTCAGGAATATAATCCGGACACCCTCCTTTCCACTCTTGCACGAGAGCTGCTTTCGCGGACGCTAAGGATGATACATCAGCGGGGGCGACAGGCCCGGAAGATGGGAAACAAACCTGTGTTCCTCGACCAGACATTTCCATTAATACAAGTCGCAGCAAGATTGCAAGCTTTCGCGACGTCAGGCCTGGCCGAGGCACCGATTTGTTTTAGGATATCGACACCTCTAGCCTTCACAATCTCCTTGCGGATAGAGGGCCCGCCGATTTCAGCAAGGAGAGCAATTGCGTAGGCCAGTTCAATATGAACCTGAGGGTAGCGGCGGCGGTAGCGCCCATTTGCGGCGGCTTTTAGGGCGGCAAGTAGTGAGTCGACAACGCCCGCATCAACAAATGCGTTACGTGTCCCGCTCCACTCAGCACAGGAGAACCGCCGAATCGCGAATGCAAACGCGCCCAGTGGCTCGATATCCTCTGCACCCAGCATGCTGGGCAACCGCGCAAGCCCACGCGCTATTCCCGCATCCAAAAGAGCTTTGGCCACTTCCCTCGAATGGGGGCGCAACAAGCACCCGACTGCGCGCGCAGTCCACAGCAGGAGTCGCGGATTCTCAGCCGTCATCAAAAAGTGGGCGAGCATTTCCACACAGCCACCCTTTACGAGTGCCTTGGATATCGTGATTGAGCGCGAAATCCGCGCTACGGCATATATCGCCGGGGTGTAGTCCTCGGGGCCGGCAGTGAGGGACTTGAAACAGCGTTGCATGTGCGTACACAGAGCTGGAACGGCACCCAGATCCGCGAGAGTGTCCGCGATGCTGTCCCAGCGGACCAAAACCCCCAGACACCACGCAGAGATGCGCGAAGTTCGTTGTCCGCCCATCAGCCCTTTGTTGAGTAGTAGCTTCCCGATATTTTGCTTTAAAAGGCCACTGGCGACCTCCGCGCTTCGACATATCCGAATCAAGCACCACAGCGCAAGCGAAGCAATATCATCGGACTCTGCGGCTCCCGCAATCTCGATCAAGGTCACGGAGGCGTTGGTCCGATATACTGTGTTCGCAGTAATGGGATCATGTCTAGTTACAAGCAAGTGAGCAAATTAGTTGCGGATGGAGATGGCCGCAGACGTACATGAGAATACCCAGCGTAAGGAGAATGGCATCGAGACCTATGCCGTCGACTGCGCGGCCCTTGAGTAACATTACAAGTGTCGGAATCGTGCCCGCCGTAACCAGCTCCTGTGCATCTCTGTGCGATGTGAAGCCAAGCCTCTGGATCTTATTCAAATAATCATCGAGCACCTCGCGTTTCCTCCCCTCCCTCTTGTCGCTGATCAGCCTAAGCAGAGCGGCAGCAAGAACGATCGGGTGGGGTACTACCAATAATAGATAAAAGGAATGCAAAACAAATATAGCGACGTACCGGCGAGGGGACCGGGCTCAATATGCACAGTCTCCGTGTAGCCATTGACCGTCGTCGCGCTCGAGCCAAAATACTGCGGCGAAAAGGTGATGATGCTGCTCGTGTGGCTTGAATTCTCGGGCTCACGAGAGCCCGCCTCAAAGGGCCCGTGCTGCTGCGATTCGAGCGCGATCGTCTCCACCGTCAGCGGTGGCCCGCGCAGGATTGACTTCTGCCGCCCCGCCGTCAGCGCGATCTTCCATGTGCCCGGGCTATTGTTGTCGTTATCCTCCGACTCGTCCGACAGTGTGCTGATGATCGACGCCGTGTCGCCCAGCGTTAGTAAGGACTCGGCCTTGAGTGTCGCGGCCCGGCGAGCGTCCTCTCCTTCACTCAGCGTCAGAGGAGGCGCCATCAAGTCAAGACCATAATCGGCTGTACGAATGTGAGTTCCAGAGACTGATTAATACAGTTGGTACTGTACCTTGAACGTTGGCGGGCTCTCCAAAAATCTCCCGCTCAATGTCGGCAATAGAAGGCAATAGTGGCCACGCCTGCAAAGAACGGCGGCATTTGGCGCTAAACGTCTCGTCCCAATCTATCGTGGCTTGTGAGAACTGCGCTCCGATCGTAGGACCGACGAGTTGCTGGATGATCTGAGGAACGGTGGGACGATCCTCGGGCTTGGCTTCCCAGCATTCCTCGAGTAGTAGCCACAGATGATCATCGGCGGGTATCGTCTCCGGGCGCTTGGGACGAAGCCCCTGTGGCACCATGAGGATGACGGTCACGTCGCGCGGAATGTCGAAGTAAGGCGGCTTCCCTGTCAGCATCTAAGTGTTTCGCTTGTCAGCGCAACGTCGGCATAGAGGAGGGGACATACCTCATAACAAACGCACGCGAAGGCAAAAACATCTGATTCGAAGTGGTTTCTCGGGGCTTCCGTCGACGAGAGCAGTTCAGGGGCCATATATCGCAGAGTACCACCTTGGGCACTAACGGTCGAATGCGTAAACTTGAGGGTCATCGCATCGGCGATATAGGAGAGACCGAAATCTGCGACACAAGCTCGGCGTGAGGGAGTTACCAGGATGTTCATCTACAGGCAAGGTGAGCATTCACGAACACCGCCGGATAGGAAAGAAATAACATACGCCTTTAAGATCTCCGTGGACCACATGCTCGCTATGCAAATACTCGAGTCCCGTGGCAATGTCTAGCATCTACAACAATAAAAGTTAACGCGTTGTATTTCAAGTTTGGGAACACTCACAAGAGAAACACGATCGGTATCTGGCGGTGCATTTTGCAGAAACTGCAGAACATGTCCGTTTTCCATCCATGGCGAGACAAGACAAAGCCTTCGCTCTAGATAATAGAGGCCGAAAAATGGGAGGACATTCGGATGGGAGAGCTGGCGCCAGATGACGGCTTCGCGACCGAAGTCCTACAATATTGTTAACAAATATGCGGCGCGAAATCAGGAAGACCCACCTTGATTTGCAGCGCAGCCTGAACCTCTTCAGATTTAAACAGTCGCATCATTTTCACAGAGACGTTCTGTCCGCTGACTAACCCCTTCCAAATGTCGCCGAATGCCCCACCGGCCACTTGCTCTCCGACTTTCTCCATGCCTTTGAGAGTGAAGCATGTAGGATGCAGTCCTGATGACCGGGAAAGCCGCAGGAGAGCCTTCGAGAGTCGCGGCCGGGCGGATGACTTAGGGAATGAATCTAGCAGCTGAGGGGCAAATTAGCTACACGTTCTATAGCCGGTAATTAAGTCGACCTACGTCTTGTAACAAATTCAAGAGCTGTTGTGCAAGCTCGTCCCGGCAATTCAGTAATTGTTTGTATGTTTCCCGTTCACGCAGGATTAAGAGTAGCTGCTTCTGGAGGGCGTAGATGTCGCTGTACAGGCATTCAAACATCCCCTTCGCGATTGCGTGGCTGCTTTCCGGGTAATGCTATGGAGGATTGATACAAGGAATCACAATGAATCGTGACGCGTACCTCCTTGAGCGTATCTTTCAGAATGCCGATCAAGGTTTTCATTCCAGAGTGATAGCCCGCGAGGCTCTGCAAAGTATCCCATTGCCCCCACTCATCAAACAAGCTTTGAATCTCATCGAGTTGTCTATAGGGATGGTTCAGTTGCGTTACACAAATGCGCAAACACCCAACGCACCCTTGCGACAACTCCTGCGGCAGAGAAAGCGCATAGACGATGAAATTCTGTGATATTTAATGAAAAGGCGCAAAGCGCCAAGTCGATGCAAAACCAACGTTGGGTATCTTGAGACGGCTCAGTGAATCGGCCCCAATGTAGTTTAGAATCGAGGTCGAGCTTGGAGAGGAATCGTCTAAGGGCCGAAGGGACCGCATGCTGTGCGCAGGATGTGCTATGAGGGGGAGGGAGCTCAAAGCATTATCTGCACGCAGCTGGGCCATGGGTAGAGTCCAGAGCAGCCAGTAGGAGGAACGTGAAGGGCAAAGGAAAGAAGCCAGCTGCAGGGGGCCAGATCTCAGCCAAGGTCTATTCTTGAAACGCCTGCTATATCTGGAATGTTCGCAGCGGGAGGGCTTGAGGAAAACATGTAGATGTCAGTATGTGGTTGTCATGCTTACCCAGGGAAAGGTAGTTCGGCGCCGTTCACAAGGGTGAAGGCCCAAACATCTGGCTAAATGCGAAAAAAAATCACCGCCTCAGGCGCTCGTACTACCTAGTGCGTTGCCGGCATGTACAACAAACCTTTAAGAGCCTGTACGGCAGGCTCTAAGCGCCTGTTTCTTTGAAGAATTCGGTTTAGGTGCCCTCGATATATAACCAGCGAGGAACGAGCTCAACTGTTACTGTAGTATTTCGACCAAATGTTCAAGTGACGGGTGACGGAGGGTCGTGAACTGAACAAATTTGGTGCATGTAACGGTGACATTCCAATTTCTGGGCTCAAATAGGGGTAAAAACTGTCAAAAAATCTCGGCCGGCACCTGCTGGCCGTCCATTTATGGTAATGTTGGGTGATTGCCGAGCGATGAACGCCAAGCCGAATGAACACCTGTGGTGACGGGTGACATGGCGTGAACATTTGGTCGAAATAGTACAGTATAGCGTCTGGAGAGACCAGAGGGCAGCCTCGATCCGCAAATTATTCAAAGCATTTGTCTCCACAAACCCGGTTTCAAGTAGTTTATTAATGACAGTGGCCTCTGCAAATCATCCGTCCGCGTTATTTGCTTCGCCGCCTGCTTTCATTGAAAACGAGGACAGAGGAAGAGGCAAACACTGGAAGACTCCGAAGAGGATAAATCGTCGAAGGCGTCATTATAACACGCACAAATGACTGATCTTGTCTAACGATCCATCAGCAAAACGTCCTTTTACTACAGAGACTACGTAGAACTCTTGTCTCGGTAACCCTATGGAAAGCCAGAGCACCACGCTCGTTTGATGACCGGAGATTGCCTTATCGGGTAGTCGGACCCATGTCACTGTCGCTTCCGATGCGCAACCGAGACACGATCACGTGTGAGCTTAATGGATCTGACTTCGCGTCTTAAGGCGCGCGCCGCAGTGAATGACCGTATACAGCCTGCACAAAGCTCAATTAACTGGTAGACACTATCTGTGGATCTTAAACTTTTTTACTCTCAACTTATGCTCGATAATGCGACGTAGGGAATGAAATCGGAGTCAAAAAAGAATGGATAACTTCATGCAAATTCACCATAAACATGTATAGAAAACTGTGGTTCAATGTTTCTAGGTGTCCCGGTTGGGACGAGGCTCCTCCTTGTCAGAGAACCAGGCCATTAATTGATCACCTTCCTCCAATTCTACCTCCCCCTCGGGCAACAGCTCATCGTGTTCCATCATTACATTGAGTCTAGACCCTTGTCCATCGTCTGCGTGCGCCCGAATTAACAGAAATTGTTGAATTAGAACCGATAAAACACACCGAGGCCTAGCCCCTTGTTCACCCCGCCCATGTAATAGTATCCGTTAGGTCCCACAACCTCTGATCCGTTGTGCAGGGGCGTCAAGTTAGGAATCAATGCAAGGTCGTCTTCGTAATCTTCCCGCGCCATTGCTAAATTATAGCCCCACTGGTCATCCAACTGTGCGGGATGCGGTACATAGGTGTTGGAATCGCGCAGAAGATTCATATATATGTCCCAAACATTAGTTCGAGTGATCGGTGGACGATCAATTTGGCTATAGAACTCAGCGGCAAGGCGAACAAAATCCGGTGACACCAGCTGAAACACCTCGTGGTCGGGAGGTGCATATAACTTTCGAACGTGGGCAATGGAGGCAGGGTCAACTGTGATCTAATGGATAGTCAGTGAAAATCGGGAAAAAAGCACACAAACTGCCAAAGGTACCTTGAAATCCAGCACTCCAAAGTCCTCCGGCGCCTCATACAATTAGGAGCACCGTGTGGAAGAACTATGTTCCTGTCCGCCCGCTTGGCTGTGTTGTTGACACGGTCTTTGTATGTGTCGAGCTCCTTTGAAATAAACACCCAGCGAAAGTCACTCTGTCTAGGAACAATGAAGGTGTTGACCGATCCCCAAATCATGACCGCACCGTGAGTCTGAATTACCTCTCTAGGGTCTGGTCTGATTGCTTTTCAAGATTAATCGGAGAGGGCGCTGAAATATTCGGAGATGGAAATGTGCCTGCGGCGTTCATTCCCTTCCCTAAGCAGCATATTTGCAACAAATTCTGCAATGGTTCAAACTCCCCGATGCTTCTTCGGTGAGTGAAACTGGATGCATGTTTGTTTTATTTGTCTTAGCCTTCCATGCTTTATGCCTATGCCTATGAATACTATGCCATCTATACCTGATATTAAACAAATTTTAATTGCTCACAAGGGTTATTCAAAACAATGATTAAGGATACCACTCAAAGGTTAGTCCAGCCACTGAGATTTCAAGTTTTGGCGGCTGTGAGATGAATGCACAGTGGAGATTATGATTTATTTGTGAGCCAGAAAAGAAAGTTTTGACTCACTTGATTCGTGTATAACCCGCCAAGATTGTATATTTTTGCTAATGTTTTTTGGGCGAGACTGGGGATGTACATGTAGGTAAGCCATTACATATGGTTCAGACAAGATGAATATGCCTATGTACACAAAGAAACCCTACACCAGATTTTTGTACACCAACCTGAACAGCGGCTAATGGATCATGTGACCGCGTTGCGTCGGCGTGATACCAGATGGAAAAGAACACGGGGGGGGGGGGGGGGGGGGGGGGGGCTATGAATAAAACCCAAAGCTTGATGGATAATCTCGTAAAACCCCAATAGCGAGCCAGTTCCACATTTTTATCCCAGCTCCGCATGAATGTTATCTTTCAAATTTCTTTGACTTTGATGCCGGAATCAATGACTCTTGATGTCCAATGGCGGAGTGGTCCATTCTAAGAAAGAAATATTCAAAGAATAGCTGGATGTTGTTCATAGCTCTGTGTTAATGTGCGAAAGATAATATAGTGGTAGCCCCTAAGCGTGAGGTAGGCGGCAGTGGCATCAGTCCGACTACTCGATGAGGCAATTTCCGGCCATCAAACGAGCGTGGTGCTCTGGCTTTCCATATAACCCAGACGTTCCGGTGTGATCCGTCCTGTCAATCGGAGTTGAAAATGAAGCACAGAGATCACACCGGAACGTCTGGGGTAGTTGGTAGTGTGTCACCCCCCATCGAGTCACACCGCCTGCCATTCTAGCGTTAGCCGAGGTCAGCCGCCCGCCAAGTGTGACGCGATGGGGGGTGTTGCTATACGAACTGCCCCAGACAGTTCTGCACTCCATTTTCAAACTCCGACGGTCCGGTGGTCCGCGCGGGCCGTTGTCACCAGAACGTCTGGGTTAACGAGACAGCGTAGAACTACGTAGTTGACACCGAACTACATAGCACTACGTAGCACTACGTAGTACTACTACGTAGAGGGTACCCTTTCTACAACAGGAATGCTGTTTTGCTGATGTCGCACGATGTCAACCAAGTCTATGTCGAAAAATTCCAGCGAGCATTGTCGGAACTTCGCCCGAGAGTATATAGTCATTCCTCATTTGGGGTGCGACTTTGGATTTAGAAGATAGGATTGAGAAGTAAAACCGCGGCCAAAGAAAAAATACGAGAACGGAAAATACAACTGTACAGTAAAATTAATAAGCGTGCGTGGAAGGGTCGATGGATGGCGGATGAGTGTGGTAGTAGTAGTAGTGATGAGTGGGTCTGTCTGTCTGGTGGTACACAGTACATATGGATGTGTATGTGTCGTGGAGGAGTGAGTGAGTTTTTAGCATGTAGATGGATGAATGTGCGGATTGCGTATTACTATATGCACGATTGGGGAGGAGAGGACTAGTGATGACGAGCTAGAGCATGGGCGAGCAAGACGCTGCCACGGAGCCAAGACCGCGCGAGGAGGAGGAGCCGCGACTCGTGCGTGCGTGCTCCTGCCCTGGCGACAGGGGCATCACGACCAGGACCACAAACAACCAACAACCAACAACCAACACCACCACCAAGGAGGACCAACGCAACGAGTGTGACGAAAGAGAAGATGAAAGGGCCGAGCGAGGGACCGAGAATAAAAGGAATGGGAACCAGAAAGAGCGAGGAGCGGCGGTGAGATGTGGGTGAGACGACGAAAACCGGGACGGAGAAGATTATGTGTATCGCCGCTGCGGGTGGTCCGCGACGCCGCACATGGGCATCCACTACCCGCAAGTCTAGCCCATCACTTCGCATCCTTCTTCTTCTGCTTGCGCGGAGGTGTTACAGGCCGTCCGACGTTAATACCGCCGTACGGGTATTTTGCTTTCTTTTCCGCCGGCTTCAGGATCTACGGAAAGATAAGAGTTGAAGGCGACGAGGATACTGCGAGGAAGGAGGGAAACTTGCCTGGAAGGAACACAGCAGCGTTTCGTCGACGCTCATCATTGCGCCGGCGTTATCGAACTCGCCACAATAATTTGGGGCCGAGAACAATGTCACTAAATGCCGCTTCGCGAAGAACTCGTACCCGTCTTCGACAACCTAAGGGGCAGCGGTGTTAGCTGTGGGAAGCCGCGCGGCCCGCATATCCACGCACCTGATGCGCCCTGCAGATCAGGTCCATATCGTGCTTTTGCAGGAAGCGCGAAACCACGTCCGGCCCGAACGTAAACGAAACTCCTCGGTCGTTCTCAGACCAGCCAGTGATATCTTTGTCAGGGTCTGACCATAAGAGATCACAGAGCAGGCCTAAACACAGCTTCCAGTCAGCGCAAGTCACCCCAAGACCGGGCTGTCTCACCAGTGTCTGGTACATCGGTCGGCCGCATCACTCTCCGTATCTGCTCCATGGACTGTAAGTCCGGACTCAGTCCGCCGTGCATTGTAAATATCTTCTCGTCGATAATGGCAGCGATTGGCAAGCAATTGAAGCAATCGGTAAAGGTTTTCCAGAGTTTGATGTTGTACCGGCGTTTACCTGCAATTTGCGTAAGCGGGTCTTGCTAGCGGAAGAGGGCAGAGGCAGAGCACATACATTCGTCGTAAAACCCGTATATCCTGTTGATACTTGCGCACTCGTGGTTCCCCCTCAAAATAAAAAAGTTCTCAGGGTACTTGATCTTATACGCCAAGAGGAGACATATAGTCTCGAGCGACTGCTTCCCTCGGTCCACATAATCGCCCAGGAAGAGATAGTTTGCTTCCGGGGGGAAACCGCCGTATTCAAACAGGCGCAGGAGGTCGTAATATTGACCGTGAATATCGCCTTTTTCCAAGAAATTCAGGACGCATGAAAGCAAGTGGAGAAAAGCGGGCAGCGGCGTACCACATATTTTGATTGGTGCCTCTAGCTCCAATAAAATGGGCTGATTAATGAAGATCTCCCTCGCCTTGGTGCACAGGTACTTGATCTCATATTCTTGTAGTTGCACGGGTTTGCCGGGTCGGTTACCGCGTACTGGGAGTGGAGTTTGTTAGCGAGCCGTTGAATAGGGTGTAAATGCTTGGGCGGAGTGCGTCTCCGATGTGCCCGAAGACTGGATGGAACAGGGTCGCGGGAGGCCACAGCGGGTCCACCGGTCCCTCCCAACGTAGCCGCAGTAAAGACTCAACCAATTCCAGCGCCCTTGGCACACCATCCCATCCCGTTCCCGCCTAGTCTTTCGCCCAGGGAAAGTGACACCTCACCTTCAAGAAGTCGGTCGATGACCGAGTCCAAATCGATGTCTGCTACTATGTCCGCCATGGCAAGCTCCAGTAATCAAGGGAGGTGGTGAACCGTCGAGATTTCAGGCTTCCGAAGGGTTGTGGATCGGAGATTACAGGGGAGCGAGAAGTGTAGGAGAAAAGGGCTGTTCGGCGTCGGAGATGGGCGTGGATTGGTCAGACAGGGATGGCCTGATTTTTTACAAGGCGTACGGGTTTTTTGGGGGTCGGGGATGAGGAGGAGAGGCGAGAAAGGGCTTTGCCGCCGCCAGACACGATGGCAAAGGGTGAATCGATGGGTGGGCGGTGCAGATGACAAAAATCCCAAATTTGGCGGGTCGTGGGAATTTTGGCGCAACAAACAAACAAAAAAAATGTGGAAAAAAATATCAAGTCCACGAAAAAGAAGACAGGCCTGCTCTAGCGGGCCCAGGGAATTTGATTATTTTCTCCCTTCTTTCATTCACCGTTGTCTCGTTTGCTTCACACCGAATTAGGCCGACAAAATTGCGCGACCTGAGACAATACTTCGCTCTTCCTCCTCCCAGGATAAGATCTATAAGATCCGGTGCTGCTTTTTCAAGGAACGGTATGTTTTACAGACATCTACAGAAAATGCAGAGGTTCGACCTAAACCAGCCCTTTCACAGCGGGCACGTTGGCCCCGAGTGAGATAAAATCCAAGAATGCCCTTCAAATCCGTGGAGCTTGGTTCTAAAGATGAGCTGTAAGGGATAAATAAAACGATAGAACAGCTCGTCCTGTACAACTCTTCTCGAATGCACGCCGTTTGCGGAGACACCGACGACTTAAGTGTTTGCACTTCAGATCGCAACTACATTAAGTCACGGCAAGAGTGTACCCGAGGTTAAGCGCCCGGAGATGGAACCGCTAGTCGGCGATGTTGCATCTAGGGATTCAACTATTAAGGCGGGTCAGGGAATCGAATTTTTGATGGTCTGATCCTCGTCCAAATATTGGAGATTCAGTGCTTAATTAATTTGCTGAAGAAAAGGAGCAGTGTTCGCGCGGCGGGTACATAAGAGTGCTGAACTTGAAGCGCTGCAGCGAAAATCGGCCAGAGATATCAGGGTCGGTGGAGCCCTGCAAAGTCTATGCCCACAATGGATGCGGACAAGAACCAGAGAGATTCAAGGGTCGAGCTGGAAACCGACGCGGTTAACGACTTGGTGAGGATATCATTCAGAGAGATCCAAGAGCCGAACTTGAACAGCTACTAACGCCAGCTTCAAAATTATTGAAGTACATAGATTCGGAGGACGAGTATTGCCGGGGTTCAGGCTGTAAAGCTTCGCAAAAGAAAGTCCGAAACAGCAAGCTTGAAGACTTTGTAGTGCTGTGAGTGGTCGCAATCAGTCGCAATCTCGAACAGCTTGAGGCGCTGAAGGGAAGTATGTATACTTTCTGTCGCCGCAGATGGAACCGTTATATGTAGGAGAAAGTATTGGTTCGGCGTCTGAACTGTATGAAGAACAAACCACGACCGCTCCACGACCGCAAGGTCCGATGCCGACGAGTGGTTGCGATCTGGCAGGCATCCAAGGGATGCAGGAACGACTAGTTAAGGTACACATCAGGGAAATTAAAGAGCCGAGCTGGAAGAGCGTCTGTTGTAGGGCGATGAGCGCTTCAAGGCGCTGCAACCTGCACAGAGATGTAAAGGACTTGGAGCGTCGAGTTGGAGTGTTCGAGAAACGAGTATTGACAAAGCTGTAGGGCTTTGAGTTCGAGTGCCAGCCTTCCCCCAAATTTCGCGGTGTACAAGGATCACACAGGCGATCCAGGGCCAAAGCTGAAGGGCGGAAGTAGGGGACAAAGCGAGAGTCAAGCGAGAATTCAATCCGCTGCCGTCGTGGTTTTCCTTCAGGTTTAAACGATGACGTAATCTTCAATTCCTTTCCTTCACTTCCATCATCGTTTTCTACGCTCGCAGTCCAGCGCAGGCCAGCGCTCTGTGAGGCAGGCCTAGGGAATTGCAACTGATATAAAAGCCTGCTCCTCCATTCTTTCGATTGTTATTTAGCCATTCTTAGCCGTATCCATTTCGCTATTGGCCAAGCTCAACTTGAAGTTTCAACAAACGTTCTCGAAGGCTGGATCCCCGCGGAGATGGTAAAAAAAGCTTCCACTGGTACTCGTTGATGCTGCGTTTGAGCCCTCTCGCTGCGAACAGTCGTAGTTCAGATCTCACAGCTTTGCGGATGCCAACAAACTTCATACCGATTGGCCGCGGCCTGTGCAAAAATATGCTTGACTCTTATATCCCGATGCAGATCATCCAGTGGCAATCCTTCCTTGTTTTCCTTCTCACTATCCGACTTCCTACCCTACAACCCGCTCTTTCATTTAATTATGGCCCAGCTGCGTGCAGGTAATGCTTCGGGGTCCGCCACAGCTGGCCTTCCCCGTGTCGTGCATCCGGCGCGTAGCATGCGGACCCTTCTACCGTTTGAAAATTTCTCGCCGACATCAACCCCGATTCTAGACTACATTGGAAACGATTCCCTAGACCATCTCAAGATACCCAAGGTTGGTTTTGCATCGACTTGGCACTTTTGCACCTTTAAAATTTTCATATAACAGAACTTTATCATCTACGCGCTTTCTCTGCCGCACGAGCTGTCGCAAGGGTACATTGGGTGCTTGTGTATTTGTGTAACGCAACTGAACCATCCCTATAGACAACTCGATGAGATTCAAAGCTTGTTTAATGAGTGGAAGCAATGGGATACTTTACAGAGTCTCGCGGGCTATCACTCGGGAATGAAAACGCTGTTCGGCATTGTGAAGGATACGCTCAAGGAGGTACGCGTCACGATTCAATGTGATTATTGTATTAATTCCTCCATAGCATCACCCGGAAAGCAGCCACGCAATCGCGAAAGGGATGTTTGAATGCTTGTACGGCGACGTCTACGCCCTCCAGAAGCAGCTACTCTTGATCCTGCGTGAACGGGAAACATACAAACAATTGCTGAAATGCCGGGACGAGCTTGCACAACAGCTCTTGAATTTGTTACAAGACGTAGGTTGACTCGATTACCAGCTATAGAGCGTGTAGCTAATTTCCCCCTCAGCTACTAGATTCATTCCCTGAGTCATCAGCCCGGCCGCGACTCTCGAAAGCTCTCCTGCGGCTTTCCCGGTCATCAGGACTGCATCCTACATGCTTCACTCTCACAGGCATGGAGAAAGTCGGAGAGCAAGTGGCCGGTGGGGCATTCGGCGACATTTGGAAGGGGTTGGTCAGCGGACAGAACGTCTCTGTGAAAATGATGCGACTGTTCAAATCTGAAGAGGTGAAGGCTGCGCTGCAAATCAAGGTGGGTTCCTGATTTCGCGCCGCATATTTCCTTGGTTGATAATCTTTTAGGACTTCGGTCGCGAAGCCGTCATCTGGCGCCAGCTCTCCCATCCGAATGTCCTCCCGTTCTTCGGCCTCTATTATCTAGAGCGAAGGCTTTGTCTTGTCTCGCCTTGGATGGAAAACGGACATGTTCTGCAATTTCTGCAAAATGCGCCGCCAGATACCGATCGTGTTTCTCTTGTAAGTATTTCCAAACTTGAAATACAACGCGGTTAACGTTTATTGCTGTAGATGCTCGACATTGCCACGGGCCTCGAATATCTCCACAGCGAGCATGTGGTCCACGGAGATCTTAAAGGCGTATGTTACCTCTTTCTGTCCGACGGTACTCGTGAATGCTCACTTGCCTGTAGATGAACATTCTGGTAACTCCCTCGCGCCGAGCCTGTGTTGCAGATTTCGGCCTTTCCTCCATCGCCGATGCGATGACCCTCAAGTTTACGCATTCGACCGCGAGTGCACGAGGCGGCACTCCCCGCTATATGGCCCCTGAATTGCTCTCGTCGACGGAAGCCCCGACAAACCACTTCGAATCGGATGTTTTTGCATTCGCGTGCGTTTGTTATGAGGTTTGTTGTTCTCCTCTTGGACTACAACGTTGCGCTGACAAGCGAAACAATTAGATGCTGACAGGGAAGCCGCCTTACTTCGACATTCCGCGCGACGTGACCGTCATCCTTATGGTGCCACAGGGGCTTCGTCCCAAGCGCCCGGAGACGATGTCCGCCGACGATCATTTGTGGCTACTCCTCGAGAAATGCTGGGAGGCCAAGCCCGATGATCGTCCCACCGTTCCTCAGATCATCCAGCAACTCGTCGGTCCTACGATCGGAGCGCAGTTCTCACAAGCCACGATAGATTGGGACGAGACGTTCAGCGCTAAATGTCGCCGTTCTTTGCAGGCATGGCCGCTATTACCCTCTGTTGCCACGATTGAGCGGGAGATTTTTGGAGACGGTACGCACTCCGGACTGCTTCGTTCTACTTTTCTAACCTCTTTTCCATAATAGAAGTTGCTGAAGGTGAAGATCTTTCTTTCTCGTAAGACACTTCGACTGACGGAGACTCAGCATGTCTAGATTGCTTCCCGGAACGTCGTCAAGCAATTTTGCCCGCTAACGTTCAAGGTAGCTAGTTGTACCACTCGGATTACCGTCATCTCGAACTCACATTTTTGCAGAGGATGACGATCCTGACCTGATGGCCCTGATATCTCCGACCATTTCGTCCCCAACCCTGAGCGAAGCCAACTGGCATCCTTCAATACTCGCCGAGTACGGATTTGGCCCTGGCCCGGCCTACCATGGTCTTCAAAGCCGCTGGATTCATGTTGCATGCCTCGCGAACCACTATGTCCCCATAACTAGTGATGACCGGCCGCCTGAGATGTTGGAGGTCTTCGTATCCAATCATGATCTCCACCCCGCCCACCACGCCCCTTCCTACGACCTGCCACTGCTGCTGCAGCCGGACCACAGTGCATCGGAGGGCCCAACGAGTTCGCCGCCGCTGGGCGAATTTTTTTCGACCAACTTCTTTTCACAAAAGGAGGATTATCTCAGGATGCAGGCAACCGATCCTGTTATGATGGGAGAACCAATCGAACAATTTTTATTGCGTAATTATCCATCGTCCTCGCGAAGTTCCCTATCTTATTGCGCTCGCACAGCATCCCTTGGGTCTCCGGGCTTTGGCACGAATTCTCAGCCCTTGTTGTCGCCGAACCCGTACTTGACATCTCCAATGGATACACTCCTCGACGACTTTGGCTCGACGCCCGACGAGAGCCCTTTGACCGACTTCAGCCTCCTGACGCCCGTCCTCAAAGACGACGAGCTTCCCGGGAGCTACGATCATTTGGACCTCTTCGGAGGAGCCCTCGAGTCCCCGGGCGAAGCCGCGCCGTCCCAGAAGCCGACCACATCCGTATTCCCAACCTCCGGGGAGATGCCAGACGATTTCGACGACTCGGGTTTTCCCCTTCTGCCCGATGTTGTTTTGACGCCGGCCCTATCATTGAGGGTGCCCGCCCCTGGTCCCCGACATACCCTTGACTCCGACTCACCAGTCTTGAAGACCTTCGACGTGCGGCCCGACGTTTTCGACGACCCCCGCTCGGCCTCTCCGCTCGTACTACCCAGCATTGTTCTGTCGCCGCCTTCATCCTCAGCGATGTCAGAATCGCACTCTCCACCACCGCGAAGCCAGCACGGACGTGAGGCACGCCGCTTGAAACATCCCATCGACGAGACGCTGTATCATTTCACTTCCAAAAATAATAAAAGACGGAGGACAGGACCTTGACTTTGGAAACCAGTCGACACAATTAACCAATGTACGATACACTTAGTTTCCAATCGCTGTAAAAATGGTGTCGGTACGGCATGTCACGGCTCGACTTCATCCAAGGCCTTGGGCAGCGCTTTCTGTATCCTGCCAAACGACGAGAACACCTCGATGTCCAACCACTTCCTCCCCGAAAATATTCCCCTCGCTCCTAGTGCTGATACACGAGATGATCCCGGAAAAGCGCTGAAGGAATCTACTTGCTGCACGGGCAAGGCGGTAGCAAGCAGCAGGAGCGCTATTGATCCTCGAGGATGAGGTGTCCGCTGTGCTACGGATGATGCGCCCGGACTTTGCGTTACAGCTGTTTTCAAAAAAGTAGACGGGTTTGATAAAGTGGAGCAGTTCGTTTTGTGCTTACCTTTGTTGACTGATTGATCCTCGGCTGTCGAGTCCGATCTTCCGAAACCACCTCAACTCATCTCAACCACAATCTTTTTGGATAGGAATGGGATAGGGAAGGCATACCCTTAGTCTACTTAGCATTATATCCAGACCACGGGAGAATTTATGAGCTGAGGAGAGCAGAGGGACCGCGATGACGTCGTTTTGGCGCATCAATCAGTCAACAGAGGTAAGCACAAAACGAACGGCCCCACTTTATCAAACCCGTCTACTTTTTTGAAAACAGCTGTACCGCCGCCAATGCACGTGAAGGCGCAAATCTCCTCTGGATCTGCTCCCGTGGAGCGATGCGGAAGTATGGTCAGATGCCTCGTAGATTGTTCTCGAACCAGCCTATGGCTACCTTCGGGAGAAGTAGGAACCGGCTAAGTGCTTGACCCGCTTCCATCCGCGTTTTTTCCCTCGTACGTGCGCCTTGAGAGCTTGAGCTCGAGAGCGAATTCAAGAGCTTTTATTTGTCTTCGTCAAAGTACCTTCCCTTTCTCCAGCGAGGTGAAAACGGGGCGGAAAGTTTCGGTCCAATGTCCAAAAAGGTCCGTAATCGCCCGATTCGGACATTGGTTCGTTTCTCTCGGTCTCCTCATCGCTACGTATGCTCCTGGTGCGATATGACCTCCGGGGAGACGCGGCCACCGCTCATCGTTCTGGATGCCAATCATGCGATGTACTCTCGCACGGACGACAACTGGAAGCACCATAACGAAGTACCCGTGTGCACTTGAAGGAAGACCGGGTGTTGACCCTGCGCCAAGTGGCTGGTAGCTAGAATGCATGAAATGGCCTCATGAACATGTTCTGAACTTGGCAACACCGAACGAAACCTTTCTCAATATTGGACTTGGCCTGGCCCTCCCAGCGGTTCTCACCGATTTCGTGCATTCCCCATACTAGCCTTGGGGGCGCAACAAATTTTACGACCTGCAAGCCGAATGAACCCGATACCGACGAGAAGAAGACGTGCATCGCTGACGAGTACTGACGCGTACTGACGTTTTGCTGGTTCTTGAGAATTTCTAAGCATCCGGTTTCTGACGGTGGTTGTGTGGAATTTCGCAGAGCGTCCTGGAGCCTATAAATATTGTGGCGACCCGCTCCAATATCAGCAAATCACCGGCGCCCCTGTACACGAAATGAGCAACACCGAGTTTGACTTCATCGTCGTCGGAGGCGAGTCTCTTTCCCCCGCCATCTTTCTTGCACTGAACTTGTCTCAGGCGGAACGGCTGGCTGCGCTGTTGCGGGCCGTCTAGCTGAGAATGCCAAGGTCAAAATTCTGGTCATTGAGGCGGGCATCACCAATCCAGGCGACATCGACGAGATTATGACTCCCGCCCGAGCTTTCGAGCTTCGCGACAGCAAGTACGATTGGAGGTACAAAGTACGTCGTTTTACACTGAACGCTGTCTGTTTGGACTAACAGGCTATTTTAGACGACCATGATTGACCGCCCCGATTATACGCGCGTCGAGAAGCCCAACACGCGCGGCAAGACGCTCGGCGGAAGCAGCTGCTTGAATTATTATACCTGGATCCCCGGTAGCGCAGCCACATTCGACGAGTGGGCTGCTTTTGGTGGTGACGAGTGGACATGGGAGAAATGCCAGAAGTATTTCTACAAGGTAAACTTGTCTATTGAGTACCTTTCGTCTGACTAACCCACGTTTATCACCAGCCGGCCACCTATCACGACGACGAGAAGCTGTTCTCGCCCTCGCTCTCCTACATCGGAAAAGATGGGCCCATTCCTGTATCGCACTCCCACCTGGTGCCGGAAGTCGAGCCCTTCCGCCAGGCCTTGAAAAAGGCCTGGTTGAGCATGGGCGAGCCGTTGACCGACGACGTGCACAACGGCACGATGGGGGGTTTGTGGAAGGCTTTGAACAGCATCTACGACGGCAAACGCTCCTCTTCGTGGCGCTACCTCGTGGGCAAGTCGAACGTCACCGTCCTGGGCAAGACGAACTCGAAGAAACTGATCGTTGAGAACGGCCATGCTGTCGGCGTGGTCGTTATCCGCGAGGACGGAACCGAGGAGTCGTACAAGGCCAAGGCGGAGGTCATCGTCTCCAGCGGCGTGTACGAGTCGCCCAAGCTCCTGATGCTGTCGGGCATCGGGCCCGCGGAGACGCTCAAGGCGTTTGGAATCGAGCAGGTGGTTGACTCTCCCAACGTCGGCCATGTACGCCCCTTCTCTTTCTAAGTAAAAGAACAACGCTAAGTATTGGCCATCCTAGCATCTCCTTGACCATCCTATCCTTGCGCATGTCTTTAGGCTTAAAGATGGCTATGGCCTTGACCACCATCTCCTGCGCGCTGGCCAAGAGAAAGACGCGGCCATTTCGGCATACCGCTGGAAGAACAGAGGTCCCTACACCAGTGGCTTGCTCGAGCTCGTCGGGCTGCCGCGCATCGACGACCGCCTTCGTGGCATCCCAGCCTACGAGGCCGCCAAGGCGGCAAACGGCGGGAAAGACCCCTTCGGCCCCGGGGGCCAGCCGCACTTCGAGATCGACTTTGTTCCCATGTTCAGCGACGCGTTCCAGTGGCACATCCCGACGCCGCCCAAAGGAGACTACCTCACCGTCATCGTTGACCTGCTTCGTCCCCTTTCCAAGCCGGGTACGGTCACGCTCAAGTCGACGGATCCGCTCGAGCAGGCGAACATCAACATCAACTTCTTTGAGGATGATCTTGATCTTGTAGCGATGCGCGAGGGCGTTCGCTTCGTCGACAATATCGTGATGAACGGGGAGGGTATGAAGGATATCATCGAGGAGGACTACCCGTGGCCGATGCCTAGGACGTCTGATGAGGCGATGAACAAGATGATCCTCGAGCGCTCGCAGACTGGGTTCCGTGCGTACTTTTTTTAACACTCTTGTTTCGTCGCAAGTTGACTGAAGCCTTTCCAGATCCTTGCGGCACCACCCGCATGAGCAAGGACATCAAGCAGGGCGTGGTCGACGGCAGGCTGCGCGTGCACGGCGTGCAGAACTTGCGCGTCATCGATGCCTCGGTCATCCCCTTGATTCCGGACTGTCGCATCCAGAATTCTGTTTACATGATTGCGGAGAAGGTGAGCTTGTCGCCGTACTGCGAAAGGACTCCGTGCTGATGCTTTAATCAGGCGGCAGACATGATCAAGGCTGACCACCCCCAGCTGTATGCCTAAAGCATGAACGTGCGGAAGTGATGAAAGGGAATGAGTATTACCGGCCTGCATAAACGCGCAGTCTGGCTAGTTGCAACATGTTTTAGTTGCGACGAATTTTACCATCTATGTACTTTGATTCAAACTTATTTGGCGTTCTTGTCATTCGGTCGTGTTTCAGAGTGGATTGCGCCTCCCAGTTGCATTCTCCAGTATCAAGCGATCTCATCGACTTGGACGCGACGCGGCTAAATTTCCTTTCTGGGCTGCATGGATGAGTAGTGTGATTTTGCTCCATACAGTTTCCAGTTCGACCCGTATGGTGGATGACTCGGGAGCGCGGATCTTTCTTTCCTCTTTCAACTGCTTAGTGGCGGGTGAAAATGAAGGTCGAGACCCAAGACGATTTAATGCTGTAACCTTTGATTTCCCTCTCCCTGAGTTGAAACCCACCCTGAAACCTACCCAGCGCTCTTGCATGAAGCTGAATCATCGTTTTCCCTCTAGCGTCGACGTCAAGTACATAAGTCCATCAGGCTCGCATCTGCGCGGCGGCGTTTTACCCAAATCATGGTCTATTGAATCTTTTCGTTCAATTCGCAGCACTGATCCTGATACTATATTATCAGATCTGCACCTCCCGCTGCTGATTCGCCACGGGCACTCACATATGGACGGGGCGTGAGAAGCGCGACGATCCACAACGCAGAGACGCTTGTGCGGCAGCCCGCGGGAGTCTGTGGTTGCCGACGTCAGTATAAAGCCGCTGGGCGTGGATTCTAATATAACAACACGGATTGTGAGTGCATGGCGGCGTAGAGGTGGATGACAGACTAATAAGAGAGAGAAATAGTAAAAGCAATGCGAGTGCGAAGGACATAAATAATGTATAAACGGAAATTTAAGTATGGGGCAGTGAGCGCTTGAGCACTGATCTCGCATGTATGTAACAACCCTAAATTCAATATCCCGTAAAAAAAAAAAAAAGAAGTGGGAAGCGAAAGGAAATCCCATGTGAAGAGTGACAATAAAGAGCGTGGGGGTAGTAGATGTCTGTCTGTAGCGACCGCGAGCGCGCATGCCAAACCAATGCGCATCATCATAATAGGAGAGAGGAGAACGAGGAGAACGCCAAGACGATGAGGGTGCAGAGGACGACGAGACCAGGGGGCGCCCGCTGGGGGAGGGCGCTGCCGGTCGCTGTGGTGGTGGTGAGCGTTGCATACGCCGTCCCGCAGTCCGCCACTGCGATCTTGGCCGCGCTCGCGTAGGTATCGTGCAACCCTGATAACCCTGACGACATCGAATCGTTGTTCAGGGCGCCGTAGTACATCGTCATCAAGCTCTTTGTGCATGCGGAGCAGGATGCGATGGTGTTATTCGGCATCGTGATTCCCAGGGGAAGGGAGTAGAAGTAGGTGTCCGACGGGTTGGAATTTCGCACGGCGTCCAAGTAGCAGTAGGAGTTTGTCGTGGGGTCGACGAGGCACCCCGCGCTCCGCATTAAATCGAAGGCATTCAATGCTATAGGCAAGGAGTGAGAATACGAAAACGGTTGGAAAATTGAGGTATAATGTACCGAGTTGTGTCTCCACGGCCATACTATTCCCTTCCTTGAGGTCGGTTGCGCAGGCAGACGTGAGGGTCGTGGAGAACCAGGCCATATTACTGTCACAGTCGCCCTCGTCGACATTGGTGTTACATGTCCCCCATACAATGTCGTTCAAGCTGTCCAGGTCATCTTGCGCCTATGAAAGATTGTTAGTTGGGTAATAAATAACTAGGTGGCGCACAAACTTCGATGAAGGCGTCAGAGCTCTGTAGGAGCATTGAAAAGGGCCGACACGACCGAAAGGCCGGAGTGTTCGTCATGTTGGTGAAGAAATTGAAACATGATACACTGGAGAAGTTTTGGCTCAAAGACGAGTCAAACGGTTGGGGAAACGGTGTTGGG
Organism: Mycena alexandri; assembly: GCA_029233265.1. Lineage (NCBI taxonomy): Eukaryota > Fungi > Basidiomycota > Agaricomycetes > Agaricales > Mycenaceae > Mycena > Mycena alexandri. Next base: position 53,185 of record JARJCM010000103.1, on the reverse strand, counting down.
AGGGGCGGAGCGGATGAGGGAACGGTCGGAACAGTCTGCTGCGATGTTGGCGGCTCAGTAGCTGCCGCTGTTGGTGTGGACGCAGCTCCGGTTAGGGCTGGTAACGAATTCGCCGCGACGGATCCCAGTACCACGCCTGACCCCAGTACCGAGCCTGATGGCGCGCTCGACACCGCTGCTGCTGGGGCTGGCAGGGGGTGCCGTTTGTGGGGCTTCCAGCCGGAAGCAGGATCTGGGAGAGTCTCCCAATTTAACGGTGGCTCGGAGAACATATCAAACGCCGCGGGGTGCGTGATATAGCGGGACGAGGCAGCGACAAGGATGAGCGCAAGAGGGACCAGGATAACCGTCCACTTTGTCCGCCGCCCGATGCGGCGTTTTAAAGTTGTCGGGGACATTGGGTGTGGGGCGGAAGCGGCGTCGGGGGCGCTCAAGATGCCATCCTGGAGGCCTTTGGGCGGGGGCCCGGGGGAAGGCGGGGGCGTAAACATGTCCCGAAAGAGCGGGGGGACTTGGGAAAGGAATGTGAGGTCAAGTGAATGTGGTGAGGACCAAAGAAGGTCTCAATTCTGGCACATCATCAGGAACAGACAGCATCAAAAATATCACACAACTTACAGCTAAACTCCGTCCTCTGAAACGTCGTCTGCTCAACGCTAGCCTCAGTCAGAATAAGTATGGAAAGAGAGATTCAGAGAGACTCCTCGAGGCATACAGGAGTACAATTATCTAATAAACCGCCAGGCACAAACACGTCTTGCCACAATTAGCGCGCTAGACGCCACTGTTCAACTCCCGAGTTCCGGGATGGGTCCTCTCTCGAACTTCTCCCAGCAGCGAGAAGTATCTTTTCTCGAGCTACTACCCTGTGTTCATCAGACTGGATCACGATCGAGCCAAGGAAATTTATTGCGCCCTTACAGACAGCACCGACAGACAGCACCGGCGCAGCATCTACGTCCACACACCTCTGTCAAGCTTGCACTACATCGGGATTCACAGAAGGTCAGGTTCAACTCGGTCCGGTGATTTGGCCGCGATTTCCGAGCAATGTCCGACTGCCTTGAGGTCATAAAAAAAAAGACTGCCTCGAGGACCAGAAAAATAGCGAGACCGAAGGATGGATGTGCTGGCAGTCTGGCAGGTCAGTTGTGGGCGTCAAAAAAAAAAGAGAAGTCATCGAGCCGTCATGCATCATGAAACTTGTTGGGATCTCGAGCTATCTCGAGTCACCATCTCGCAAGTGCTGGCGGCTACGAGAGGCGAGACCCGGCGGCGGCCACGCTCAGATCTGAGAGGATCTGAGCTCATCATCATTGTTTCTTGTGGGCGCTGCGGTGCCACGTTTGACGCGTCGGTGAAGTCTGAAACTATGTCTCAATAAGCGAAGCGGTCTCCGGACAGCTAAATGTGGGGAGTGTGAGATCCCAGTTATAATATATTGTTTGTGCTATTGCAGTTGAAGGACGTTTGAGGAGCGGCGGCAGATAACAGACCGGGCGGAGATGGGGACAGCACAGATGATAGGCCCGGGTCGGTGGAGTTGAAGTTGGAAAGGTATTGATTCGAAAACAAATTCAACATCCAGTAAGTACTATGTAGCAGGGAAATGTCTACAAATCCCAACGGCAAACTCAAGTCCCTCCCCATTCTGCAACGCTCCCCCCCCCCAGTCGGGCGACAAATTCCGCTGAAAATTTATGGTTGTTGTGGTGCGACAGATAACACAGTTCCACAGCGAATGGTCTTCCACTGGATCGTCCGGGAACGATGCGTGAGGACACAAACTCCACGAGAGACTCCTCGCGGAATCCGACCAATGAGACCAGGCTCACAAAGTTGAGGCGAGGAACCAAGGTTGGCTTGGTTAGGCGACCACACGAGCTGCTGTCCGTGATGACGACACGTTCGTTGCAGTCCCAAGCTCGCAGGCTCTCCAACGAGGATAAAAGTAACAGAGATTCCAGGACTTCGACGTCCTCAATTATTGCACGAATCTCGAACGATCGGAGGGTGTTACATAGGGAGGAGCGTGAGGCTGAAATCCGGAACCGGGTGAGGCTCCATCATGGAAATGGCCCTCGCCCTTTATCACTGAGGATGTGGAGTCTGCGCAAGCGGGGCAAAATGAGGGAATCAAAGATTTGACCCAAAGTTGCCGCTGTGCGAACTGCATAGTCGGCAGTGTTTGTGGGTCTGGAGGTTCTTAATTGTCAAGTGGCCAAGTTGTCCCCACAAGAAAGTGGGGATAACACCAGTCCACGCCGTAATGCCGGCAATTTTGAGGCGGGGAGCCACCGCAAAAATTTCATTGGCGGATTGGGCATCTCTGAGTGTGGCAGATACGAGCGTAAGTTCTTCGAGCATGGGGAGGTTTCCTCTCGCTTCGGCGAGGAGCCCAAAATCTCTAACATCCATGCAAAGAAACACCGTCTTCCACCGGTGTTGACCGAGTAGTCTTGTAAGGGACTCGGAGTCGTCCGGATCGTCAGGGTCAACGACAAGCACGAAGAGTGAGAGGAAAGTCCGCGCCCCGGTTGAGCGAGGATGCAACACGAGCAAGCAGGGTAACGGAAGACCTGTAGGACGACGGCCAAACACCTAGACCACAGTCGCGGGGTTTCCATTACGATGTACACCTTGAAGAAGCCCCAGGGGGTCGCAGCTACTAGTATGGCAGACGATACCTGCAAAAGTCGAACCAAGTGGCCTTGAGATATTCTATCCTCTTCTTCTCGATCGCCACGGCAGTGATCACAGAAAGCTCATTTGAGCCGATACACACGTCGAAGATTTAACAACTCTGATGCAAGTCGCCGAGCAGGCGAAAACACGCTTCGGCATCCCTCCACGTATGATTGCAGTAATTCTCGGCCCGACTTCAGCTTAGATAGTGTTCGCTCTGGCGTTTTGGTTTCGGTGTCGTCGCGTGCGAGTTTTGGTGAGGAGGCGTCACTGAAACCCGGCTGCCACGGTAGGAGGCGGGAAAGTGTTTGACCGTAGCATATCGTGAAGCTCGACCATTTGGTAGGGTGCGGGGACAAGAGACCCAGATTTATCGGATTCCATCCTCGACATGGCAGTTCAAGTCGACGATTGTTGGCATCAACTCGGTTACCAGCGGAACCTTAAATAAACTGTTGACAGCTCTCTTCAAGCTCTCTTGACCTTGTTTTCAGGCCACGAACTGGTTCTGTGAACTTCGTCAACATAATCTCTTTGCCACGCACCACTTCCAGGTCCCTATGAGCAAGACGGGGTAAAATCGAACTCCAAACGTTGGGCGATTTTTTTTTGGCGAATTTGCCGTTCGAAACTGGCCAATCTGTGTGTCGAAGGTTTGGATCAGCCGCGGTAGCGAGCTCCTCGAACCTTCTTTCCCCAAATTACGTGCTTAATTAAACTTTGCACGCCAAACAAACCCGCTTCTCTCTTGTCCATTCCCTCTTCTTCCCGACTCATATTTGCCTCAAGACGCCTCCAAAACTCGCGGTTTTCCACCTCAAGACTGTGGCTTTCTGACCCCGGTCCTCACTAAGCTCTAGGTATCAATTTTTCTGGTCTAAATCTCGTCTCGTCGTCTTTTGCTTCAGGTCAAGTCGTTCTTTCCCTTCGATTCTTGCTCCCCAGCCGCCCCGGGAGGTTCAAGTCACTGAGAGTTTCTTTTCCCCAAGATTATTTCCTGACCCATACTATGAACCCCGAGCTGAAATTGAAGCTCGAGGCGATAGAAGATGACAACACTCTTCTAGCAAGAGCCCTCGGCGAAGGCTCTGGTAAGTTTTCCTCTTGTCACATTTACAGCAGCCCATGGGACCCGACAGACGATGATTTTTCGGATGCAAAGTCGAACGACAACTCGGATTCCGATTATGAAGACGAGGACCCGCAAGAGCAAGAAGATGTGAAACCCTTGCTCACCGTCAAGACAGAGGGTGAAGTTGATGGCGGTGAATTTGAGTTCGTACCTCCGTTATAGGCGTTCTGCAACAACTTGCTCACTGACATCCAGGCGCCTCGTTCAAAACATCCGGTTAAATGAGGGCTCGTCTAGTGCGGGGATGCTCGCGAAAGACTGGGACTTCAACACCTACGACACCGCGGAGTATCTCCAGGATTTGCGCGCGGCGTCGGGAGTCGGACGCAAGTGGCGGAAGGTGGGTTTCCGTCTGCTTGCACGTCCTTTAATTCAACTTGCGCTGCAGAGCGACCGCAGCTCCGGTCCGGCGTTGTCCTTCCAGACCACGATGCTCATCGGCGACGGCAACCAAGCGTACGTCGACGGCGATCTCCCCGGCGCCATCCGCATCATGCTCGAGGTCATCCGCATCGAGCCGCGCGCGGCGTCGGCATGGTCGGTGCTCGCGCAGTGCTATGAGGACCAGAAGGAGCTGTCGAAGGCGCTCCAGCTGCGTATCATGGGTGCCCATTTGAAGCACGACGCCGAGCAGTGGGATAATCTGGCGCGGCAATCTAGGTTTTTTCTTTCACGCTTGACCTCGAATCAAATTGACTCTTGTGTTAGGGAGATGGGATACCATCAGCAGGCGCTCTACTGCTGGGCAAAGGGATATAACATCGACCCAAGTAATGTAGCGGCCCTCTGGGATCGAGCGATGCTCGCGAAGGAGATCGGGGACTTGCGTACTGTACTACATCTCGCTCCCGCGTTTCTTCTGTCGCTCATCTCCCTCAGACCCGCCTCTCCTTCCTCGGCATCCTCGAGCGCTTCCCGCACGACCTCGACATCCTCTCCGAGCTCCGCACCGTCCTCATCGACCTCGGTGACCTCGACACCTGCGCCTCCCTCTTCCAATCCGCCTTCGACCACTTCCAAGCCACCTTTCCCTCCGGCTCCGGGCTCTCCGCCGCCTCAGGCCTCGATGCCCCCGGCGCGGGCTTCGGGCTCCTCGAGGTGCTTGTGCTCGCGGACCTGTACAACACCCTCGGCGAGCACGAGCGCGCGATCGACGTCATTCGCAAGGGCGCACGGTGGCTGCAGGGCCGTGGCGAGCAGACGTATTGGGATCTGTGCGACGACGATCGCGAGTTTGATTGCGAGAGCAGCGATGTCGCGCGCGCGGTGGATGCGGTGGATGATGTCGACCCAGGGTGTTATGAGCTCGACGTTAATGCGCGTCATCGGCTTGCGGTGGCGCGGATTAAGATGGGGGAGATTGAAGAGGGGGAGGTATTTCTTCTTATTTTCTCTGATATCGAAGTGCCGACTCACGGTGAGCAGATTCACGCCGACGTTGTTCTTTCGCAGGATATTTTCGATTATGCGCCACTTTTTTCCGAGATTGCTGATGCTTATTTTGAGCTTGAGCTCTGGACCGATGCGCGAGCCATTTATGAGCTGTTGGGAGCAAACGACACGGTATGCCACAGCGTCTCCCTCCCTCTCCGTCTCGTTAACTCGCATATAGACGAGCAGCGTGTATATCTTGATGCAAACCGCTGCTTGTCTGCGGAATACCGACGAACTGCAGGACGCGGCGGACGTTTATGAGGCTGGTACGTCTTTTCTTCCCGAGTCCTTGTTCAGAGATGATGAATGCATACCCAACAGTCCGCAAAGTCGACCCAGACCACATCGAGACCAAGATGAAGCTCGCTGAAGTGTACGAGATCCTGGATCAGCCGCGCAAAGCTCTCGAGCTTGTCTACGAGGGTGAGCTTCTACCTCCTCAAATGGGTCATTTTTCAGTTGATTCTGCCAGTCATCGATGCGCGCCGCCGGCGTCCCAAGGAAGAGGCAGCAGCAGCTGTCGCGGACAACATCTCCCCCGCCGTCCCGCCCATCATCCACGACAAGGCCGTCAAATCGCGCGTCAACGCCCCTGTCAAGAAATCCACGAACCGGCTCTCGAACGCGGAGTTGCGCGAGTTGGAGGGGAAGAAGGAGGCGGAGGTGATGGAGGGATATCGGAGGCTGAAGCAGCTGTGGCCGCGCATGCTGCAGGGTGAGGGGGAGCCGCGGCAGGAATGGATGCTCGAGGCGGAGAAGCTGGTGGAGGCGTTTCGGGAGACGAGGAGGTTGTTTTCCACTGCACGGGTATGTGCTTCGTTGTTTGAGTTTCGTCTTTTCCGAACTGAGCAATGTTGTAGACGTTCAAAGGGATGTTCCCTGTCCGCAGGACCGGAGCCAAAACTGAGCAGGGCGACGAAGACCGAATTCTGAGTCGCTTGCAAATTGACCTCGGTCGGTACTCTTATTGCCCCAACACGCATTGGTTGCTGACTCGGGATTTTCTAGCGCATGATATCACGGCGCGCAAAACGAGGAGTGGAGATAAATACAATCGCATCAACGTTTTCCGCGGTGTTGACTTTGACGACTGGTTCCGTCTGTTCATTCAAGTAGGTCTTCCTTTCTTCGCCCTCAGATCTGTTATTTGCTAACGGGAGCTCTCAGTACGCCTTCGTTCTGACTCAGCAGGGAAATTACGATCTGGCCGACGAAATTCTGCGCCATCTTCTAACGTCGGGCGCCTATCAGCTTCCTAATATGCAAGATGCCATTCGCGTTGCGCTGATAAGTACGCACACCCCATCGTTATCATTTAGCTCCTCGGACTGATCTCAACTTCCTCGCTAGCCTGTGCTTCGAACGCTGGTCGCTTCCCCGTTGTCGTCGAGCAATCTCGCAAGCTCCTCCTGGGGCACCAATTCCACAATGACCCCATGCGCATCATGATGGCGGCGCTCGGCAGCGGCCGCATCCCCACCGACGCGTTCCTCGCTTCCACATTCCAGAAGTACCTACACCGCGAGATGAAGATGTTCGACGCGGCGGTGAATAACCCTGATGCACTGATTTGGAGCATCCAGGGCAAGCGCTTCAGCACCAAGTCCGTTGGAGGCGCGGAGGGCTTTGAGGACGACGAGGGACTGGAGGGGCAGGAGGAGGAGAAAAGGCCGAATGTGGCTGTGAAGGGTAGGAGGAAGAAGCACCTCGCGCCGCGGCTGCCTGAGATCGCAAAGACGCCGAATCCAGTCGTCTTCGCGTTGTATGGCCAGCTATGTCTGGTCGCGAAGAGCTTCCAGAGCGCGACGTGTCAGCTGTGATCCCCGTGCCATCCTGAAGTTCTCCTGACGCTCGTATATACAGTTTACTTGCTCATGGCCTATGACCATTGTCCGGAGGATCCCATGATCTCAATCTGCATTACCGTCTCCTCACTGGGTCGCGCCGTACAACGGCAATGCGACAACCGGCATCACCTTATTAGCCAGGTACGCTCAGATCGTGTTCTCCTGCTTTCAGCCTCTCATCCTATTACCTAGGCCATGGCCTTCCTCGCGCGCTATAGAGCATACCGTGCCTTAAACGGTGATCATACCACTGAAATAGAATATAACATTGGCAGGACGTTCCATCAACTCGGTATGAACTTTGACCTTTAGAGTTCGCTAATTTACGACTGGTGTTCACTAGGTTTATACTCCCACGCTGCGCGACACTACGAGCGCGCGCTCGAAGCTGCGGCTGAATCCGAGGGGCTCACGGTACGCTCGCGATGCATCTTGGTCTCGCGCCTGTGTTCCTGACACTCCCAAGGATACTACCTGCGCTGCCGAAGCCGCTTATAATCTGTCCATGATCTACGTCGCCACCGGCGCACGCTCCCTGGCTGTCCAGCTGCATCGGCGCTGGCTCTCCTTTTGATTCGTTACTCTGCTTTCTCTGCTTTTTTCTCCCCGATTTCTGTTAATTTCCCGTCGATCTTGTAACCAATTGTACAACCAACATTAACACCACAGCATCTTGTATTTCTAGCCAACTACGCAGTAAAGGCTGCTTTTTCCTACGGACCAAGCAACTTTACCGTCACAACCCGCTCGCACGTACGTATACTACTGTAATCTTCATCGTCACATCCTGCTTGCACTCGCTACTTTAGGACCTCCCAAAGTTCTTTGTCAATATCACTGAATCTAATATAATCTTGTTGTATCTTGCCTCACTTGCCAAGTTGCTTAATCTGTTATAGGGAGAGTCTTGGTCCAAATAAATTATTTGTACTGTTGTCGAACGTTGAGGTCCGACGTTCTCAGACCGGCGGCATCTGCCGAGAGCATATTTGTTTCCTGAGGCGAGGACCCCGTCGGACGCCGACGCTTCTTGGTTCAAGGTGAACGGCCGTTCGTCAGCCAACGTGTGAGATCTCCGCATCTAAGATTGGAAGGGTTTATCTCCCGGCGTCGCGGGAGCAGATTGATACTTTCTGTGCTAAAATTGCGACGTCAAGAATTCATCATACATTATGATATAACGGGGAGGGCATCTGAGCATACCCTGCATTTATATTGAGACGCAAAGCCGACGGATCGACTCAGAAAAAAAGATAGTCAAGTTAGGGGCCCAGAGCGGATAAGTTGCATCATGATGATCAATCAACCATTTCTTGATTGCTGAGCGGCATTTCCCAATGCGACGCTTGAACCAGACGCTCACCCATTCCTCTGGTGTTTGACCTTAGCAGACCTCAATTCAGCGTTCAACCTTGAATTCAACAGCCTCCTGGACGATTGGACCAACCTGCGGGGATTTTAGTCAAGCTGGCGAGATGCTCTGGGAATAGCACTAGTTTCCGTTCCTCATTTTAACACTTCGACCCGTTCTTCCGCGCTCAGCTGGTCTCCTCTTCACGATAATCTCGTCTTCTTCCTCTTCTTTGTGACATCGGGCATCCGGCCGATTGTCGGCCCATCCCGCAATCAACAGTCGCAAAAGTATTTTTCCAAGGTTTCCCCATCTTATACTTATAAAGTGGGGCGGGATGTCGCGCGCTCTTCCTCTCCTCTCAAAAAATGGGTCTGTTCTGGACTGCCTCGCTCCTTCTTCTGTCTGTACTTCAAAATGTGTGCGCCCAAAACATCGCCAACGGCCGATGGGTTGACGCGTGGACCACAATGCCCCAACTTACCGAGGCTGCAAATCTGCCCCCGCCCCCCTTTGTCCGTTCTACCCCACTCCCTTAATATGTTTTCCCACTGAAACGTATTAGAACGCGTCCGAATCTGTGTTTTTCAACTCTACCATCCGCCAGACGCTGCACATGACGATTCCCGGCGAGGAAATCCGCATCCGCTTCTCGAACGCGTTCGGCGTGAACGACCTGAACATAACTGCAGCGACGGTCGCGCTACCCGTCGGCGGCATTTCTGGCGCGAGTGCCATCGAGACGAACACGCTGAAAATTCTAACGTTCAGCGGGAGCCCGAGCTTCATCGTGCCGAACGGTGCTCTGGTCGTGTCGGACCCCATAGCGTTCCCAATTAAATCCCAGCAGACGATTACTGTGACGCTTTATTTGGCACAGGGCCAAGATGGCTTTGATATAACCTCGCACCCGGGTAGTCGAGCGACGACGTGGATTTCCTTTGGCGATCATGTCAGTGCACAAGATATGACGGACCCCTCGACGACTAGCCTCGCGCACTGGTGATTTTCTATTTGCGTCTGGCTTGCGACTATTTTTAAAGGCAGACGCAGGTATTTCGTTAGTGCGGTGGAAACTTTTACTTCTTCCGCCTCAGCCTTCGTTATCATCGGCGACAGTCTAACCGACGGCCGTGAATCTATCACCGACGAAAATAACAGGTCCAGACCTTCTTTTTCCCTCCGAGTCGCCACTGATCCAGACACCACCAGATGGCCCGACCTCCTTCTCGCAAGAATGCAGAAAAACTCTGACACCTCTGCGATATCAGTCAACAACCAAGCTGCAGGCGGGAACCGTATTCTAGCGGACGGCTTAGGTCCCAACGTGCTTGGGCGCCTCGACCGCGACGTTCTCGCTCAGACCGGCGTCAAATACGCAATGATCTTCGAGGGTGTGAACGACATCGGAGTAGAGGATGCAACACCCGAGGCACAGCAAATCATTGGTGACCGGGTCATCGCTGCCTTCCAGCAGATCGCCATCCGCGTACACGCAGCGGGCATCCCGTTGTTCGCAGCTACCATCACGCCCTTCAATGCCCCCGCCAACGTCAGCGCCATCCAGCCGTACTCGAGTCCCGTGCGCGAGGTGACGCGGCAGCGCGTGAACAAATTCATCCGAACGAGCGGGACGTTTGACGCGGTGATTGATTTCGACAAAGTGGTGGCGGACCCGGCGATCCCGTCGCAGCTGAGCCCGACGTTCAATTCGGGTGATTTCCTGCACCCGAATGTAGCGGGGTATACGGCTATGGCGGCTGCGTTCCCACTGAGCTTGTTCGAGCAGTTTTCGGAGGGCGTTAGTCGGTATCGGTGATCAAAAAAATAAAAAAATCGAACCGTTTAAAATTCAACTTTTGTATTGCTTGCACAGTTCTCTTGACGGTTGACGGTCGCGATGGTCGAACTTGTGTGCATGCAGATCTTGACAACGAATAGTCTGGAAGCAAGTCTAGTAAAGTCTCTCGCGTTACTTCCCGCGAGAAGGCAAAAGACGTAATTTGTTAGTGGCTGGTCTTAAGATTAATATTTAACACGGGAACACACTGATAGTGGCTGAGCAAGGTACACGCGATAAAATATCCCAGCGCTACTCGTAAAAATCCCGCGCGACGTGATGTCTCTAAGCCTGTGTCGTGGAGGGCGAATCCCTTCAACCCTCCTGTGCGAATAGTTGCAGGTGAAAACAGCAAGATGGAAGTCGTCCATGTCCGCTTTATTGTATCAATATCGTCACCGCCATTACAAGGCACGCGAGCGACACGTATGGCGATAGTCGTTCGCCTGGCACAACATGAGAGAATGCCGCGGTACAGAAATTTCAGCACATACCAATGCGCGCGGACATGAAAAAGATGCCCATGAACCTGACGTGTCACTTTAGTCAGGACTTCGAGTCGCAGGCAAAAGTTGGAGGCACCCTGTTTTATTTCGATCTACCAGACTCGGGAAGAGTGCGCGAACGTAGGTGCAGGTGCATGTGAGTAGCAGAATGACGAGTAACAGAGACTGGAAGTTGAAGAGCGCAGACTGTATTAGGAGATGTATGTACTGAGGTCAAATTCTCGGTCGGTGGATTGGCCAGGATACCATTTGGTTTCAAAGGGGGTCGTTTGAAAAGGCGTTCTGAACAGCGCAGAATGAGAGAACGTTTCGGGTCGCCAGAAGTCGCAGTTGTGTGATGCGGATGGCTTTGGCAAGCAAAACCAAAGCGCACCAAAGTTCAATTTTGACGCAAACAATCCCAAACAATTGTGTTTTTGCTCGCGTTTCCAACCTCCACGTTTGTCAACCTTTGAACCCGGCTGGGTCACTTGCCAAATATCGTAAGTTGCAATCGCAACTATTTTCGGCCCACTCTCTAATTGTGCTTCAACCGTCAAACTAGTCGATCCAGGAAGCTTTGTGGGAAATCTGGGAAGGAAAACTCCGAATTCCCTGTCCGGGAAACCCCGAGTTGCGCGACCAGGCCCAGCCACTCGTCGACGTCGGCTGTTGAGTTATTCAATTTTATGCGCTCATTGGAAGTAAACCCGCAGCCAGCCCCGGCTGCGGGTAGTCTGAAAGTGAACACTGAAAATATACTATCCCCTTCTCACCGAAGGACCCGAGTGAGACTCAGTGAGTCCTTCCTGTGGGAACAGACCCCAGAGATAAATGTCGACGATTATGTCGTGGGAGGTTGGTATTCGGTGACTCGCGACGCTGGCAGCTGAACCGCAGAACTTGAGGCGTGCCATAGCAATGAATGGAAATCGCGTTGGCGCCGAGAATACCCAGCCAAACCAGCCACTGAATTGACGACTTGCCACGAAAATGGGACGGGAATTCCCGGCGGTGTCGCGTCCGGAGTCGAAAGAAGAAACCGCTTACTCCATCAGACGTAGACTCGATCGCAATCATTTAATTGAATCAGAGCCTTCACGAAGTTCCAGGGCCAACCAGCATCTCGGTCTGGCTCAGGTAAATGGTTAAAAGCAGACAGCGTTGTCCATTGTCCAACTTTACTTTTTTCCCTGATGGCCGACTCCCAGTGGTTGCCTCGACGAATGCCCTACCTGCGCGACTGTCGTGGTAAGTGTTAAGCGTTATCACCAAGCGGTCCCGACTTGACGCGTTTTTCAGCATGGTCGAGCCATATACTGTTCCCCCGAGTGCGAACCGGAAATGGAACCCCAACTTCAACCAGAGGAGGACAGTGTACCGTGGCCGCAGTGCAATTCTAACCGGGTTTCTGCCTGGGTACTTGACTGCTACAACAACTCTACCCTTGCGCCTGCCAATTCGCCTTGCGTATTTCCCTCCCCATCCCAACGAAAACTCCACCTTCGCAAAAAACATCCGACGTCCTGGGTGACGACGTCTGAAGCATCTGTGGACTCGTCCACCTACATATCCTCTTCGATTTCGACGGGCCCCGTCGCCGAAACCTTGGTCGCAGGCTCTATCGGCCTGCCATCCCCGAAATCTTCCTGGCGGGTCCGCTCATGGGCGAGCCCCCCACCTGGGCCGCCTTCGCGACCCCTTCTCACAAAGACGAATGTCTATCTTTTCTCCAATTCCACCACCCACCCACTGCTCCCGCATTGGAACGAGACTTCCGACCGACCAGGGACTCCGTCGGAAAAATGGATCCCGACTGCAGTGGTGGAGGCTGAATGCAGCCGCACGCCAGATCGACGAAGACGGGACGGCCGCCCAACGTTTAGGTCTCGAACCGGCCCATGATTTTCTCGTCATCATTAGCAACACTAGTGTGGATCTCCACTGCGGTGGCGGAGGCTGAATGCAGCCGCGCCGCGCCCACCGTCATTGAGATGCTCCCCAACGCCTCAGTTCCAGGATCGCCTATGAATTTTTTTATACACGCCCAAAGCTATAGACCTCATCCCGACACCAAAACACCCACCATCCTTGTACCAGGTCATAATCCCCTCACACAGCATACTTCCTAGACACATTTTTGTAATATATGTACAACAACTCTCAGCGCGAGCCCACCGACCATATTGTCACTCCATTGTCTGGTTCCATTAACGCGTTTTTGGTGCAGTTCCCAATTGGGTTGCAAAACGCCGAGATGATTTTGATCATCAATTTAGAAGCTTCTGAATCTTTTGCTCCCGTCTTAATCACGCGCATTCACGCGTTTGGCGCCCGTTATGGATTAATTCAGAGTATGGCGATCTTCCGCACTGTGCTCTACTGTGCTCATATGTTGGGCAACTTTGTGTGCTTCGCAAAAGCTCGCCGATGGTTTTTCTCAACTCCAGTCTGGACGTAGATATTGAACGAGTTGAAGTAAGTAAGTCAGAGTAAGACCAACAGCACAATATTCGAGGACTTTCAGCTGACCTTTTGTTCCTGGCAGATACGATTGTCCTACGCTTATCTCAGAGAAAAGATTTGCCGAGCGGAACCTTTTTTTCTTCCTTGCAAGTGATCTGTGGTTGCGGTTTTCACGGTCTTGGCGCCTTCTTTTTTTCCCGCAGGACTACTAGCCGAGAGGCCCGATCCGCACTGAAGTTTTCGAATTCGCGGCACGCCCAATTTAGATTGTCGGTACGGGCAAATTCACAAAATTTCAACCAGGGTTGGCGAATCGCGAGTGGCAACACTGTTGCAACAGGTACTCGCGAACGGGCTCGGCAGCGCCGTCACATTAATTTGGAGCTCGCGTGTTGCATTTACTCGTCTCGACGACTCGAACAAGAACAGCGTCGAACTGTCGTGGATCCCGCGCATCCAGGCTGAGCTTGATGATTTGCACCTGCCGTAACTACATTGGCTACATACAGCCTCATACAGCCACATATGTACATTGCGTACGTATCGCATTATTACCAAACCCGATTGTCTCCCATTTTAGAGAATCGACGAAGATTTGCGGATGACGCCGAATTAGCATGGCCGCGGGACCAATAATTGAGGGTATTTGAATTTCAAAGCGCGATTAGATTGGCGAGGCGCCAGCACATATGATCAAATGCAATGAGTTCGCAGGCTATCTCAGTTCTAGAACTGTTCTAGAGGGGAAGGATCTGGGTTCTGGAAGGATAGGGCAGGGAAGGCGGCCGCGAGCTCATGGAGATGCTGCCCTGCTGCTCTGTCAATGAAGTGCGACGTGCGAAAGCTCGGAACTTGAACCGGCGTTCAAAAAAATTACGACTTGACATCGCTTGTGTAGGCGCTTTGAAGGCTCGCGGCAACGCCCGACAGCGCCCATCGCCCGACGCCCGACAGCGCCCGACACGCAAAAGGGACAGCGCCACACATAGATGGCAAGACCCGTTTTTGTTTCTATTGGGAAGCGCTAAGCAGGAGTCGGAAGCGCCGGAAAAAAAACGGGCTGAACGGGTGAACGGAAATCAAGAGGACACTGGATATAGGTAGCTCGGAGGACCGGAAGGGAGGAGGAAAGCAACGAGAGTAAATTCTATGAGCTTGGTAAATGATCAAAACGGGAAAACGGGCTGAACTAAGGCTGAAGGGTGAATCAAGAGGATGCTGTATGTAGGTGACTGGGAAGAAAGAACGGAAGGGAGAGGAGGAAGGAACGAGAGTGAATTCTACGAGCTCGGCAAAACGGCCAGAAGAACTTCTTTCCTACTCACACTCGGCGAGGCCAGACGGCTTGGGGTGCCCCGCAAGGAAGATTATAATTACATCCCTTTCATTGGCTACAATTTGTGGAAGCGTGAAAACTGCTGAACAGGAAGGGTGGCTGAACATTCCGATTAAACTAAGAGAAAACACTACAGTTCTACCACAAAAAAACTTACTTTACCTCTTACTTCCAATGTCTGGGGGGGGGGGGGGGGGGGGGGGGGGGGGGGGGGATGGAACACCATTTAAACGTGAAGGAAAAAAGTTCCGGGGACTCGGTTGCTAAAAATCCAGTCGGAAAATCGGCCAACTACGAAGACAGATCTCGAGGCTTCGTTCATCTCAGCATCTGTTCGTGGCCACCTGGGTTGAGAGGGCAAGAGTTGAAGCTGCGGAACACATTGAATACTTCGGGGATGAGTCCAAAGTACTCCGGGCTAACGTCCAAAGCAACGAAGATCAGAATACGTTTTATCCGGCATAGGAAACACTCACCCAAGTTCAAGTTACCTCGACCCTGCACCGCCCCGAATTCAACACCCATGTTTGCTTTCCCGAGTCTGATCTTAGCCCAAATGTAGTCTCAACTACGGTATCCTCGAGCGAAAGCAAATGATTGATACCCATTACATTGTTTCTCTAAGCTACCACGCTACACGCAGCTCCTAACTAAACATGGTCAATGACCGGCGGGAAGGCCACGCTCGAGTTCGTGGTGCCTGCGGTACCGTACACGAGCGCGCCGACGTGGGGCATGAGGTTGTAGCGCAGGGTGTAGGTCGCGGAGGCGTCCCTGAGGAAGAATCGGTGTCAGTGCCAAATTGGAGATGAAGAGAAGAGGCTAAAAACCCACCGGAACCCAGTAACATCCTTGAAGGCGTACTTTTGCTCCCGCTTCCCCTCGACGTGGATTTTGGCGTCCGTCTTGCGGCGCACGATGCGGTCCCATATGACGACGGAGTTTTGGACCTAGGGAAACGGTCGATTAACACGAGGAGGGTGAAGGCGAAAGAGGCAAGGAAAGGAGAAGGCAACACACGCACCCCTTTGGCGTTGGTATACTCGGCGTCAAGGTAGAGGAAGAGTTGTTTGGTGTTCCAGTTGAAGAGGGGGGATAGGTCTGTTGAGTGAGTCCAGTGAGTGAGGTATCGCGCAAATTTTGAAAAACAATACCAGCATCGATTTCAAAGTTGACCACTGCGTGCTCGTATTTGCGTTGTCTGCCCTTTCCGTGCACTCTAAAGGGAAATGTATATTAGCAAAGGAAGTTGCGGACATGGGAACGAAGAGGAAAAGATAACGCGACCCAAATATACGTGGACAATAGTAATGCAAGACCGGGAACCTTGCGCATAGTCCTCGCGACCTGGCGCAATTCCGCGCCTGTTTTCATTAGAGCCCATCCAGATGGCCCATAAGAATCCACCAACCAGCAAATAATCCGTACGGAGCGCATGCTCCAATAAACCTGAAAATTCAACTCACACCTTCACCGACTTGACATTAACTAACCCGCCATCAAGCGGGGCCTCGAACAAGGTAAGCAGCATAGAGGAGACGGCGATTGCGGCGAGAAGGCCCATTGCGCAAGACGAGAGAAGGGCCGAGACATTGTTGATTCTTGAAAAGACGGAATGCATGGTGTGGTGAAGTAGAGAGCAAAGAATTTAAAGCAGACACGTCGCGACCTGGACGTGTTTTGTTTGGCTGGGTCTTTCAGCGTGTTTGGCTGAGACCTGTTTGGCGGGGGCGTTGGACGATAACACAGTAATATGAGTTCTTCCACCAAGTCTCTATTCGATCGCTATTCGAGCTGCAATGCCCCCATTGGAAACCCAATCCCTTGAGACGGCCCCCAATGTACCGTGTTCGAAAATACGACTTCCACCCGCAAAATGGAAGTATTCGGCCGGAGTGGAATTAGAATCTGTATTATATACCAGACTGCGTTGAAAAAGATGTAAAATACCTGCATTGTATGCCCAAATACCTACGCTATCGTCTGAGCAATTATTCCATGCCTTGAACGAATTTTTGGAATTGTTGGGCATAACATTGAACGCGACGAGATCACGAGTATCGGCCTGGACCTGCACCACCACCACGATGTCGTCCTCGTCGCCAATTACGCAGGTCTCGCAGCATGCTCCGCCCACTCATTCAAACCTGCAGCCCCAGCTGCTCACCCGCCTCTTCCTCGACCTGCGCGGGCGCCGGTTTGAAGTCGACAGGGAAACCATCATGAATCTCCCCGAATCCGTTCTCCTCTGTCTCTTCCCCAACGGTTTGGTCCTCAGCCGCCAGAGCGTGGCCCTCTCCGACGGCGGCGAGGACGAGGACGAGGAGGTCTACGGCGTCGACGTTAGCGTCTAATTAATATTTTTGTTCCCACTGATCACCTTCACACATCCAGTTCGACCCTGACTGCTTCCAATACGTGCTCACCTTCTTCCGCACGGCCTCGGAGGCGTTCTACGGCACCGCGACTACCCCGGGGCTGCTCACCTTCCAGCAGCACCTGCTCGATGCACCCGCTTCCCCCGGCGGCAACTCCCCCAACGCGGACTTTAGCCCGACGCCCGCGCAGAACCCCCTCCTGTCCAAGCAGGCGATCATTGTGCTACGTGAGGAGCTCGAGTACTTCACCATCCCACCCAAGAGCGGCGACGCCGTCACCGACGCGAACGGGATCGCGAACGAGGGCCTGCTGGCGGTCAAGCGCGAGGGCGGGGAGTATCTCATGGAGAAGCGCAACATCTTCACGGCGCTGCAGCGGAATGTGAACAAGGAGAACAACGTCGCGGAGCAGCATCTCATCGACATGCTTTGCATGAGGTTCGTGCCTATTATCCGATTTATCGTTATCGAATAACATACACACACACGCAGTGGCTTCGACCGCGACGACGAATGGGGCTTCCGCGCGCTCGAACCCTCCCGCTCCTGCATCTCGTCCATCGCCCTCGTCCTCCTCAAAACAGGCATCAACCACTCCGCCGGTAACACGAAGCCCGTCGAGGTCGACTACGCCCAGATGGCCACCGCGCAGAAGCTGCTTTTGTTCTGGCGGAAGCCGGCGCGGAAATGCTGGTGGGACGGCATCGAGGTCGACATTCCCGAAAAGGATGGTCGGCCCGCGCGCGCGTTCAAGCTCTGGGCCCGCCGCGTCTGGACACTCGAGCTTAGTTTGGTGGGTCCACCTTTCCTCCCTCCCTCCTTGTCCTTCCTCATCCCTCCCTTGTGCTTCCTCCTTGCTCCTCCTTTACTCACTTTCGCGCGCACTGCTAACTCACTCCCTCTCCTAGGTTTGAATCCTCACCGTCGCATACACGTCGTATGTAGTGCTCTCACTCTGCTATGTTCCCGGAAATGGCCATGGATACCTTCACACTCACACTTACGTCCGCGCAAGTACTCGTAGACTCAATTTAATACCCTTACCCCCGAAAAATTCCGTATCGACTAGGGTAAACTAGGACTTGGTGGAGGCTCTGACTGAAGCATCATTAGGAGCATCTGTCTGGTGTTGCCGAGATTATGCTATGGCTTCTAACAGATTCAGTGTCTAAACAGACTCACATACGAGGGACATGGACCGTCGGAGGATACTTGAATTTGATTGACACCCTCCGTTGGAACTTGGGGCGCGATGATACTTGTGGTATATATTGCATATCAACTTCGGGTGCAACGCCCTTCGCTCGCGCAACCCCTCTGAATCGCACACAACCGTCGCCAGCCTCTGTCGCCAGCCTCTGTCGCGACCACCAAGTCCTGGCCACCTATCCAACAACTTTTGTTTCTCCCCGGACAGGCAACAACTATCGGTCCCCAGCGGTAAGCACCTCGTTCTCCTGGAGCTCCGGCCACAGCAACGCCTCGAGCGCCATAGTCGAGTTGAGGAACATACTAAAGTCCAGCTCGGGTGGCGCGAACTGGCTCGGCATGTAGCCGTACGAACTCCCGTCCGACGAGTGGTCCGAGAGCGGCGACCTCGTTGTCGTCGCAAACCCGCTGGGCGACGCCGTTACCGGGAATACACTAGGCGACGCCCCCCGGCTCTCCCACTTCGCGAGCATGCCGTGTATGAGGAGCGCGCACTTCTGCGCCGCGTGCCCCGGCCCGCGCGCCGCACCCGCGAGGTGCAGCGCAACCTTGCGCAGGAGGGGGTCGCTCCCGCCGAGGAGCACGCCGCCTCCGGGTGTGCGGTACATGAGGAATTTGACGCCGACGACATGGCCCGCCGCGAGCGCGACCATGTGGAAGTACACGTCCGGCGCGGTGCTGAGGAGCTCGAGCTCGGCCTGGAGGGCGTACACGAGGATGGCTTCTGCGGTTTGGATCATGTCGCGGCCCCAGTCGGCGATGACGTTGATGCCGTGGGGTCTGAAGTGGTTGTACCAGGACTCGCCGAGGGGGACGTGGCCGACTGCGGCACGGGCCTCCCAGTAGCCGTGGTAGAAGACGAGCAAGCGGCAGATGCCGTCGTAGATGTGGAGGATGTGGAAGAAGAAGTGTTCGTGGTCGAGGACCACTGGCGGATGGTGCGTTAGTTCACCAGTTTTATATATTACAGCGGTAAGAACGAACCAGGAAGAGGGAGTAGGAATCTTCGACCGCGCTTCAGGCTTTCAAGAATACTGAAAAGGTGACACCAGTCAATACTTCTAGTGTTGCTAATTGCATACGCACGCCGTCATTTCGTCGTACCAGTCCTCGATTCCTGAGGTATCATTTATTCGAAGCCCAACACCTTCCTCAGTAATCGTGGATTGCATCGCGACAAGCCCCAGCCGCAGGTTCCGATAATCAGTCAAACCCTCGAATATTGTGGGAAATTCTATTAATTTTCTGTCCTCCGCTGAACGCCGTGATAGCGGCACCCGACCAGTCCCTATGCACAATCTGGCAAGAAAAGATCAGCAATGCGGGAGGAAACAACCGTCAAATAAAACATGACAGCCCACATTGATTCCGCATTGGTGAGGGATATCCACTAGAAACGCGTCAAGTTGGGATTGCAAGGCAGAACGGAATCGTACTAAACGCGCATGTTCCCGCATTTCTTCGAGGGCGAAGACGTCCTCGTCCGCCAGGTAGCCTCCGTTCATCAACGCCGTTTGTTGCAGGGCATCCGCTTTCTGCGAGGCTTGATTAAGACGGAGATTCATCGCCATACTGACCGCCGATGCGAGGAGAACGCGCCCATCGCGCCCCTCATTGTCGGGAGACCCGTCTATCGGTTCCCACAACGATAAAATGAGGAGGGCCTGGACCGCCTCGATGGACTCGGCACTCTGAGGATTGAATATTATTCTCATGACTAGATCCTCCGTCAGGCCTTGCAGTTGTGAAGTGCAATGTGGTTGGGGAGCGGTGTAGTTGAGGTCCGCGTCGCGAGAGGCTATTGTACAACAAACGGTATCGAGAAGCAAGCTGTTTGGGTTTCGGAGAAGCTTGAAGTTCAGCCAGGGAGTGTATCTCAGGTGGAATCTGAAGAAATATTTTGATTGAGAATGGAACACAGGGCGGACGCAACAGCATACATACATTGCGAGCAGGTGGTGAATCTGGTCTGGGGCCAAAATATTCGGGAGGGAGATTTCGTGCAGAGAACTTGTCGAACTTAGATTCGCCTTGGAACTAGCCGGGACCGGTGGAAGCTTGGCCAAATTTCGTATCGCGAGCATGGGCGCCGACCAGTCAATAAGGTCGCGGTCTTGGCCAACAAATTCCCAGATGTAGTCTGTTGAAGAAGGCATTCGGGATGGAAATGGGAGCTCGGGCCGGGGTTTATTGTAACTGTATATGGGTTGACCGTTTGCGGGATTGGCCGGTGGGGGTTGCTGAGAGTCCGCGACGGTTGGGGTCAGCATTTCCCCGTAGGAACAGTGGAGCCCAATGACTGTGCAGCGATGGCATTGAACCGGTATTGTTGTGGTATCTTTCCCGACGACTTGAGGCTACGACAAGTCAAGAAACATTGGGACTAACCAAGCAGTTCGCATCGCGTCTTGTGCTTTCTACAAGACGTGCCTGAGACGAACAAGTTAACGGAATGTACTAGGGGTCGATGGTGGAAACCGTTGTACAAGCGATGGTCTTGGATTTCCTCAGCATCGAGGACGAAGAGGTCTAAAATTTTACTTTCAAATACTTTGCAAATACTTCAGCGCACGGACCTGACAGTCACGGATCGTAGTAGCGCGCAGGAATTGATCGACGATCATTGATGCGGCGCATCGCGTCGCGGCGTCGATTGCCGCTTTGAGTCAAATCGTGATGGTTGCAAACACAAATAAGCAGTAATATGCCCGCAGGGCCTATGTCGTATATACCCAGCTGTACAACCAGGTACAGCGATGTGACGAATTCAGGCGCAGCGGGCGGAACGATGGCTGTGTTGAGGTGGTTAGATCGTACCACCATTCGGCAATCCATCAAACCATGATCTGGATCCAACTTGGAAACTTGGTTGAAACTGACCGCCGCTGTCGCCTAAAACCATGTTGAATTCAACCACCCGGGCTGGTATTAATTTTCTTCGTTGAATCCAACCACCCCCCTGGGTGCGTGATATTCGGCATGCTCTCTGTAGTTGTATTCAACTACCGCGGACACCTTGTTGAATTCAACTACTCCCAAGCGGTTTGCCGCAACAATCGTCCCGATGCGAGACTCCCCCAGCAAGAACACAGAGAGGTGGATCTTAGTTTTGTTGTCTCTACATGCTGATTTCTCTCTTGAAGTTCAACCTCGGCAGTGGAAGCCAGGAAGAAGCGCGATAGAGAACGTTCCAAGACATATTATGCGAATAAGTTAGTTAATCATTCGCTCGTGCCGTGGGGCCATTAAAAATCCTATAATAGTGCCGATCACCTTCGAGCCAAAAAACGGCTACAAATGGCGGAGAAACGGTAGGTTAGGGCGGTATGTATATCGAATATTGATGAGAATGCAGCGCTGCAATAAAAGCGAAGCGTCGCATGTCTGACGGGGCACGGCGGACAAAACTATCAGTATCCACGCTGGCTGGCGCTAAACTCACTGCTTCCGGGTTGGAAGTCAAACAAACCGCCAATGTAGATGAAGCACCAGAGGACCTGTATGTCTTTCTTCCCTACAGTTCAATTTCCCACTGAGTTTAGGTAGACATTCCGAGTGCCAGTGTGGACCAACGCAAAAAGAGTTTTGGAACCGCGCGAACGCGGCGGCGGCGTAAGATTTCATTTCATTTTTTTTCTCTTACTGAATCCGACCTCAATACAGGGCGTGGGAGGTCGAGTGTCGAGAAAGAGGGGACTGGTTTCAAGTCGGGGATTCGGTGTATGGATGTGAAGAGGCTGAAGACCTTGTGGACAACACGCCAGCGGACTTTGCAGACAACATGATTAAAGAGATACCTGGCGAACATCCCACAGTCCTCGAGGACGACGCCGATCGGTCACTCACCCCGTGAGTTTTGGGTCATTTACTCAGCTAGGAAGCTAATGAAGACCTGTACCAAGGCCCCCTCCCCTAGACCATAAATCAGTCGAGTGGAGGTACGTGCATTTTTTATGGTCAGTTAATTCCTCCTGACACGAACATAGAGGGCGGTGTTCGATACGACTGCCAACTCCAGTTTCAAATAGCCCTAGTCCAGAGCCAAAAGGTCGACTAGGGAGCTTCTACGATATGCTTTGGAAAGCAATTGAAAAATAATACTTGAGTTCGTGGTACATATATAATACCTTTGTCGACACTGAAATCAGGGAGAAAAAAATGAGTTAATTTAATCCACGGATGCGTAGTCTATTCCACACAGATAAAAATACTTTCGTGTACACAATAGCCCTCGATTGAGACATATAACTAACCGATTTCCGAATGCGAGAAATTCCACTGTTGCCGCACTCTCCCGCACTGGAGTTGATATGGGAGAGCCGAGGGTCGACGTTGCAGTAAGTTTTGAGGAATGCGGCAGCAGAACATTTTGTATGGCCAACAGAGTGAAAGTCGTCAATGAGAAACTGGGTGCCAGAGAAGAAGCTGGGCTCCCGGGTCATACAATATGGCCCGAGAGCGCATGCGAAATCGTAGATGACCCGCTTTGGCGGTGTTTCCCATCGAGTGATTAATGCCGAGAAGACATCGTTCCGGCCTTCACCTCGAGGGATGCAATGAAACCCGTAAGAGATGCTATGGGTGCACCACACCACCATGATTCCTCCGGTAAGTCTTTTCTCTCCGTACTGCGAATAGAACTTGGAACATTTTGCCCCACGCTTACCCCCAACGTCGATACGGACATCATGCTTAAGCTTGGGATAGGCTGGCCGTTGGCGAATTTTTGGCAAACCGTAGCAACAGCCAGTCTGTCAAATGGTCAATAAATATTCAATGAGCATCCACAAATAATAGACCTCTTTCCATGATTTCTCCGCAGTTCCAGCTGCTATCCTGGGGGGCTCATCGTACTTGATAAGCTCATTGAGGATCATTCGACCCCGATTGAGTATCCACTGACAGACGGATACCAGCAACGGTGGAATATTTCCACTAAGACCAATCTCATATGTCAATACTTCTCGGATTGCTGGAATATCGACGAGGGCGGAAGCATTGCGGGGGGTAGGATTCAGAACAAAGCTTTCCAGAAGGTCCAGAGCTGTCGCTGTTGTGAACTGAAGCACAGATTCCTCCGCACTAAACTTTATCCTTGTTAGCACACCTCAATCTACGCCTCAGAGCAGACAAATACCTGATGGAAGAATCGACGGTAAACATCCGGTGCACGTCGTTGGTGTACTACAGAATTTTGGCCAAAATGCTGATCGAATAAACTCCCCACGTTGTTGTCCAATCTCTGCAGTCCTTCAAGCGCTACAGGTATTGCTTCGAGTCGGTCAAGTATCTCTGTGCGGGCCCGATTTGCTGCTCGTTCTTTACGGGAGGCCGCAGTCGGACCATTATCGTCGTCTTCATCCTCCTCATCCTCATCCTCCTCCTCTTCAACACACTCTTCACCCGTCGAACGCCCAATACCAGCACCGAGAATAAGGGGAGGACCGGTGATAATCTTGCGAACCAATTTTCTGATACGTCCACTTGGAATTAACTGTTGGGTTGGGACATATCTGGTTTTCTCTCGAATACTGGAGGTCGGCTGAGATGTCGTAGGTGGTTCTAGCGTTGGCAGAAGATGCTTCCGATTGAAGGCCAGGGTCACGCCATCCCAGATGGTATTTTCGGGGGCAGGACCGCACCGAGGGCAAGCCATATCTCCCTCGAAATACTGTAGCGTGACATACGCGAACCATGCCGCCCGGAAAACATCGTCACTGACGAATTTCTGTCCATCTGAGTCATTGATATCGTAGCGGCGGGCAACCACAGAAACCCAGGCTGAGAACGGTGTCTCAGAGGAGGTATAGGCAGATGTATACTCATCAAGCAGTTCATGTGTGAACAACCTCCGATTGTTGTAATTGAAGAACCCAAATTCACGACAATCCGGTCCTATCAGACGATGGCGGCACTGTGAGCAGGGTTGTACCTCGATCTTTGCTTCCCAGGATTGGTATAGTCCATATACAATGCACGGTTGTTGTTTTATCGGAACCTCAGCATTGTAATGGGAACGAGGTTGAGAGCAACAGCAAGACGATGTCGCAGCCAGAGGAATAATTCCTGGGGACTCTCGAAGTGGTCTGGCTCGAAGATACAGAGTTGGGTCGCCAGGTAGGGATGCCCAAACGGGGGGAGAAATTGGCAGATATGATACGGACTTGTTGTCTTTGACAGTACGTCGAGAACTCGGAACTGCATGTTCGGTGAATTCCGATGTCTTCGTGATTAAAATAAAAGTACCTGAATAATCTACGTTTGAGCCATCAGCTGCTGTCTGTGTGTCCCGTGCAGAGGGATCGGTATGAACCAGCTTTTGTAGCATATCGCGGGACCGAGAAATATGCACACATGTGAACACATTCGAGTCTTTGGAACACGACCAGATTCCGTCCCCGGTATCACTGCCTTCATAACTAACTACAGTACACCCATTCAGCGCTCTTGAGTTGGGGGAAGGCGATGAGAAATGGTTGAGATAGCGGTCCGGGGTAATTTCTTGTCGGGAGAAGAGAACAACTTCGTCTGATCCGCCTTGAAGATCATTCAATTATTGCCGGCATGACGTCGAACCGATAACGCACCAGTAGGAAAGTGTTCATCGAACATTTCCTTGCCGTACTCAGTAAGAAATTTTTCGTGAACACAGGGGTTCCCAGGCTTCGCCAAGGGGCAGCGGCAGACAACGATTTGATTATCTCCAACCATAGATCTCTGAAGGTGGTACCACGACAACTACAGCACGTTGATTTGAATAAAAATGACAGGCCATCTGGAAGTTCAATACCTTGCAAGTTCTGGTTCGAGGATCCCAACCATTCACGATGAATAAATCCTGCCCAATCTGATAGAACCCGCCGCCATCTTGAATAACAGTGTCGACATAATCTTCGTAACCGCAGTCGAAGTTGTACTCTGGCACCCCAGGATTGGTACCAAATTCCTCGAGTCCATCCACAAGAGCATCCTCAGTACCGTCTAGGCTACTTCCGAGATCGAAGTCGTCAACTCGATTTTGGCCAGATACGCCTGGCGAACTCGAATCCAGAAGCTGTCTCTTCTGTGGCGCCAGTCGAGTTCCTTTGTCCTGTCGACGCTTTCGAGTTGGTGTCACAGTCTGTGTTTGGAAACTCAGCATAGGTAAATCTTGGTCCTCATCAGCATAGAAAATAATGTCCGGAGATGGTGATCCTGGAGGAGTATCCAAAGAGATATAGGACATCTCTGTCGGATTGGTTTAGCCAGTCCTCGCGAATGCTGGTTAGATCTGACGACTAAGTCTCGATTCCAGTTGGATGCAACGACTGAATTTCTATCCCAGTTGGATGTGACCACCCTCACGGTTCGCATTACTTCGTCTTTCATGGGACCGTCACCGTCGATGCTCCACATCGTGCAGCGGTACTGTGCAATTTGTCCTAGCTCTCGGGCACTAAATCAATGTCCGCACTCTGAACGCGGACGGCAATACCTCAATCAAGACCAACCTGTTGCCTCAGTAAGTGGGTTAGTTTTATGTGTATGGGTTTCATGACAGGGCTCGACAGAATTCTTCAGTTCAAAGCACGCAGCTACCAGCATTCTATCAAGCAATGTTAGCTGGGGGTATCCCGAACTTTCCGCCAACAACCACCGGTGCCGGGGGTGCGTATCTGGGCTCTTCTGAGCCCGGTATGTTTGTAGTAAGGAAGATTCCTATAAATGAATACCTCACTCTCACTAATTTTCGCCAGATTGATCCTGTGTTGGCAACTCCAGGAGCAAACAGGGCCCGTGCGTACTGTCAGACCATTCACACTTGTGTTGTTTTCAATTGCGCTCTGAAGCCTCTGATGACTCTCCTGGAGAAACACAAGTGCTGCCCTCAAGCGATGGTGGTTCGCCTTCCCCTCGGATATCTGCTCAATCTAAAAACCGTGTCCGTGTTACGAAAAATAATGCGGTGTACGGCAAGGTAGAGGGCGCCAAACGGGGGGCAGATAAATTCAGTCAGTGTTCATACCTTAGTATATGACTTCGTTGACACATTTCTAGTCATTCCGCGGACACGGGAGCTCCGCCCAGTGATAACTGATAGGGCCGAGGCAACACGGCGATTCATGAGGCTTGTAACAGACCTTCTTGAACGGGTGTGTTGCTTAAATTGTGAATCACCTACTTGCTAATGTTCTCCAGTGTGAGCAGGTGTCGCATGAGACCGGGTGCTGGTTGTACTTTACGGCACAACATACGTCTGCGCGGGAGCCATTCTTGCATTTTGCGTCACCCAGAATCCGGCGCGAGGCTAAAGCTGAAGTCGAGGATATTACTAACAGATTTAACCGGCTATTCTTGAGTCTCATTGCGGCCCGGAACCAGGAGACGAAGGAGCTTCACAAAAAGCTGTTGGCCGCAATGGAGAAAGGGGCTCAGGTTGAGAAGGATTTGGCTGACGCACGAGATGCTGAAAGAACAGCTATTATTGAAGCGGAGGCATCGAAAAATGAGCTGGCCTTCCGGGATGCAGAGATTGCGAAGGCGAATGCGGAGTTAGAGTTCTACAAGGCGAAGCTAAGGCTCGCGGAGTCAAAGGGCCGCTGATCCGTAATGTAGATCGTAATCTGAATTGGTCAAATTATATTGTTGAGTTCGCGCCGAGATAATTGGAGCAGGTTCTCGTTATGAGTAAAAAATGACATAATTGCTGGTTTATCGGGATTTAACAGACTCTTTAACAGTACTTTCCTCTCACCCCCCATGAACAGAAAATGTATTCATATTACCGCAGTGATTGCAAGTCGATGCGCGATCGATATTTGATTGACAGGTCACGTGATTAAAACACAATGTTTTAGTTTCGTGTCGATGTGTGGACAGGGCCAAAAAACACGTGTTTTCTTGACTTATATACGTGTTTTTATAGTCTTATATCATTCTAAGCTGTACACATAGCCCCACATCGTGACCTGAAGTCAATCTACCCCACAGTTCAACGGCTGCATAAAACTGCCGGTAGTAATGATTTCTCGGTGAATTAAGATTATCTCATTTGATCAACAATGAAGAAATATGAATGAATGAGAGACCCAAGCAAAACTGATGTGCTTTGGTGAGCTTTGGAAAACAATGGGAGACATTTCCCAGTTGGGAAATTGTGCCGGATGGCTGCTGTTCAGGGTGGCATGCAGAGAGTATAAAAGGCCTGGTCTTTGCTCCAGTGGAAACCCTGTGCTAGGAGCAACCACCTTGATTAGTAGGCGATGCGCTGAAAGTCCTGTGTGCGTGTGGGATTCATGATGGCATAAGAGCGATGCCACTGGGTGCACACTACCATTTGCGGGGCCCGCAAATTATAAGCAAATTGAAAGCAAATTTAGAATTTACTGCTCATTTGCTTTCAATTTGCGGGGGCCGCAAATATGAAATTTGCTTATCATTTGCTTATCATTTGCTTTCAATTTGCGGGGTCCGCAAATTCCAAATTTGCGGACCCCGCAAATTGAAAGCAAATCAGGTGGCCAATTAATCCAAAAAAGGCAAATTTTGAGGTCATCTGATCATTGGGATTCTACCCTCGGGATTCTGATGTACCATACTGGGTAATTCAGATTTCTAGGATTCTGATTAAGGGGCTACAGGGGCAGTCTGTCCAATATAGCTTCTAGTGCAAAGTTTGGCTACTCAATAGGTTTCACTTTTCAGACACAGAAGATTGAGGTGTATCGTCATGTATTACACAATGTACGGGCCTTGGCTAAATGGTGTTTTGCTAGAAAAAACCTCATCAGTAAACTAAGTAAAGTGTATACACCGGAATCACTAACAAAATTTAATGTGGACACACCTGGATTTAAGCTGGTATAGTTTTTGCCCTCGCAGATGACTGTGGCAAGAGCATGAAGCATTAGTGGAGTTGAGATGGAAGCCTACAGAGGTTAACACGATGGGAAAGCATGCAGATAATGATCAAGAAATCATGATGGTGACTGAACAGCTATTTTAAAGGACTGATCCTCTTTTGATCGGACATAGCTCTTTCTCTCCCTCCATGTTCGGAACTTTGTCTCACTGCTATAGGCAGGCGGGGTCATGAGCCGGCTGCCTATAACAGTGAGACAAAAACTGACCTTCCCAGTGTGTTTTATTTCCCCTTTGGTTTTCTTCTCTGTTGGCCACATCCTGCCCCAGGACTGAGCTTG
Organism: Mycena alexandri; assembly: GCA_029233265.1. Lineage (NCBI taxonomy): Eukaryota > Fungi > Basidiomycota > Agaricomycetes > Agaricales > Mycenaceae > Mycena > Mycena alexandri. The sequence goes on along the minus strand of JARJCM010000103.1, from coordinate 24,841 downwards.
CTCAGCACCTACCTCCCTGTGACCAGTCCTCTGCATGAAGCCCCCATGTAGCCAGGAAAGAGAAGAGATTATGGGGCCAACATACTCAACACTCCTCTGGTCATGTACGGAGTGGGCCAATTTGCCCGATGTCTACGATTTTGTGCACATCGGGGGAGATCTGTTAATGATCTCCTTCGCAAAGTTTTCCTGGAACCCCCCTGCAATCACAGTTAAGTGTGCGCGGGTGTTGAGTCTTTGAGTGGCTCAACTACAGGAAAAAGGATATTGTGAGCTTCTGAACTTTCCCTAGGTTCAGCAGTCTTTTTGAATGCTCAAGTAAACTGCCTTGAAGAAGTATGCCCCCTTCCTTCACACTGCAGATTTTGACTGACTATTCCTTTTTGGACTGGCATATTTCCCTTTGCAGGCTGCAGTAGGGAGCTTTGTTTAAATATTATTTCCTCTCTGCGCCCCATTGGGCAGTGATGGTTAAGAACGGCCTGCCGACTCGCATCTTCCTCGTGTTGCAAGGACTGTTTTGCACCCAGGTGCGCGACTTCCTACATTTTCTTTTGCTATAATGATAATATTGACACAATGTTTTTCAGTGGCTCTTTTGTGTTTCTCCTTGTAGTTCCGCACCCTATGGGCAGTGATGGTCAAGAACGGCCTACTGGTCGCATCTCCCTGGCCTGCAAGGACTGTTTTGTACCCAGATGCATGACTCTCATCCTTCTTTTCTCTTTGCCATAGGAGAACACTAACCCAATCTTTTGTATTAGTACCTGTTCAATGTTTTGACTTCTTTGTGCTGCATAAGCAGTGATGGCCAAGAATAGCCTACTGGCTCACATCTTCCGCACGGAGCAAGGAATGGTATTTTCATCGCTTATTTTTTTATGCATCTGGCTCAACTTGAGCTTTTCTTTATGCAGAGCACTGTAAACCAATTGCTATTATGCTTTCATCCAGTGGTCATAACATGCTGAAACCACACTGTGTGTCCTAACCTCTGCATCTGAAAATTCACCAACTTATCTTTTTTTAGTGCCCTTTGAACTACTGTCTTCGGCTACCCGACATCTTTTATTGTTTGCTGCAGATGGATCTGTGCCACTGCAGGTGGCGGAAGGAGGGAACAGGGCCCGTTCCCTTCTTCCACCACCTGCAGTGAGACAGATGGTAGTTTAGTCTCTTTAGTTGAGAATCCTGAGATGAGCAATATTTTTGCAATGTTGTATTATAAATAATGGCTCTGGTGTCATATGTGGAACCAATTTTTTCCCCAAAAAACCACGCAATCAGGTAGTAAGACTCTAATGGGCAGCACTCACAAGAGCTTGTTGGCGTAGTTGTATGTGTGTTTGTCTCTCATGTTTTGTAATCTACTGTTTTTTTTTTGGTTCGATCCTCCCAAGTCTCACTTTTTAATGCTGTCTCTTTTGGCAATCAACAGCTTTTCCATGTCACGATAAATACAGTTCATCATTATTTACTCCTTCCCATTGAGTAGCCAGTTTACTTTAGAACTACAACCGAATTTATCCTGAAACTGTTCAGATAATTTATCAATGAATTTTGTGCTCACTCACCCCTTGCACTTGACCTGCAAAACCACAATATTAGGGTTGTTTGTTCAAGAAAAAATCCCTTGAGGAGAGAGTATTGACACAACACTGGCAAGTTGAAGACTGATGCAATAGTTACAGTACTGAACACAGACACCATTTTATTCCTCAAAAGACCTGGGAGCTTTCTTGATCATGGTACACAACCCTGGGTCTTATATATATGAACCGGGCCTTTTAAACCTAAATTTTTGAATCCCAGATATGAATTTTATCCCATTGACTTCGGACAGGACTGAGAGAAGTAGCAATGTCAGATTTAAGTTGACTCTGCAACAAACATAGTATTATTGGTGTTTGAGTAAAGTATGTATTGGCACTGTATGCAGAGGCTTTAGAGAAAGCCAGAAATTCTGGGTTCCAGAATCTCTGACTTCCTTTCCTAATTTTCCTACGGATAATTAAGGTTGGAAGCTCAGATCTTCCAACATTTCGGGTTACTACCTGCTTTCTCAAATTCTCTAGTCATTTTACCTCGGCACATTTTTGTCGAACCTACACTGTTATTACATACCCTCTTATTTTCTTTTTTCAGCCTCTGTTGAGCCCAATTTTTTTTTTTTTTTGACAATTAGTGAATTTCGATGTTTCAGCATCACACAGGAGGAAAACTTTGTGCCTGCGGCGCTGGTGGGTATTCAAGTAAGCAAGTCCTGCAGTTTCTTAATTTCTGACGCATCGCTGCCCGCAAAGTATCGTCAAAACTCTCGTGGTAACTTAAATAGGGGCATGGGAAGTCTCCAAGCCCAATTGGGCCTGGTCAGGCCAAATGCGGCCTGAGTTACCAAATCGGGCCTCGAAGCTGTCCACATATGACACCAGAGCCTAAATAATGTCACGTGGACCTAGAATTCTGTCTAGGTCCACGTGATCCGGTTGCCCCAGCCTTGAAAAAAGTGCAATCCCTCAGGTTTGAACCCGAGACCTCAGACAACTGACTCAACTGCAACGGAGAGAGACATTACCAGTAGTCTAAGACACCATAGCAACTTCAATTGGATTATCTTTGACACAACTCACTGAGGACTATGTAGTTTAAACCAGTCCTTGAACAGGTTCGAATTGAGGGTAGGAACTTAACCAGCTGTAAGAATGAATGTCAGTTCACAAGAAAGAAGAAATAAATTCACACTCATTGAAGTTTAAAGCCAAGATTTGACTTGGAGCCTGTTAAAAGCTGGAGCTCAGTGAAGAGGGATAAGGATTTAGACAAGATAACAGTCAGTTGAACACTCCACAACTCGGAAGCTGAGGGTACCTACTGTGAATCAAATTGAACCTTGTTTTGGTCCAAGATTCAAGTACTACCGAATGTTGACCACCATCCGCTTCAAATATAAGGAAGAACTTGAACTGACAGGCACACAATTAACAAGTCAAAAGTTATGTTTGAAAACCGTTGAGGATGTGGGTGAACAGTTCGGTTGTCAGCATTGAAAACCTCATGTAAAATGAATGTAAGGACACACCTCAAATCACACAAGATTGAGCAATATTCATATACGAGATAAAGCAATGTAACAAACAGAATGGTGAATTGTGAACCTTGCCCCGGTAAGTGCCAGAAATGTCAAACAATAAGCAAATGAGTTGAAGTGCAAGACTGAAGCATTGTTGGTGGTGGTTCATGTCAACAGCAGGCATGACCATCTGTGCCGAATTGGGTCTCTTGTTCTGTATCTATCTCTCTGTTCAAATATGCATGATCATGAAGAAGGGTGGACATCAGAATCCTAAGAATCTGAACAATTACCCGATGCAGCACATCAGAATCCTGAGGGTAAAATCCCAATGATCAGATGACCTGAAAATTTGCCTTTTTTGGATTGTTTGGCCACCTGATTTGCTTCCAATTTGCGGGGTCCGCAAATTCTAAATTTGCGGACCCCGCAAATTGAAAGCAAATGATAAGCAAATGATAAGCAAATTTTAAATTTGCGGGCCCCGCAAATTGGAAGCAAATGAGAAGCAAATGCTAAATTTGCTTACAATTTGCTTATAATTTGCGGGGCCCGCAAATGGTAGTGTGCACCCAGTGTGCGCTCCGCTGTGCTATCCTCTGTCCCTTTCTCTTATGCATGGTCTGCCATGCACCCTTGTGGGCTTACCTGCGAGGGCGCGTATATTGGCACTTCCAGTCCATTCGTTATGTGTTCTTGCGGGCTTACCTGCGAGGGCACACGTATCGAGGGCTATTCCGATGTCATGCACCCTTGCGGGCTTACCTGCGAGGGCGCACATATTGACAGTTCCGGTCCATTTGTTATGTGCTCTTGCGGGATTACCTGTGAGAGCACACGTATCGAGGGCTATCATCCGATGTCCGGCATCGTTGGGGTTACCTGGGAGGGCGGTCATATTGCCAGTTTCAGTTCATTCGGGCGTACTTGTGATTCCAAAACTTGTTAATGCTGCCATTTTCTATGTTCCTCCACATCGGGAGAAATGTTTAGAACAAATGAAGGCAGAAGCAAAAAAGAATGTATGAAGTTCACATACTTGTCTTGAATGCTGAATGCCGGCTGAGATTCCTGATTGCATACATTAAAAAAGTGCAACCTGTAAAAATATTCTAGCTCTTTACCATCTTGAATTTGATTAGATTGGGAACAGACCTTATCTTAGAGCCCTTCAGTAACAATTCCCCCAGGTTCTGCATCCTAGGGCGCTGTGATACGGACTGCGGTTCCGTGAGTTGTCTGACCGGGTGTGGTATAGTCAGGCAAAAGCACGAAATTAGTTCGTCCTCTAGAGGGAAATTTCTCTGTCGCGGAGATTCGTCTGCTACTGTAGTACACGCAATGTTTATGTATTTTTAAAAGGTGGTGGTGGTGGTACAGTTCCTTCCGTACGGAATGAACAGTCTCGCTAGGTTCCTCGAGGATTTATTTCCTCGTTGGGGGGCTAGCCTTCCAGGAAAACTTCGATCGGAGGGTTTTCTACACTTGCGCGAAGGGGCAACGCTCCGCAAGATGAACGCCGTTCCGTGTCGAGATGCCTGGGCTATATGGTTCCTCTTCTTATCCCCTTGCCTCGTATAGGTTGGGCAAGCAGTATCTTCAGAACTGTTGAATCACAACGCATACGGGTTATAGCGTAGTCCTTCGTAACCCGGCTTTTTCTCTACGCTGTGGTGGTACGGCCAAGGAGTGTCAATTCCGTGGGCGTGTGTGAGGTGAAGTGGTGAGAATGAATCGTGAAGTGGTTATAATCGAATTGGATAAGCCTTCCGCGACGATGGGGGTGGTACTCCGCGCACGGATCTGCGTTCGAGGCCCAAGCCAACGGTTACACGCTGCTAAGTTGGGCTGCTGGCCGTTTGGAAGTTTCGCCGCGCGTACTACAACCACGCGAGCTATCAACGCCGATGTTTTCTATAATTCCTTCTGGCTCGTTCTATTGAGCTGGAAGTACTACGGACAAGCCTCCTTGATTGAAGCTTTGGCCCAATTTGACCTTGGTTGATCCCACGGAGGGCGGCGCAACCTGAGCGAGTATGTATTTTGACTAGATTCTCACCCCGTATGATCGAGGGGGAGTAGCTTAGGTATGAGCAGTGGGAGGTAATAAGATGATTTCTTCTACGGACGTCCCTGCTTTTATACTAATTTCTTTCCGACCGCCGCGCGCGACCTTATTCCTCATTCGTCCACGGACCCCTTTCAACACTGCCCTCCTTGCCTCGCGGCGGGGATCTCCATGCTTTCCCGTGCGCTTGAAGGAGATACCTAACCCACGGACTGTAACGTTGCTGCCCGTGCCCCCAATTTCCGTACTCCGTAGCTCGCACCTCCTTCCGTAGCTTTGATATGTACCGCGTGGCAACACTTTCCGCTACTCCGTGCAGTACCCCGCGTTGGCGATGTTTACCGTTCCGTGTTCTGCGTATGCATCATGTTGATTTGTTAATTTCCGTGAGGGCCGTGGCGATTTGGGGATTTTTGCAGTGGTAGGCCTGGTGGCGTAATGGTAACGCGCGCATTCGCAGTCGACTTCTGCGCGATATGACAGTTGCGAGACCCTCGTTCGATTCGAGGTCAGGCCATGTACCTTTTTCCCCACAGGAGAGAATCAACCGTGGGTCGACACCTTTTCTTTGACGTCTTGTAGTGTAGACCCGGTGGCGTAACTGGTAACGCGCGCAATTGTAGTCTCTTCACAATATTGCATAATTGCGAGTCCCTCGTTCGATTCGGGGTCGTGTCGTTTTTTTGCTTCCCTTTTTTCACAGGAGAGAATCAACCGTGGGTCGACACCTTTTCGACGTCTTGTAGCGTAGACCTGGTGGCGTAACGGTAACGCGCGCATTGTCGGTTCCTCGCAATATTGTACTATACTGCGAGTCCCTCGTTCGAATCGGGGTCAGGTCGTTTTTGCAACCTTTTTCTGTGCGTGCTCCGTAGTGCGTATTTGCCTTTTCCAGCCACGGAGAGAGCGTATCACAAAGTGATAGCTCACATCTCCTCCCCACTTTTGAATGCCGACCGTCCCCGGTTGGCGCCACGTATAAATATGACCCATCCGTAGGTCGAGAATCAGAACTTTTTCTGAAGATGGATGCCTCTGCCATTGGTCGCTTCCATTCTACAATTCATCCCCTTCCTGCGGAAAGCCTTGACGTCCCGATTGGCGGCCTGGCGGAGTTCCTTTATCGCAACCTCCGGTTCAAGGTGTTCCTTGTGGCGATTTCCGTGCTGGAGGACCGTTGGGCCACGCGTACGCGTCCTTCACTGACCACGAAGGATCTTCATGAAGTGCGCGTCTGCGTACGTCTAATTGTAGACCACATGGTAGGCGAAGTTGTCCAGATATTCAGGCGATGGTGTTTAACTGTTGCTTCCTAGTATTATGCCGCACGGCTTCGCCAGAATGAGCTGCGGTCCAACTTCAGTCGCCATAACACCCCGCCTCAATCGACGTGGATGTTTTACTTGATCTCCGTACTCCTTTACGCGGTTGGTTTTGACGGAGACGATGCGCCTGACATCCACGGAGTCAGTGTATTCGGCCTAGCGATTTCGCAAGTGGAGTTCTTTTTGAAGGAGTGCGCGGAATCCGTTGCGCTCTTTCGTATCTCCAAGGACCCAATATTCCTTGAGTACGAGGAGTACGACCCGCACCGTACTATCGAGGTGGTGTTTCCTTCTCGGCAGCCCCCACGGAATTACAAACGTATTCCTATCAACGACAACCCCGTGCTTGATTTTTCCGTGAAGGCCACTACCCCCCTCTGGACGGACGCGCAGCGAGTTATCGAAGCCACTTTGCTGGCGCTTTCTCGCGTGGAAGGAGCGCTCGTTGTCGAAACGGATAGAGATGGAAAGGTAATCGGGGTCCAGAGAGAGAGTGTGGAAGGTTTGCTGGCAGACATGGTACAGTCTCCGCCGGCGAGGTCCCATACCGCTGACTGTTTGCAAGGAGGACCTCCAGGCATTATACCCGGAAGCCCTTGCCCTACTTTGTGCACGGATGAAGAAACCTGTGGACGAGAAGCCACGGAATGGAGTATTGTGATGCTGTCCTCTTCGGAGCTGAGATCCATGCGCTCGGATCACTTAACATTTCCCGTATAAAAGGCTCGCCGTAGTCGCATGTATGTCCTCGCGTTATGTCTTTACCCATGCCCCCCCGCGTGCGCCTAAGTGCAGACTTCTACGGAATTGTGGATGCGTGCGAGTTGATTATTGAACATTCGCTCGCCACGGGCGTGCGGTTTAGCCCAGGACATCCCGAGTGCGAACAGCTGGACGACGTCATGGAGTGCATCGTTCGCCCGTCGATTTATCTGCTGGATTGCGCTCTACGGCCCGCGAATCGTGGCTGGCTGGCGCCGTATGAACTGACCATGCTGGAGTTAATCTTTGTTCATGACGCGCTGGCGAATATAATGGGCATTCTGGCGAGTCTTCCGTTCTTGTTCCGTGCACTAGTCCGTGCTTAGTATAGCTCCCGCAGTTTCATCTGCTCGAAGAAGGCGGCCACTTTCCCAGTGACGAACATATCGGGAACGCGCAGGAAGGGTTTCGTTGCTACGTAGCGTTCCGTGGCGCCTGCCTCCGTGGATTGGATAGGCTTAACGAAATGCACGCAGTTTATCTGCCCGAGTCTTCTACACGGCTCGCTCCTTCGGCGGTTCTCGCTTAATCTGAGCCGTGCCATACTGCTGGCACGAGCATGGCACCTTGTTGAACCCGTGGAGGACTTCACGGCCTTTATTACTGGTAGCCCGGAAGATATTGTGCTGGGACTTTAGCGGTCGATTTGTCGGTTAATATGATGTGTTCTCCGCGGATGTTTCCGTAGACGCGTGCTCCGTACGCTTGTCCGCTTGCGCTAAGAGCATAAATACGGGTCGCGTCCCATCATCGATTTTCGCTATTCTTGTGTCCATGGCGCAGACCCCGTCTCCGCCCGATTCTCCACGCAGCGACCTCCTCAGAGTCATTGGGAGCCCTGCAGGGCGTGCCCTCGCAGTGAAAGTGGAGCAAGCCTGCGCACTCATTCGGCCGCTCGAGATTAGCGACACGGAATACGCCCTTGGCTCGAACTGGCGTCCACCGATCCCCATTTCCAACATACTGCACCAGGTTCTCCGCCCCGCCGTATTTGTCCTTCAGCAAGCGCTGGATCCTTCCTTCCATCGCACGAGATATGGCAGCTTTCAATTTCCGTACACCACGACCCGTGTCGTCCAGGCTACCCTGCGGAAAATGATGGAGCTAGTGGTATGCTCATCGTCTCCTCCGTGCGGAAGTCGAGCCTAATTCTGCCCCCTTTTTTTTGCGAACTCTTTTAGCACCTGATTTCGCTCACGGACCCCGAATATCCATCCTATGTTGCCCTGTGGGATGGCATCTCCGCGGTGCATCTGATCCCGGAAGAACCACCGGTGTCAGATTTATCGATGGGCCAGTTCGAAATCCTCGATCATATGGTCGAAATTTATGGTTTCGAAGGGGAAAATAGCGAAGGCGGTGCGCATATGAGCGCTGCGCTCGAACATTTAAAACGCGTGGCCACCTGCTGGGCCGCGCTGTTGGGTACGCGTGGTGAATACCCCGAGTTCGAACGCTCCGGGCGCATGATGCGCAGACCGACCTAATACCGGCTGGGTCGATCCCTCCTCGTCGTAATCATCGTTATGTCGCGCATCGTAGTAATTTGAAATATCGTTGCGCTCTTCCGGCGAACCGAACCAGATTTGATCGCTTCGTGAGCCGGCCCACCCGTGCACCACTTAAGGAGCCGTGGATTTGATAGATGGATCTGCGTTTTCCCCCCCTAAGCCATGGCGTCGATAACTCGAGCGTCTTTCGAGCTCCCCTCTTGGCTCAGAGACCTCGACGCTCATCTGCTAGCATATGACAACATCTCCGTAGGCCAGCGGCTTCGTTCGAACTGCGCGAGAGTCGAAATCCCCTCCTGGAAGCACGCCGATGGCTTTTACCGCCCGCGCCACTCCATGAAAGACCTACTTCGCTACTTCATCCGTGCCCAGATCTTCTTTGTCCAGCTCGCTGTCGATCCGGAATTTCGCCTTTCCGTGCCGCTACCTGCGCTCTCCGTGGATGATCGTGCAGCAGTCCGTACGGCGCTCGGTCGCGTCCTCGAGCAACTGGTACGATTGCCTCCGTACTCCAGCCCGTGGCCTAGTGCTGATATTCGAACCTCCCCGTAGAGGGTAATTTATGCTTCGCGGCCTCATTTTGCCAGGCTTGCCCGTGCTCACGGCGCTCGTGTTCATCCCGACGAATTGCTCGTACCCGGGGAAAGCTCGAACATGTTTCGCATCCTGCGGATTCTTCTTGCTGAATACGGGTTCGAGCTCGACGAGGAGGGCCAGCACGGAGGTTTACAGGTCTCGGTCCTGCGCGCGTTCGAGGCCTTCGATACCACAGCCAGCTATATGCGAGCGGCCACCGCGCAGCTCAAGGAATTTCCCGAGTACAACATGGACGGTTCCAGCACGTTCACCGCCTCTGGCAACGACGCCGAGCCTACGGAGTAGAGTTTATCGTTGAAATCTTCTGATGTATAACCGATTGGTGTGACTCCTTTGCGTACGGCAGTTTGCTGCCATATAAATCCGTGTCTTTGTGCTCGCTTGTTTCCCCCATACCCTCTTCTCTGCTTTGCCCAAGAAATGGCACTCCGGTTCGCCCTGTTGCGTGATTATCAGCGCGGCGCGCCCGCCTCCTTCCGTACACGCTCGCAATTCGAGGTCTTCTTCATAGATCTTGATACGGAAGAGGAGCTCGTGCGCTATTTGCGCCGTCCTGAAGTCACCAACTTCTCGCAGCAAATTCTCGTCCCCCTTCGTGACCAGGTCATGCTCGTTCGAGATCGATTCCGTGGCTCGCCCCCCGCGGCTCGCGATTCCCCGTGGATCCGCCACCAGACTTCGGTGTACATGCGTTATCTTGTGAGTCGTTATTCCATGGCAGTGCTCCCGATGAACTCTTCCTGACAATCCGTAGGCGTACATTCGCCGCGCTATTGTTCCAGATGTACACGGCATCGTCGGAAAACGCGTGCCGACCCCGTCGGTGGCGAGCCTTTTGTACATGATGCGCCTTATTCGTCGCTTCGGCTTCGCGGGAGACGATATCGCCACTATTGCTGAGTGCGCCGAAGACGATCTTTTAATCGTATTCAATCATGCGCACGAAACGATTTTCGCCATGGCCGCCCGTCTAGCTGACGTCCCCCCTCAATATGTCGCCACGCTTTCCGAAATTCAGATGGCCCCCCCTGGCGGGGTTCTTTCTTCATCGCCTCTGCTTTCCGTACGCGTCACGAACCTCGACCATGAACCGGACGCAGTTTCCTTGTCCGTTGATCCCGTTCCCTGCTCCACGGAGGGTGAACCCGTTGCGTACTTGTAGCGTAGACAGCCGCCTGTACGGAGTTCCCAAAATAGGCAGTTGTTATTGCCGGTTCGTGATGCCGGAATCCTTAAGCGATATTCACGGATTCTTTTTGCCTCTGTCGTCCCCTTCCCCTTTAAAAGAGCGTGGAACCGCCGCTGTTTGTCCAACCACTCCTTCCCGTCATGGACCTTTCTGCTATTATCGAAGGCGACGAGAATTCTGTCGAACCCCGCACCACGGAGGAATTGACTCGTATCCCCGAAGCCCTGCAGCTCCTCCTAGCTCCGTACCGTTCTCGCCTTCCCGATAGTCGTTTATACGGAGAAGACCCCCACGGTGTCCTTCGATACTTCGAGGAAGTTGTCGGCCCCTACGCGCAACTTATTGACAAGGCTTTCCCTACTCGCGCGCTCGCGAAAGCACCAACTCCGTGCAGAGTCTATTGAGTTTCTGACTCCTCATGTCGGCGAGCTGCTTCGTTTCCTGGTGCGCATCGCTCGCAGCCTTCTCCTTTTACGCATCCGTGGCTGATGAAATACGCCCAGGGTATCGCGTATGTGATTGCTTTGGAAGTGGTCTCGAACTACGGACCACCCATGCTGTTCCCGTGCGAGAGCATCCGTACGCTGTGCTTGATGCAGAAGTTCCACGAAATCCTCGATAATCCTGCGTACGAGCTCGGCCCCGGACTCGAGACAATCATGCTGGGATGGGTGAAGCTAATGGTCGGGTCCGCTCGGCAACGCCGCCTGAGCCACACGGATCCTATCGATATTCGTCCTCCTCGCGACCTTGCCCACGTTCCGTGCGTCCCTTCGTGGACTGTGGAGGAGATAGCCGTCCTTCAGGAGGAGGAGGCCAAGGACGCCTGGGTAGCCGAAAAGTACTGGTTGCGCGAGCGTGTCGAAGCTTGCAATCGCGCAGGCAAGGAGCTCAGCGATGTGCTGTCCGACGTCGCTGGTGCGGAATGGTACCCTGCGGGACGTATGTAGCCTCCGCGAATTCGCTTCCGTAGCGCTGTTATCCCGTGCGTACCAGCCAATCCCGTATACGTATTTTTGCCCGTACCAGAACTGCTATAAAATGGCCAGCCGCGCCTTCGGTTTTTCCTCATGTCTTCAGTCCCCTTGACGCAGACCTCTGACCTGTTGGCCAAACTCCACTCCATCCTTCCTCCCGCCACCGGGTCGAGGATGGAGCCTAGTTTGCGCGCGCTCTGGGTCTCGCAGGTTCGCAACTTGTGCCAAGGAATCCATGAGACTATGGGCGGGCGAATTTTTACTGAATTCCCTGCGCCTCTCCGTAACGAGCTCCGTGTGGCCGTAAAAATTCTGTTGTCCAATATCGTATGCACGCTGCCTTCCGTGCCCAGCGCAATGTGTTAACGTCTTCGGGCCGCGTAGATTTTAATTGGGGCCACGAAGATCAGCGTCGAGAGTGATCCTTCGAATCCCTCCCAGTACTATGTTCCCGGATTTGGGGCGATGATGTTCGCCATGGCCGAGCAGTTCGTGGTTCTGTGCGGATACGAGGGCGATGAGGACGTTCCCAGCCGTGAGGGCATTTTCCGTGCGGTTGCCCTCCTTCAGCACGCAATGGTTATCCATCCCGACTACGCGACTACGCCCGTCGAGGCGCCTGGATATTCTTCCGCGCAGGCCGACCCGTTCTTCTACGGCGTTGGTACCCGCACCAAGGAACGGCAAATCCGCGAAATTCTTGACCACGGGCACCTCCTCCATCGGTTTGGCGACAATCTCCTCCGTTACGACCATACTCTTGGTTCGCGCTGCGTACCGTATCCCCACCTGTACCTCCGAGGAACGGATTTTCGACAACTCGCTTCCCGTGTCGCGCGCTGGACAATCCGTGGCCTGATCTGCCCTGACGAGGTCTCCGTAGCCGTACGTTGAATGTACCGGCTAAGGCCACTCGTACTTGATCCCCTTTGTCGTTTGCCCGTGCGCCTGTCACGGAACGCATGGCCGTCCGTAGCGTACCGCGCATTTCTTTTATAAAATGCTTGACCAGGGTATCCGATTCCGTCCTCCTTGTTGCACCCTTCCTGCTTGTTAAAATGCGCGGCCCAACGTATACCATTGAAACCGCTCTTCCTCGTCTGTATTCCCTCTCGCTCCCCGCGGAAACTCTTCACGCGAAATTCTTCTTCCCAGAAGACGGCCTCGAGAATTTTCTTCAGTTCCGGATGCGTGTCTTCGTCCATACGCTTATGCGCGCCATAACACACGACTTCACGCATTTCACTTCCCTTCCCGCGTTCCCTCCTCCTGAACACCAGAAACTGCGTGCTTGGATCGAAATTCTGATGACACATTTCGTGAGTTCCGTAGCAGGTTTTTATCGTGTTGCTGATCCGTGGAACCCATTACTCCAGCGCCTAGTGAGCCGGACGCTGAAGCACCGTACGGAGAGAATCTCCGCAGGAGATTTATCCTGGGCCAGCTATTCGTTCCGCTGTTCCTGCCGAGGCTTTCCAAATGTTCAAGCTATCGATCTTCCTCTGCAATTTCGTCGGCTTCACCACCCCTTCGCGCTTCCCGGACGACCTCGATTTTCCCATCTTGTATCCCATGATTGACCTTTCCACGCGCGAGCTCATGCTTTCTGGGAGCCAGAGTGACTACCCCGAATACGACAGTCGGGGTCCGTCTCGAACCGGGCAGCCAGTTATTCGCCCAAGCTAGCTCCGTGCATGGTTTTTCGCCTAACGACTTCTTCTCCCCGTCATCTTTTCATACGTCCCCTTTTCCCATGGGATACACAGGTACGGGTTTTCCTCCCAGTTCGCGCGCGCGGATTCTTTCTCCCCTAACCGCTGTTCCCCTCCTATTTTTCAGACTCCGCGCATCTGGTGGGGAGAAGCGATGTCCGTTTTCAGTCCTGGGCCGTATATCGATGCGCCGCTCGGTCAGGAGTTCTGGAGTGCTTCGAGTTTCCCGCCTACGGAGTACTGAATTATTATTTTTCTTGGTTTATTAAGCTTCGTTGTGTCTTGCCGTGGCCACGGAAAGGCACTATGTCGTTATTCGATGGGTTTCTCTTTTGAATGCGTTTCACCGTAGTTCCGTGTGGTTGATCAGACCTAAGAACCATTAGTGCACTCCTTCAAATACATTTTCTGCGCGCTCCGTATAGCCCTAAGTTCTTGTATGCCGATGTTCCCGAAAATACTAAGTCCGAAAATGCTGAGTTCGAAAATTTGGTTTACCGCGTCCGGTATTCCGTTCCTATATACTAAGTTCGACGTTTCAGGCGCGTTTCTTCGAACGCGCCCAGAAATAGCTTGTTACTTTGACCTGAATACTGCTTGCCTCCGTGGGCTTATTTGCGTCCGTGCGCGTCTTGTTCCTTGGTCTTGAAATCGATAGGGGCTAACCCCGTAGTTACGCGTGCTTTCCCACCGCTATATTTGTCCACGCGCCAAGAAGCCGACTGAATTATTTTTATCTGCGGCTTCCCTGCTGCGTTCCTGGCTCGTGGGAGTCATCATCCGCGGCCCGGTGTGGCGATGTCCACGGAATTGTTCGATAATTTGCTTCCGTGATGGGATCAGGCTACGCACTGACGCGCTCTTCTTCCTCCCTCCGTACGCTCCCCCTCACCCAACTCAACACAAAACTCGACGCCATGTCCTCCAACGCAGGCCCTTCCTCTGTAAGTACCTTCCGTAGCTTCGAAGACCGTGCGCTGATACTTGTTCCGTAGAGCCACCCGACTCCTTCTCGTACCGCTCGCGGCTTGCCCAAGAAATCGCCCGCGGCCGTGTCCAGCGCTCTCCCAGCTACGGGTGACTTCGCGTCCCCCGCTGCCCCTCGACTTCGCGTCGGGGCTGAACCCGTCAACATAAACACGGCATTTCTGCAAGCGAACTACACTGGGCGCGAGATCGTCTCCCTCTTCAAGCTTCGATCCGACGCGGACCACCCCCGTTTCCTCAACTTGCTCGACGTCCAGAACACGCTGGGCCATACGCAGATGGTCGCTGAAAGTCTGGCGGACCGACTGGCCGAGCTGGACGAGAATCCTCCGACCCTCGCCGACCTTCGCCCACGTCCTGTCCGTGCCACCGTGGTGCCCCCTGCGCCTCTTCCTTCGCCCCCCGTCCTTCCTCCTCTCATCCCGGATTCCGACGCGCCTCATAACCCTACGGACGAGCTGGACGAAGCCGCGGAGGAGGAACTCGCGGAGTTCTCGCGAAAACGCCAGGCACGATTCGACGAGCGCAAGGCTTTGCGCAATAACCACCGCGCCACTTGCGAGCGCGTGCAGCGGGAGCACGAGGCCGCGTTCTGGGCCGAGCAGGACCGTCTGCAGGAATACTGGGAGAACGAAAATGTCGCCCATCTGGACGACTTGGCCGCGTACGATGAAGAACGTGCCAGAGTGGTATCCTCGCTGGAGGAGCTCGCGGATTCGTGGGACCGCGACGTCGTTCGTGCCAGACGCCACGTCGTTCGGCAGAACGAAATCGAGGCGGTTACGCGCCACATTTTTCGTCTTCGCGACGAGGTCGCGTATGCTCACGAGATGCTCGTAGCGCTCCAAGGTAACCAGACCCTTGGTGAAGAGATCAACATTTTCTTGGAGTCCGCGCACCTGGGCGAAGTGCCCCCTGGGTTTTCGTATCGCCCCGTGGACAGCAACACGCGCTATGTCAATCATCCCGTCTCCCCCTCCGTACCGTCGCAACCACCTCCGGCATCTTCTTCGTCGTCGTCCTCGACAATTCCGCGCGAACAGGGGAAGGGGAAGGGCAAGGCCTTAGATTCCCCTGAGAAGGGCAAGGGTAGGGCGGTAGATTCCGCGGGGAAGGGTAAGGGCAAGGCGCACGAGGTCGCCAGCAGCACGGAGTCGAGCAAGTTGCCCAGGGTGACTCTGCGCCTCCCGCCGCCGCCCGCGGACTTCGCTGCCGTGCGCGGCAGTGGCTCGAAGAAGCGTGTCGCCGTGGAGGATGGCGCGTCCGAGCGCCCGCTGAAGGTCAAGAAATCCACGGCGTACGATTTCTCGGGGCGGCACACTTGCAATCTGCGCGGGGGCGTCATCGACTTCCCCATCCTCTCCTCCACCCACGAGCCCGTCACCGTGCCCAAGGGATTCAAGACGTGGCCGGCGTTTTTCCAGAGGTATCTGCGAGTGGCGCGCCTTCTCCTGCGCTACGGGACCCGGAAGGCCGTCAAGTTTCCCAAGCCGTGCGCCCCGTGCTCCAAAACTGGGTGTCCCTGTTTCACGGACCCCGAGAGGACGCAAGTGAGCTGCGCGACCTGCGTTGTGGGGAAGATGAAATGCGTCCCCTCTGGCTCGAACACCTCCGCGCATATCGGTTAGTCCTCCTTCCCTTTTCCCTCTTTCGAATCCTTTTGTTGACTTTTGGTTCCCTTTCTCCCCCGCTTCTAGATGCGTTTTTGGCGTACCAGCACGCGTACGCGTCCCACTTCGACCCCGTCCGTGGCCATCTCGACCCCACCTTTGCCGCGCCGTTTGATTTCGACAAGTGGTACCCGCCCCACTTCGACTACCGTACGCGCGCCGAGAAGAGAAAGGGAATTCCTTTCCTGTTCTCGAAGAAGGATGCCGCCAAGGGCGGCGCGGTGGATTCCGCGGGTTCGGGTGACGCGAGGAGCGAGGCCGAGGACGAAGACGAGAAAGAGGAGGAGGAGGAGGAGGAGGAGGACGCGATGGAGGTGGACGACGCTGCGCCCCCTATCGCCACCCTGTCTGGCTCGTCGGGGAGCCCGACACGGTCCTCTGCTCGTGCCTCCGCTGGCACTTCGAAAACGGCTCAGGGAGCTTCAGCACCCGCCCAGCCGACCGCTTCTTCTTCGCGCCAGCCCGTGGCCTCGTCGTCGCGCGTACGATTGGAGGACGCGCCCGTTCCTTCCGTCGAGGATCCCCCGCGCACCAAGTTCTCTTTCACCGCCGCCACCCTTCTCGGTGGCTCATCCGACCGCGTACCGCCGCACGCCACCTACGCCGAGCGTCACCTCCGTGCCCGCGACGACTTCTCTCTCGTTGTTCCGCCCGATTCTTGCTTTGGCAAGCTTCGCCCGTGGAACATCCCGCAGGAGGAGTATCCGCTCGAGGTCTCCGTGCCTCGATACCACGCTCGGCGCAGCTGGATCCTTCATTGGGCCGCCGAGATGGATCGTATGGCGATTTACACTGCCGGTCGCGAATTCATGGCAGCCCTGGTGCGCGACTCCTCCCCCGCCATCGACTTCCCCCCCGAGCACTTGTCGCCCCCCGTCGTCTACGGAAACGTTCCGTACCCGTGTCCCGTGCCCGAGCTGACCAACGACGCGGAGTGGCGCTCCATGGCGCTGTACAAAGCTCGTTCTTTCACGCAGACTTTGGAGCACGCGCGGGCTGCCGTGGACGCGGATACGGAGGGTAGAATTCTGCGCGGGCAAGGACGCGAGGTGTCGGCCCATTTGCCGTCCAACTGGGACTTGGCGAATTTATGGGGCTTCCTCGCGAAGCGGGAAGCGCAGGTGAAGAGAGAACTTGTGGAGGCGCGCGTCGATGAGGACCCTTCCTCGGTATGCCTCCTCCCCTTTCATTTTTTCTTTCTTCGCGTATTCTTCTCAACTAGTTCTTCTCGCAGTTGTTCCTTCCCGGCGGGTCTCCACGCGAAACGCCGTTCGACGCGGATCTCGAAGACCGAGCTACTCCCGCACCTGGCGACGCGCCAGACGCTCCCTTGTCTTCGCCGTTGCCGTACGCGAGCGGGGAGTCCACTCCGCACGCGCGTCTCGCAGGCCGTGCCTCCATCGACTCCGAGCGCTTGCGCGAAGCTCTGCGTGCCGCCGCGCCACGACATGACGATCCGTGGGCGCAGCTCGCCCTTCGACGCGTCCTCTTCGGCAACCCCGGACCTGTCCTCGGCGGAGGTCTCCCGCTCTCGTACATGCCCCCGACGCCGCCGCCTCTCTCGACTCCTCCGCCTGTCGTTCGCCCCTCGCAAGACGAGATTCCGTACGAGTCGGACGGGCGCGCCACCAGTCTCGCCGCGGAGCTGCGGTCCAGTTCGCTGATGGACGACTCCGACCGCTCGCCTCGCCAGCCGCCGTTCTCCGTGAAGACCGAGGACGGGGAGCGTTCGGTGACCCCCTACTTGGATGGTGGCGTCTGGGAGGAGGACGAAGGGTCGCTGGAGACGATGGATATTTCGGGTGCGGGGGAAACCGCGGACTAGTTCTCTCTGCTCCCCTTTTTCTTTTTGATTCATGCTGCATTGTCGGACTGTCCCCGTACGGGGTTATTTGTATATTGTTATCCATGCTCCGTAGTCTCTTTTGCTTTATCTTCTGTACTTCTGTAATTTATTCTGCTGAATAACATTTGCTGTGCTTCTTTCCTAAAAGAGAGTGATGCGATAGTGATGGTGGAAGTGTTCCGGATCCGGATAGGGGTGATAACAGCATGACGAGGTTTCTTGAATCGCGTTTCTTCACGGAGGGTATTTCTTTTATTGGGAAACCGCTTTTTTTATTTTATTTTTTTATTTCGGGAACCGTAGGGAGGTTTATAGGTAGATCTCGTATCGAGTCACTGCCCGTTCCTCCCCACTTTTTGCTAATTTCCGTGCGCTTGGTGCTTTTTATCGTGACGTTTCGCGTTCTATGCGTACGCCGCTCCAGTCTTTTTAGTCCGTTAAGTCGAGAATAGTTAGATTTGTGGACCTGATTGTCCTTCCCAGTCGCGTAACCTGTCGTCCCCCCATTCCGGTGATTCTTCTCGTATCGTTCCACCAACTTTGTTACGGGTACGCGAACTTTCGACCGCGGGTAGTACGGCAACAGCCTAAAGGCCGCTACGGAATCCAGCGAAACCGCGCCGTCTAGTTCCGCGATGATGTATGAACCCCCCGTGGTGCGCCGGACCACGATCATGGGCCCAAAGTACCGTGGTTTGCTTTTCTTCGAGAGGTCGCTCTCGATCTTCGAGTTTCGAATAATCACCAGTTCTCCTGCCTCGAATTTGAAGTCGTAGATCCTGTTGGCGTTATCTTTTTCCCACTGCCGTATCGACTTCACTCGATCCTCGTATATCTTTGAACGGAGCACCTCCAAATCTTCTTCTCTCTTCATGAGATGCCGGGCTCTGCGCGCGATCAGGTCCTCCGTAGAGATTTCCGTGTCGATAATTGGGCTCATATAGGTTGCCTCAACTATGTCGAAAGGAAATAACGGTTCCACTCCGTGCGCCATCCAGTATGGAGATCTGCCAGTTACTTTGCTGATCGACACTCTTTCCGCCCAGAAGACGTAGAATATTCTTCGCGTCCACTGCGTCATGTCGCCCTCGCATGCTTTCACCAGCGCCTCACGGACAGGGTGGTGCCTTCGCTCGATTACTCCCTGAGCTTGAGAATTGTAGCCCGATATCCGTATGTGATGGATTCCGTACTTCTTGGCCAGCCAATCTACGGCTTTTATCCAAGGTTTTCCGTTGTCCGTGGAGACTTCGACGATGGCGCCCCATCGGCAGAGTATTTCCTCGAATAAGAAGGACCTGAGGGTAAACGCGTCCTCGTTCACCATCATCCTCCATTCCGGCCAGCTAGATACCGAGCATCGAGCGTGCGCTACCGTGCGGAATCCATTATGCCGTGGCAGGAACACATCTGGAAAACACCCCCTCACTACGTAGCGCGGGATAGGCTTCAGTAGGGCTGTAGAGTTATAGTCACTCCCCCCTTCTATCGCACACGACGTAGATAGCTGTTACCTATGGTAGAGTCTGTAGCGCGGTAGATATGTAGAGCTGTCGGCCTCCATAGGGGCCCATAGACTCGGACTGGGCTTAAGTCGCCGGCGATCTTTGATCTTTGATTCTCGTCCGCTTTGGGCACACCCAGGCACACCACGATAATTCAGCATAAATCAAATATATTGAGTAAGTCTACACGACGCTCGACTGCCGGGCAAACATGGCATCCATGGAGAACATATCACGACCCCCCTCCTGCTCCGCCTCGTCTTCGGGTTTGCGCGAAACGGTCCTAAAAGGCGATCAGAGCTTTGCTAGCTATAAAAAGAATGGCGCTCGGAACGCACCTGGCGACGCGGAGCAGCCGCTCCTGGAGGTCGGTGGCCGCATTGGTCGTGTCGCGCCCCTCCTCCACCCGCGTTTCGCAGTGCCTGTACCACTTCTTCAGGCCCGCAAGCGTCTCCTCGTATGTCTTGAAATAGTTCTTGTGCGAGAATTTCTTGGCTTCTTTCTTGGTTTGCCGACGCCCCGTGGACCATTCCTCAATAGCGCAAAGGACCTAGATCGAGGTATTCAGCTGTAGAAGATGGGCCACAAACACCACTTACCGCTACCACGAGCAGGGCAATAGTAACTAACGGTACCTCCCCCTTGCCTTCGAAGTAAAAGGCGCGGTTCTTATCACCATCACCAAAGAAGTAGGCGGTGAAGACGTGCTGGAAGATTTCGTGGCCGAACATCGTCTCCGGGGTAATTTCGTCGGGATCCTACAGGCCATTAATTGGAAGTATCGCCGCTGAAGCAAGCACTCACCGTGTAAATAAATGTTCCCAGCAAGCCGTTAACCCTGTGTCTATTCTTCTCGAGCTGGGCATTGATATTTGCTTGTGTCGGGTTGTGCAGAGTGAGTATGTCGACGAGATGATAGGCGCCAGGAACGAATTCGCGTGCCATAGCCTTTAGGCCCGATCGAAACTGAGGGACTCGGGACCTGATCTAAAGAGCCGATTAGAGACGCCGAGGAACAATAGGTGAGCTATGGGACTCACCAAGGCAAGGTCGGCCTTCGTGGGCTTGAGGTCTTCGAGCTCCAATTCGAATGCTGCGTCAGTGAAGGCGGTGAGTAGGAGCTCTGTGAATTTGTCACTGTGCGCGCGGACAGTACGCCCACGGCCCACGGATGCTGGGAACGGTGTACGAAGCGTGAGCTCGATCTTGAGGTAATCGAAGGCGGCATCGCAGATTTTCTGATGTTCCTCGGGAAGGTCTGCGATGCTGCGCGACTTCTTCTTCTTGGGTGGTGCCGACGGCTCCTTCCCAGCACAATTTTTCAGTAGCTTATATGGTGGGGGTGCATCCGACTAACCTCTCCATCATCGTCCTCCTCTTCCGATGAGTCTTTGTCCTCATCGGTAGCCCTCTTCCGTTTCCGAGCCCGTGGATAAGAGGGCTCGATGGTCCGCATGTTAATCTGGGTTCGGGTGTCAAGAGCGTCAAGATGGTAAGATGACCCGCACCTGTAGTGAGCTAACCGCACCCGACTGCTCGTCACGGTCTGCAGGGCCATCGTCGGGTGTTTGACCCCAGCCGTTGGCAGGCTGTGGACCCCAGCCCTCGTGTTCCTCGTCGTCCAAGAGGCTATTATTTCCTACAACACCATCAGGCTTGCGTAGATAAGGACAGAGTACAGTACATACCATTGTGATTGTCGTCGAAGGTCTGGAGGTGCGGGAGTGCTAGGTATATTTTGTGAATGTATGTGGTCAAGGAGGAGGGTCTCGCATACCTTGATCGTTGTTACTTAATGCCCCAGCTCCTAAACGTTAATCAGTCGCTAGGCCCGGTGAGTGTAAATCAGAATTACCTGCGACACCCGCGCTCACTAAATTATGATTCGATATCAGTTATAAAGTCGACGGTAGGAGGTTTCGGAACGTACAAGAGTTGATGAGTGCTGCCTTGTCGGTATCCGATAACATTGCAAACCATTCGAGGCCGCTGTCGGGTGGCTGTACTTGAGTAGATGGCGGCGTAGGGAAATACAGTGCCGGGGAACTGGGCAGCTGATTGAGTGATGGGTATGCTGGTGTCGTATTGAGAGAGACAGGCTGCAATGGGGCCCGTTGCGGCGTAGGAGCTTGACTGGGGCCTACACGGGGCAGTGGAGCCATTGGGCGAGGGGTCTCAGGAGGATGGTGAGAACCCGATGCGGCTGGCTGGGGGGCGACGGCGACGTGGTGTGAAGGAGGCTGAGGGTTACCGGCGTTGGCCTGCTGAGCCTTGTTGCGATCCCGAGTCTGGACGCGTTTTTTGCCTGCCTCTTGATCTTTCTTCCGTCTTTCGTCTGAATGCGGAATGAGCGCGAAGTCTGCAGACCGCAAAATGACTTACCATGTTCTCGCCTCCCAGCAGTGAAAGCAGGCTCACGGTACCCTCGCCCATGAGAGCCTGGGGGATCGTTGGCCTTGAATCGAGCGTCGCTGTAGTCGATACGAGACATGGTGGAAGAAAGGGATGATCAACAAACCTTTGAGTCACGTTTGAGCTCCCGACATTTGAAAATTTTGTTGATGGCGATCCGGAATAATATACGCCTTGCGACATACGACCATGCCCACCTGCAGTTTCTGTAACAAGGCATTCGGAAGCTGGGATAATGTAGCGCGCCATAAAAAAAATGCACCCGCATGCCGCAGAAAAGTCGACCAGAGCTTAGAGCTCACACTGCAGAGACTCCGCGAAGAACGACATGCAAAGGACCGCGCCAGAATTGCGCGTCGTAACGGCGTTAGAACCCCACCACCGTTGGAGCCATCTGCGGCAATAGATATCGACCCCGACCCCGCTTTCGAGAACGAGGAATTGGGCCCATCTGCGCCGTTTGTGCCCCAAGAAAGTCATAGCGGCGGCGATGCAGATGCAGATGCAGTCGCTCCGGACTCGGCTGGCACAGCTCCTGCAGCTGATCCAATCGCTGGCGGGCGCAGATATTGGCGCAAGGAGTGCCCTGGCCATGGTGGCGCGACCTACCCCGAGAAAGGCAAGACAAAATTCGAAGAAATTCGGGACGAAGAAATTTTGAAAGGGGCCGAAGTCTTGGGGCCGTTCAGAGACGAGGCGGAGTGGGAGTTGGCCAAATGGCTCATTAAGCACGTTGGCCATACGG
The DNA here is from genome assembly GCA_029233265.1 of Mycena alexandri. Classification (NCBI taxonomy): domain Eukaryota; kingdom Fungi; phylum Basidiomycota; class Agaricomycetes; order Agaricales; family Mycenaceae; genus Mycena; species Mycena alexandri. The sequence goes on along the minus strand of JARJCM010000103.1, from coordinate 2,465 downwards.
CCGCCGACGAATTTTTAAAGCTGTCCATCGTGAGCATTTAATATTGAGCACAGTAATTCATAGCGGGCTTACCTTTTACTGCCAGATTGCGGAACGAGCCCAACCGTCGTACAAGGGTAAAAACGAGTTCTTCGACAAGATTGATGACCTACCCGGCGGCGTTAAATGGCAGTGTAAAGAGATGGACGTGAAAGGAGACTTGCCGGACCTTGATAAAGACCCAACGGGGGCAACCATGCGCGGCGAGACAGTCGAGTTGTGGTGGAGAGATCCAGTAGAGTGCGTTCGGGAATTGATTGGAAATCCTATGTTTCGTGACGCAATGCGGTTTGCGCCCGAGGAGCTGTATGCCGATGCGGAGGGAAATGTTAGGATTTTTGAAGAGATGTGGACGGGTGACTGGTGGAACGAGTTGCAGGTGAGAAAGTCGCGCCCACAATGATAAACAAACTTACGAACCAATTCAGAAACGTCTTCCTCCCGGCGCGACAATTGCACCTCTCATATTCTCCTCTGATAAAACCCTGCTGTCCAATTTTCGTGGCGACAATTCAGCGTGGCCGGTCTATCTTACCATCGGCAATATCGGGAAGGAAACTCGCCGTCAAGTTTCCGCTCACGCGACAGTACTCATCGGTTACTTGCCCATTCCAAAATTCGACTGCTTTGACAAAAACACCCGTTCCCTTGCGAAGTATCGGCTCTTCCACGAATGCATGACTGTCCTCACGGCGTCGGTGGCCGAGGCGGGGAAGACCGGCACCAAGATGGTCTGTGCCGACAACTTTGTACGCAATGTCTGGCCCATCTTCGCGGCGTACGTGGCCGACTACCCGGAGCAATGCCTGGTGGGGTGCTGCAAAGAAAACAGGTGTCCCATGTGCACCGTGAGCCCGGATGAGCGTGGTGATCACCAGCCGCACGATAAACGCGACCAAATGGAAACCCTCTTCCTAATGGCACGCCAGCAAGATGGAGAGAAGGACACCGCGTTTGAGAAGGAGGGCATCCGCGCGATCTACCCACCTTTTTGGATGAATCTGCCCCATTCCGATGTCTTCCAGGCTTTTACGCCAGACCTTCTCCACCAGGTTCATAAGGGTATCTTCAAGGACCACCTCGTCAAGTGGTGCACCGAGATCATCGGCAAGCTGGAGGTCGATGAGCGCTTCCGCCAGATGCCCGATCATCCCGGCCTTCGCCACTTCAAGAACGGCATTTCATCTGTCTCTCAGTGGACGGGGACAGAACACAAGGAGATGGAGAAGGTTTTTCTTGGCCTGGTCGCTGCCGGAGCTGATCTTGAAATGGTCAAGGCAGTACGCGCATTGATGGACTTTGCGTATCTGGATTCCCTTCAGTCGCACACGTCTACCACACTGTTGGCGCTTCGGAAAGCCCTCGACGACTTCCACACACATAAAGCAATATTCATTAAGCTCGGTGGACGCAAGGAACACTTCAATATCCCCAAGTTCCACTCGCTTGACCACCACGAGCCCTCTATTCGTCTTTTCGGAACAAACGACGGATTCAATACTGAATCCCCCGAGCGCCTTCACATCGACTACGCTAAAAACGCATATCGCGCGAGCAACCGAAAGGACTACATTATCCAGATGACTTTGTGGCTTCAGCGCCAAGAGTCCGTCGCCCGCTTCAGCGCCTTTCGGCAATGGTACAAATCAACTCAGACTCCCACACCCACACCTGCTTCCGCCCAACTCCCCACCACTATTCCCCTCCCGTCTGTCGCTCCCGCAGATGCTGACACCCTCACCCATCGAGCTTATTCAATCTCGAAACAGCCTCCCGCAGCAACACGACGTGTAGTTGCAACACATATTATCTCAAAGGACGGCCACAACGCCATTAGATTCCTTCCTGCTCTAACCCAGTTCCTTCGCACAAAATTTAACTCGTCATATACGCCCTTCGAATTCGACGTTTTCGCCACCTGGAAGCGATTGAAATTCATACTGCCAAATATACCCGAAGTCGGCCGACGCCATTCAACTAATTTGGTCCGGGCAACGGCTCCTGTTATCCCGCCTGACCATGCTCGTTATCGAGCCACAGAACCTGCCTACCACGATTTTGCCCTTGTCAAGACCGGGGAAGCAAATGCCTTTACCGATGGCACAGCTCTCCATGGTGCGGGGTTTTAAAAAAAATCATATTTGTGGCGGTCAATCTAATTCCCGCTGTAGGTCTTCGCATCGCGCAAGTGCATGTCATTTTCCAACTTCCGACTCACTATCCCATAAAATCGTCTCAACCGCTCGCGTACATCGAGTGGTGCACTCCCTTACGAGCACCGAACAACGTTGACGGTTATTATCACGTCACTCGCTCCACCCGCAAGATTTCAGGCAAGGATGGTCCTTACGCGGAAATCATCCCAGTCGACCGGATTGTACGCAATGTAATGCTCATACCCCACACCTTTGACCAGGACTCCAATT